>OV121095.1:6342896-6759363 GCA_921293015.1 Phorcus lineatus | reverse complement strand
GTAAGTGACACTTTGATTTTACCTTTACTTCTTGAATGCATCACTTTGGGAATGTCATGTCATGAACTATCAATATGATAATTGCATGTAATTAATATTTTGAACTCCAGTGTTGTCCTACTTTGAATACTATCATTATTATAACAGTTTGTTCGTATATTACTTTATTGAACTGGCTGAGCGCATCCTATATCAAGCACGGTCAGTAGCGGTCCTGTAACAATAATAGTTTTAGCATATACATTGGGTTTTTTTAATTCTAAAATATGCTTCATAGATCCACGATCCTGTTTGCCATTGAATCGATATATACACGTGTTAAGTCATATTTAGAGTTGACAGCGTCCCAACAGAATATATAACTTGGTCAATATATAGAGGATACTAAACGACATTCCATTTAATACTATTTTTATTAAACGAGTTAATGACTGAGTAATAACCGAGAAAAAGCGAGTTTGATACCAACTCATTTACGAGCATTCATGAGCAAATCATTAATCAAGCATGATTGCCGACAGCGTATTGAACAAAACATTTCCGCGACTTGGCCGCCATTGTGACGGCAGTGCTAACATTGTGACGTCACAACCGCACAATATTATGACACGTAATACGTAATATCATTTCCATATATTCTTATTTACTATTTAGAAAGTTGAAATTCTCTCTCTCTCTCTCTCTCTCTCTCTCTCTCTCTCTCTCTCTCTCTCTCTCTCTCTCTCTCTCTCTCTCTCTCTCTCTCTTATCTTGGTAAAGTTTGTCGCGCGTAACATTATCTTTTTACAGAAATACACAAAGTTTTAATCACGATGTTAATTAAACGAACGCTATGTCTCTCTCTCAGTAAATATAAACTCAATGGTGAAATATCACATGTTATGTTTCTGTAAAGTATCAAAGTATCAATATCCAGCACCTGCATCTATCTTCATGAAACAATAAAACAATCAAGACTTTATGGCACAAGGCTAGACAGTTTCCGTTGAACAGCGGTGCTTTGAGCTAATTGATCTCGCTATGGTACAGTGACCAGCGTCTGTGGTCAGCGGCCACGGCGTTGAGCCGTGAAGCTGTCTCGGCGTTAATGAGTCAATAAGGATACTTTGTCTTAAAAGCGACATAGCGTTCGTTTAATTAACATCGTGATTAAAACTTTGTGTATTTCTGTAAAAAGATAATGTTACGCGCGACAAACTTTACCAAGATAAGAATACCATACAGAGAGCTATATCCTTTATCAAAGTCTCATCTCAAACATAAAAAAATTATATATATACAAAACAATAAAACTAAAAGAGACTAAGCACATAGAGATGTAGAAAAAGAGATACAACCTTGTATGATTAAGAATATATGTACATAGAGATATATTTTAAAAATCAATGTTAGTAACTTTACTTGATACGAATGAAAATTAATATAAATGATATATTAGATTATCAGTAAAATTGGAATAATCGTCACATTCAACGTACGTAAAAAAATTTCAATAAACTCGACCTCTCGATGTCATGTACAGGGTTTTCATTAATCATTTTCACAGAATAAAATACTCTTTATTTTAAATTCTGCCATCACATTGTTCAATCTCAACTCTAATCGGGGCAACTCCTTATTTATGACATTTTTAAGATTGGCATTCAACTAGCCCGGTGAAAACCAATGAAGCATGACTTTGCCTGCGACTACATGAACATGTACCTTGTGACGTAATATATATAGTTGTCTTGTGAGGTAGAACTTTATACCAAGGTAATTTGGTGTTTACTGCCTAAACAGCAGTTGTAAAAAATATTCTAGCAACGCCTTATTACAGTATATTTCTGTTTTCAAAACGACTGTAAATTGAACACGATTATTGGTAAACCAATACCTGTACAATATGGTGTAGTAATAAGTGGTATAGTATGTTGACGTCATCTGAATATCGATAATTTTGTTCCTTATAAATTTAATCGGAATTGATACAAGGAAGCATTTGTATCTTTCAATACGCTTTCGGCAATCATGACACTGCGAAATTTATTGGAGTGAAGATCTTCAACAAAATCACTACTTTTGGTTTTGTGTGATTTTAATGTTTATAGTTTAATAACACATTTTGCGGTTAGCGGTAGGATGTTGGGCCCGTGCATGTCTTGATGTCACGACCTTTAGTTCTCTTATATCGTGATCACTGTTATTTATGAAAATATCTTATGTAAAGTTAAGCTCAGTCCAAATCTTATAATTTTAAAAACAATTACCTAATCAATTGCACCAGAGTGTAAATAAATAGATCGTACCAAATAAATCTACATAAATTGTTTTGGCACTGAACTGATCAGAGAGAAAGACAATGCAAGCTGTTATTCAACAACGTTGTCTGGGGGCTGCATCTTAATGAAACAAATATAAATATATCATTTCTTGTTAATTTTATTTTAAAGAGAATGTTCAGTGAATATTGACAGCAGGTTCACATCGTGTCAGACAAAAATATGGTGGATGTCAGCTTATTTCTTTTTATTTAATCAAGTAATCTTTCTCTCATTATCAAAGGTACGCCAGTACTTACATAACCTCGATTATGGTATGCCAAGCCTTTTTATGACTACTCGCCTACTAACCTATCCCGCGTCCATCTCTTGCTAATTAAAGTGTGTATTCAATAGCTTGTGCGGCACTCATTGTTTATTGAGGATCTAAGTGAAGAGAAAAAAACTGAAATCCGAGAAGTCTCATGCGCTATCCTTACGCACAGAAAGTCAACTGTTTGTAAACTATCCCTTTCTGTACAAAACGACTTCACATCGTTAAGATATAAGGCATGGTTAAAAAAGAATAGAATCACAGATATATTAAAAGTGTGAAATTACCAGCATCGGTTACCTGCATTGCCCACTCTGAACAGTTAATTTGAATTGAATTGAATTTGAAAAGTGAATTGTTAATATAGTGAAGTAAATGTTCGTTTGGGTAATTATCTTATCTTTGTGTATACATTTGAATGACGATGTGTCAAAATGACGGTTAATTGCGCTTAGTCTAAGGTTATGCATTCTAAAGGAGCTGTGGTTGTTAAAACTAATATGTCATTTTTCTGAGGTGGTATGACATAAGAAGTTGTTGACAGTCATGTTTACTTAGGACTTCTTTTGTCGGAACAATAATGCGGTAATCGGAGATGTAGGATGGTCCACTACAGTTGTTAACAAGTGGAAGAGTGTGACGAAGTTTTTCAGACATCTTTGTCATGCAAAATATTGATAGTGTAAGCGGTAAAATTGTTAGGTGGAGTCATCCTTAAGCAATACGGTGTAAACGAATTTGAATTTTAGAGTTTGTAATTTGTAAGTTTTCAGATCTTAACCTCTATCATGTTAAGGATAATAACGTAGTATCATTTTCTTCTTGTTGTCTCAAAGGTTTCTGAGGGTGTTTTTAATGAGTTTGTCAGAAGGTTGAAACGTGATATGTTACCAAATACATTAAAACAATTATTTGTTTTTCATAACATGATAAATACGAGACATTTTCAGTTAATTGTAAATATTACGAGTTTGAAATAAGACTGACATATTGTGATAATAACAATGTTATTAGTAAAAAATAATCTGACGGATATGGTAAGTCCCTACCATATGTTAACTAGTATTAGGTATCGAGCGACCAATGTGCATAATGCTTTTCCATCTCAAAAAATAATTGAGAATGGCTACCGACTTTAACGTTAGAACCATTATTATCAATGAAATGGCAATTTTTACATGCGCATGCAATAGGAAAACGTGTCACGTTACTAATTTGATACTATCATAATTTACATGTAAATAACTCACGATTTCCAGGTACAGTAGCGCTATGATATTTTCAAAACCAAAACTTGAATTGAAATGAAGGAGTTCACCAAAACGCCTATCGCCTCGTGTTTCGATACATCTATACATGCTATATATGAGATAAGGAAAATATGCAACACATAATTGGTTCATTCCTTTTGATATTAATTTTCAAAATCAAATGATCCGGCATGAACATGCAGAAATACATGTATACATTGAGACATTATATATAACCGCAGATAAGAGAATTTTCAACTGTACACCTGTCATTTTGATTAAGGAATGTGTGTTGATCAGAATATTGAAGTTAAAAGTAAAATTAGAGTTAATTTTTTTTTACAATATTTGTGCAGGTTAATACAGCGTGTCTGTGAAATATCAGAGGTATCACATCATCCTTAAGGCTTTCTAACCTAACTTTTACGTATGGATTCATAAGCTCTTTTACAACCATCATAGACTAGTATAAATATATGACCATTTACACATCAACTATTAGTTTGTGATGTAGTTTCTTTGCAAGATATTCGGCAGGTATTTGGCAAATTACAGTTATATGTCATTGGAGAGTCTGGTTTACGTTAACGATATGCATCTCACACGACAATTAACATTACATAACTAAGTAATGCAATCCCCTACTCCCGCTGCCTTACTAGAGCTAGCCGCTCCCCCGCCCTTCCGCTCAGTTCTTGCTCTCGTCATTCCTGAATTCGCTTGTTAATTTGTTTTTTTAAAGTACATAGGATATCAATAGATGAGTGTAAAATTGTGTTAGAAGAGGCACTGTATAATATGTGTGCGGAGATTCACTGACTTTAGGGTAGACTTGTTTTGTAAAAAGAACACCGCATGAGCGTTTTGATCAATTGACAATAGGTTCATATTGTTTATAGAGGGGGATATTGTCCTTGATTTTGGAAGGATTGTAAATTGTTTTTATTTGTAAGAAAAACATGACGTTTGTTTAAGTATTGTTTGATATTAATATATCTAAGCGAAACTGATGTTTTAAGTTGCCCTTTTGGGTAGCCAATCCAAAAAGAGATTTATTTAATATATTTCAATAACATATTGTTTTAGTAATACTAACATAAATATTCTATTTGGTGACATTCTAACAAATATCTCTCTATGTCCTTGTTTCTTTTTCTTCTCATTCATTTACCAACATTTCTACCAACAAAACACTGAAATACGACTTGCGAAACATAACGACTTTTATCCTTAAGGACCACCATATTTTATTGATAACACCTTCTTTATTGTGAGTTTTTATTCAGAAAATATTGCCTTCCTTATGTACATCACTTCAAAATGTCTATCAAACTTTTATTCAAAGTTTTCAATATTCGTTCATTTTTTGAGTGTACATGGTACATACGTATCCCTTTAAAAGTTGTTGTTATGTATCTCGGTAAAATAGAGAAATAGAATTAAGATGTGGATTTACAGAACTAAATGGTGAATATAATATAATATAAAAAAAGTTAGAGGGAATAAAAAAGTAAAATTTTAAAAGTTATAAATACATTTAATGATACATAATTAAACTTGGAAAGAATAAGTAACCTAAAATTAAGTAGATATATAAGGACTCAACACAGCCGAGTTTGCAGATGTCGAAGACAAAGGTGGGGGGGGGGTGAGTCACCCAACAGAAGATGATAGGATAACCCTTGAAAGCTTTCCTTTCCGATACATTTACGACACCTTCATGCAATTGCCTCATCGGGGCTAATCAATCACGTGACCTTAGCTCCGCCTACTCGATAAATGCACTGAACCGTGCGCGTGGCTTTTTGCGATAGACTCGCAAAATCCCCGCAACCGACACGCGATATTGGCGTGACTTGACCGCGACACGACGGACGGACGACAAACGACAGATAGATACCAAGCGATAGTCCGGCTATAAGCCCATCTGATTGGCAGAAGAGATGCAAAATTAGAAGAATTGACTCTATAGCTCTTCGGTCCTTTATACTTTAAATGGAATATACATTCTCAACAGCACTTATTATACATTAACAAATGGAAACCTCATTGGCCAGATTTGATAGAGAGGATTTCAGCTCTTCTAGGAGTTATGACTCCGGTGAAAAATACAAACATTGTGTTAAAAGGAAGAATGGCCCCTGTGGCCTTTATTAGAGGTCATTGCCTCAATAAATCTAAAAAAACCCATTTAGTGCTAACATCTGAAACATCAATTCTGCTGTTACCGAATTGTATTCCTCTAAGAAAGACAAAAAAACAGGGTTGATTGTTTGTCTACTAAGGCCATTTTATGGACTTCAGAGTCACCTAATAACCAATTCATAACCCAATTAGAAAACGAACCTGGAAATAACAGTTCAGGCTCCTCGGATTTGTAGCTCTGAATCATTATACAAGGTTGTAAATTCTAAGGCTTTCGTTTCTGTAGAAAAGAACTAAAATGTCTTTAGCAGAACAATGTCACCCAAATTTTAAGTTCCCATCAGCCAAGCAGTCTTTACACAAGACCTCAGTTTTCGAAGGAATTATTCGAAAGAGAAGACAAACTAGGTATAGTAGGACGGGCCCTATGGCCCTTCGCCTTTATTTCGATAGTTACATAAAGCTAATTGACGCCGCACACATACGTGTACGGGAAAAAACCATGACTATGATTTAAATTATGTCGATTAGGACCAATTATGTCTGAAACTCGTTAGGGCTTAGAAATAAATGTTAAAACTAAAATATGTAATTTACAAAAACAAAATTCTGTATGGTAGCCCATATATTAACCCAGATATCAATTATTTGGAAGCTCTACATTCGTACGGCAAACGGATGATTTTGAGTCATTATCATTCACATTCATCTGAACACGAATTGTCAGACAAAGGCTATTCGAAGAAGAACTCATACAATGGCATCTGGGTAGCCTTGCAAAGGTAAGGGCAGAGACGAAAATGGATGCATGTTATAAAAGCAATCGTTCATAATGTTGCACCGAAACCCACAACAACTCTTTAGACCACCAAATGATTATTGACGACGTTTAAGAATTCCCCGATTGCTTGCGATCCTTTATGAATTTAAACATATTCAATTCACGTTTTCATCTTTAATTAAATTCGGCCCAGTGTGAACTTACTGTGAATATTGCTTTAGGTCTACATTTGGCAATACCTGTTGGCAAAGTGTTCCGTTTATATCAACGTCTAGAGGCTTTTCGAAGATGAACATAGGTTCAGTGTTCCTATTTGACTGCACACAAGGCAATCGAATATACAATTTGTGATCCCTGTTTACTTAAAACAAGGTTTAAGCTTTCTAGGGCAATTATTTCCTGTCTAGAAGGAAATTAAACAGTTAAAGATGTGGTCGGCACTATATTATATTATTTGATGGAGTCTCATCATGAAATCACAGCAATTTGTTGTGTATCAGTCTCTTAGGATAAAACAGAATATCTTTCTCCGTGTCCTGAATAAGCTAAGGCAGTGCCTTAAATCTACAAAGAACACCAAAATAACTCTAATAATCTGTTCAAACTTCTTCATGTTATTGATACACTGAAGCCACAAATCAAATGCCGATATCCTATCTAAACTGGTTTCTTAGTAAAGCTGTCCCCTTTGTACATTGAACATAGTCCAAAAAGGGAACAAGGGCCACAACTTAAGAAAAGAAATGACACTTTTCTCCAAAATTCATGCAATAAAATATAACTTTACGAATCAAGATCCCCATGTCACGTAACACCTAGAGCCAGAGATGAACTGTGTACTGTTCGATCTACAAAGTGTTTCTACATGCTAGTCGTTGTAATGGATCCGCCAGGGGTGTTAGGTATTCACCTTCCGCACTGGCACCAGCTGTCGTAGAGTAGTTGACTATACGGGGGAAAGACGATGATCGACATGCTGACGCGAATCCGCTACTGAACACTTCAGCAATACTTGAGTTAGTCAGATCTAGAGTGAAAGGTGAATCTTCAACTTCGTCGTATTCATGAGCATCACTTGGCATTGGTTGGTCAACTTGATGGACAGGAGGTGTCACAGGGATGGTGGGCATGCGCACACTACCGTACATGAGTCTGCGAATTCTGAAAATGAAACAGTGTTATGTAATGTAACTACTGCATGACCAGGGAAATTGGGTACATGAGACATTTTGGTAATTCGTAAAACCGGAGATTAACTATTAAAAATTGTTTTGCTCATGTTAACGTTTATGTCAAACAATGTTATATACCTCTTGAATCTGCAGGAGAAGTAGATAAACAGAGTCACAATTATAGCCAATAGTCCAGTCACGCTCCCGGCTAGATAGATCACAAGATAATCATCTTCTTCTTCTTCAGGTGTTTCTGAAGAGAACACCATTCAATTGATATTAAGGATATGATGCACAACATAAGTCGCAATCCACTTAATGACCTTTTTTCATTAGCTTGAATTTGCTTCTGTGTAAAAACAAAAGAAATCTGTAAAGAAATATTGTTTATTCTTACCTATTGAAGAGGTGGTTGGTGTGGTTGTATCCTTACACACGTTTTTTAGTAGCGTTTCCAAGCATGATTCGCTACAGTTGATATGTTTATCTCTACATGACTGACCGCACGTGTTGCAAACCTTGAGGCAATAGAGTCTATTTCCCCCTTTACATTTATTCTTTATACAGGCGTCCTCGCATGACGAAGCACAGTTCGGACCGAAATATCCATCATTGCATCCGTGTAAACAGCGTCCATTCAACGTGCAGGACTTGTTTGTGCATCCCTTACTACACCTATGTTGGCAGATTGCACCGTACCTGCCGTCTTGACAGTCATTGCATTTGCCAGTTCCCTGTTCACATCCGTCAAGACAATTAGAACTGCATACATGGTTACAAAAAGTTCCGTAGTATCCGGTCGAACACCCGAAATGGCACCCTTCTTTTGTACAGGATCCCATACAGTTTTCACATGAAAAACTGCAGGTAGACCCGCCATAGTTAGAAATGCATTCATTACAAACACCAGATACGTGGTTACACTCTTTACAGAAACGAGAACAGTTTAAACAATTCGATCCATAGTATGAATCATGGCAACCATAAAAGCATGATCGATGGTCCAGACAGAATCCATCTTGGCAGCCACTGTCACATGTTACACAACCCAAGTATGTCCGACGACATGGAACCGAACATCGCCGCCCATAGTAACCTGGTTTACATCCGTATTTACACACGTCTATACCAGCTTCTAATATGCAGGAATCACCCTTGCAGTTGGGACGACATTTTCTATCACATTGAGGACCAAATAGTCCTGGTATGCACTCAATACAGTTGCCGCTCTGATTATCACACAGGACACATATTCCGTGACCAGAGCACTTCAGAGCTAAAAGAGTATACATGGAATTATTTCAACATATATTAAACATGAGATACATAAAAATGAAATTTGATTGTTTTGGGAAAAAAATGTGATTGTCAACTTACCATAATAAGAATGTAAAAACAGTGTGTTTACATGAAGAAGTAATATCAGCGCCTTCATCAAAAAGGATGGAATAGTCTTGGAGAAATATGAAACCAGAAAAACTATTCAAACACAGTTTCCTTTGTAGTAAAGAACTATAATGAGTATTCTAGTTTATACAGTTATTTTCATAAGGACGCTGTGATAATATTTCCTGCTTTTATACTAACATGATTGTTTCAATCGAATATGTAAATACTTCCCTAAACGTCATCATGAGAAACGTAACCCAAGTTATTATTTGATTATTGCTTAACTAGTTCTACGATGGGAAAATAACATCATCACCAATTACGTGTCTTATAAGTAAGTAGATGTGTATGCATTTACAAAGTTACAATATTGATAGGGATGCTGAATTATGGGTAATGAAATTTTCCGGCTGTGGTAGGGTAGGGTAGGATGATTCATTGAGTCTTTTAATACTAGACACTCACTTTGGGAATAAACTTGAGGTTTAACAATAGTCCAGACAGTTAATCGTTCTTAATAGGTAAAAGAGGTGCCAGTAACTTTCGGTGTCTACATGACAAAATATTACCTATTTGTTACACAACGGATAAAAGGATCTTATGGATTATCAAAATTATCATTATCATAAAACTCATTATCATAGTGAGGCATCTATGTAAGTGGTAAATGCAAATGGTTGATTTCCCAAATCCAAAAGGTCAAGTTTTCGAAGAATGCAGGCTTTGCCAAGTTTGAATTCACAATCAACAAAGGAAAAATGATGATTAGAAGTGCTTCATATGTCATTTATCAGTCGCTGACTTTTAAAAGGTTTTCGCTTTCTTTAAGATTAAGTGATGGAGTAAGCGCAGCCTTAATACCTATCTCGTTCTGAAATCAGGTCAGATTTTTACTTAGAATTCTGTGACATTCAAAATGAAACACACGTACCTATTTCTCCACAAAAACTGGATTATGTCACCCTCAAGGTAACTTTGCAACTCGCAAAATGACTCTAAAGTTTTGTGGTGTACCTTGCTCATTACATTATCATATGGTTGGTCCGTTTAACAAGGTCTGATAATCGATAGCTGATAGTCTGAAATTTCCATGAAATTTTTATTGAAGGTGTTTATAAACGAGTCGAGATCTGCATTATGGCTGCCCTTTCACCTCAACTCGAATGTTTACAAGCTATAGGGTTTTTACATGAGCGTTTTACCTATGTCTTACTCATAATATCGAGTTACTGTGGCAAGTAGAAAAATCGTGAATAGTTGAACAATAACGTTATGAAACTGCATTATTTACAAACCCTTAATTCATCATATTGCTAGTGGGAAATTTTCCTAAGCATATACTTGGTTATGAATTTATCCTTGAGAAGAACCATATTTTTATTGTACTTAGAGCTATGGTTTTCAGGTTCTACACTGGAAATAATATGGTAGTTGTGTTTCATGGACAAAACCAAACATGAAATTATGAAAAAGGTCAATAACTTTAGATGGTGTTTACTCTAAATACCAAGTTTCAATGAACTTCGCCTTATAATTATTGACATCTGGTGTAGAAACACAATTCTAAGTAACGTTTCATTGGAAACTGCCATTCTGGTTATCAAACAAGTGCACATCTGATGATTGTTCATTATACCAAGTTTCAATGATTAGGGCCTTAATGTTTTTGAATTCTGGTCAAAAAAAGGTCGTACGCACAGACGGAGGAATGTACGATTTCAATGATATATTTTGTTATTTATGATAACTCGAATAACTAGAATTATGGTACTAGTTATCATTTAATTGTTTAAGTAATGTCTATTTTTATTACAGATTTGAAGACTAACACTTGCCACATGTGATGTTATACCTGATTCCACTTCTCTGGTCCACACAGGGTAAGTTCAAGCGGATTCTTCCTTGACAGTGCTGTTTCTTCTTATGAATTTGTTGACATGTCCGATTTACTAGGAATCAAGTCAAAATTAACTAGATTTTATTATAACCCAAATTTGTTTTACTTTGCACACAGATACACTGATATCACTTACCACAGTAAGGTCATGGCATCGTGATGCAAAGAGCACAGTGATATCAAAGCACTGTCGTTTAGAATTTAAGTTAATGATGTCTTTAAAATTGTCATTTTGTGTTTAAAGTGAGGCCTGTGTCAGGTTTTGATTTTTTTTTATTATTCGCATTCTTCTCATATTTTCAAGAATCATATATTGAACATCTGATATATGAGACTGAGCGATAACAGATATTAAATGTTAGTCAGTGTGTGAGAATTCTGTGTTCAACAAGTGACTAGTTCATCCTGGAGAGATGTGGAGAATATACATTGTAGGTAGCATGAGCAAGCCACTTGCAAATTCTTGTTTTGGATGTCAATCGTATCGCGTTGCGTAAACAAACTGCAATGCACCTTCATGGACGAGTCAATATGTAGAGTGTCTGAAGGTTGTGTCCAAAATCAATTGAAAGAGCACATGAATTTTATTACTTTTCAGCAAATAATAAAAACTAAATATCAAATGTAAGATAATTACATAACTCGTTTCGGAAAATCGAACACAAAAAGTATTCGAAGGAGCGGATTCGTGTTTCTTTTGGGCTCGTTGATTATTTTTTACGAGTGCACTTTCCCTCAATCATTCTATATTAAACTGCCTTTGAAATGGTATCATTTCTAATTTTACGTCTCATTCCATTAAATATATTCGGTTTCCAATTTTACCAGACGCAGCGTTACATTGTCACGTTTCCAATCAATCATGGTCACTTCACTCTACAGAGAAAGATTAAGATAATAATAGCAAAAATCAGTTCTTCTCGTTAACGTAGCACTACTGAAAACGTTTCTTCACTTACAACAAGGACGTACATATAACTAAAACAACATATTAAAATATAATTCTCATGATGGGAAAAGAGTAAATTATGATTTGACAACTTTCAATGGACAATGTGAATGCCTTTCGTCGCAGTTCAAATAATCGTTGGGTAACTTTGTATCAGACCATGTTAAACTGTAGTTTAGAGCTCTCGCAGCCAGAACTATGAGAATCATACCCAACAAGTGACAAGTTTTTATTTTATCGAAATCAGATAGCAGATCAGATGTTGACAACTTTGATACTGTTTAGGGTATAAAGACACAGTTTACTCTTTTGTCTTCAAAGAAAGGTCACAGCGAGTTAACAAATTAGATCTAGAAACTTTATTTAAAGGGGTAAAAAACTGAAACATAACAAATTCATTAAATCCTATACTCTGCACATTGATGTTTACACATAGTCTTGAACGTTGATTGGTTGAGAGTTCGGTCATGTGATCTAAATTCCAGAGGTTCAGTTCCCATTATATCTAAAAAAACGTTCATACTCAACAACAGTTTCTAGCCGATATAGGTCGTGGAAATATTCACCGGAACTACTTGCTCGGTTTCCACATCAATTCTAGTGACTAATTTTATATAAAATCTAACTTACCATATTTGTATTTCTTTATTCAATTAAATGAAAAAAGGAAATTAGATAGAATCATTAATTTTTTTCTATGGTTCTGAGATAAGCATCGCTTCAGTTGTTTTGCATTTTAAACTGAAGCGCTCAAAACGAGATGCATTTCGAAATTTTACATTTATAGAGAACCATATGGCGTATACCATCCTCCTAAATCAGCATATATCCTGACAACACCCGGGCTCTATCCCTCGTAATACCGGCGGCTTGCGATTTGCGGCTTGAAAGAGATCAAGTTATAAGCACAGGACAAAAAGTAGTGGAATCCATTTACCGGATTCCTTCCGGATACCCACGGATCCCTGCTAATTTGGTATACTGGGATCCGGTGACGGATACCTCAACGGATCCCAGATCCGGCCGGATTCCAACAGATACCTTAACGGATCCCTGCAAATTTGGTATACTGGGATCCGGTGACGGATACCTTAACGGATCCCAGATCCGGCCGGATTCCAACGGATACCTTAACGGATACCAAGTAGTTGAGTTTACAGGAATCCGGTGACGGATACTCGCCGGATCTCTTCCTCTTGCTAGAATATACAAGAACTGAACTTTGAAAGCTTTACAACTATAATTCAATTTATTTTTCATATAAATACTGGCATTCCCTTTATTGATTACAATTGATGATTGATTGAGTACCCTTACCTGATGAGATATTTGTTTGTTTAATAATATTTGATAATTACTTATGTTAGGGTAAATAAAGAATTACCAACTCAATTATCTTAATAGGTTTTAGAAGGAAAAGTTACTTATTAATTTTACTTACAGTATCTGCCACTGTGTTATGTGAATTATGATATACACATCACGGTTTAAAATATCATCTAGTGTCAAATAACATGGACTTATTTTCTGCACTAAGTCACACAGCTCTGTTTGAAATTCAAGACAAACTTTGCTTAATTTTTTTAAGAAATGACACATTTTATTTTTATCTATTTTTGAGTCAAAAGTAGGCTTGAAGTTGGTGACTTGTGACTTCTGTGCTTTTTCAGATTTGTTTTATCCACTGTACACATACACATACATGTCCAGTTATGTTCCATTTCTTGTCAGTTCTAAACAATTGATAGAAACTGCAATGATTATTAAGACAAGACCATATTCTTTTTCTGTCTCTGCTTCATAGTCACTTAGCTGCTTACTAGGAGTCTGAAACAGTAAAAGATATTTGGTAATCTTATAATAAAAGATTTGATGAATTCTCATTTAACCAATAGGTAATTGGTGATTGATTGGCTGGGCCAATATGATTGTAGACAATGAGTAAATATGAAATTAAAACATATTTGCAATACTTATGATGAATAATTCTGTCTTTTTTTTCAACAAATGCTTGAGGCAACAACATACTGGTATGTTTTATAAGTCCAACTATATTTATCACATGAATTCTTAATTTTGAGCATTTGCATTCATGTGCTTTTCTAATATGTCTCCAGTATAATTAAGTCATCCTGGTTTGTGTTACCTAGCTAATTAATTCATTTAAATTTTTTATCAAAATTATTTCAAAACCAACAACAAACTTGCTCAATTGAATACCTTATCACTGATCATCTGAAGAGTAGCATAGAAGATTGAAACTGTAGTACTAGTATGTCCACAAATATAGTCAATTAAAATCACAAATATGTCAACAATATGATTCAACACACATTCATGGTGAAAAATACGTGTGTGCCTGAACAAAGGATGAATGACTTTCAGGCGTTGAAAATGGATTAAATTTTTAAAAGCAACGTTCAAAACATTTTTCTCATTTAGTCTAGAGCTTTAAAATTACCCATTCTCAGTTTCACAAACAGTGTTTTCCTTACTTCAGAAAATTTCTAAGGGTGGCAACTCTGCGCTCCTGACCTTACCTTGCGTACCGCTAATAGATTATTTATCACAAAATTTATAGAACGAGGTCTTAAATATCATGCATATGTATCTGTTTCTTATATTTTTGGTGAAGGTAAGAACGACATCTTTAAATCAAGGCAATATTGAATTGTATACGTTAGCTTTAAACCGTTGTCGTCACACTTGAATGAACTCACTTTTAAAAGCACACGTACGCCACCTGCATGTCGGTTAATTCATAAGTCACTTTGACAATAAAACAGGTGGGATGTGTTAGTGTCCGTTAAGTAAGTAAGTTCGTTCGGCTTTTGTATGAGGTCGCGTCTTATTTGATGTATGTTAATTTCAATTTGAAAAGATGCTCCTTTTCATGAAATATTTTGAGGCTCGGATACGATCTTAATACCATATATCTTGATATCATAATCTAAGATGCCTAGCGGTTAGAACAAGCGAAAAAAACAATACTTCATCAAACAATATCTTGATATCATATTAAAATTCATATACTCAACCCCGAGTGCTAAATAGGGATATATTTATAAAGATAACTAGTATTTACACTTTATGCGCTATATTCATAGAAGAGAAAATAATGTTTTAAAATAAGTTTTCAAGAATACTAAAATATGATCTATCAAACACTCTCAACTACTCGTTTGCCTTCTGTGCGTTAATGACTTTCCCCTATTTACTGTACTATTTGGCGTTCGTTTGTTCTTATTCCATAATTCTTCTCTCTGACAATACGATTCTCTATCAATTCACTTAAAAATTAGGAACCCTTCCATTTAAACTAGATCAAAAGATAGGACAAAATCCATTTTACAGGCGATTTCTTAATTTCAATACTAAAATTAACTCGAAATCTCTAGCAGTATACATTAAATATAAAATGTTGATCTTACTCTTAGTTTCTGCAACTAACATGTAAAACGATTTCATTTGTTCTGAAATATGAAAAAATTAATCTGAATACTTGATTAAACTTTTTGTGTGTGTGTGTTACTATGTTCGGACTAAACCAACGATATTTTGATGAATCCATCAAATAGTTAATACAAAGCGCCATGAACATAAGAAATATTATAGTAGGTCTAATAAACTCTGATGACATCCATCAGGCTCATGTAATTATACACCTTTGTTGGTTGCCGCATTCAAATCAGCAACAGGGGGGGCCATAAAACTCCTGTGTATTGACAAGCAATTAGGTCGGAGAAAAAGCCTCTCTCCTGTACTAGCCCGATGCTCAGCCAACCGTTACATGTAATGTTATTTACCGAAAGAGAGGAAGAGGGTTTATTTATTTGAAATCGTTTTAATTATTTTGCCTCTTGAGAAACTATTTCTTCTGTTCATAAATATCATTAACCATAAACATATTCTTGATATTGTAACAGTTTTTATGAGGAACTGAACCACTCTAATTCATTATTAAGTATAAATGAATATTGCATATAGATATATATCATATATCGTCGGAGGATTTTTTAGTAATAATGTAAAATGTATGTTCTATATTTTTGTCGTATTCTTATTAGTAATAAAACTGGAAGATAATTCGTCTTCCATATGACATATTCACTATATGCACATTCTTCAATTATATTTAAGTTTCTTTATTGGTCACAGTATACACATGCATTCTATAAATATGATAGAAAAATAAGTGTAAGTCAGTGGGTTAACTCGTGAAAGTTCGGATTATAACAATCAGAAATATTTAGTGATCTTGAAACACCCGAGTGATTCCGATTGCAAGGCAAGCTCCTCGCACGTTTTGTTGCTAGCGCTGACACGGAGCTTGTACAACGGAAGTCGGGACTTGTCAACATGACCCCAAAGTTTTCTCGCAGAAGAAATCGCGAGTTGATATCATCGATGTTTTAATAATTCTCTACATACCCGATGACATCAAACTTATAGTGTGACAGAAGACTGACGTAACGGAAATTTACCAGGTAAGTATTTTTTTTTTATTCATATCGGCACTGTTTATAAGGCCATGACAGATTGTTGATTGTCATGAATCGCTACGATGTCATAAAGTGTATGAACGTCGATACTGAGTTTATTACTCTAATTAGCAACACCAGAACGTCAATACACTTGATAGTAGATATTCCGATTCTGAATTTAAACTTTTGATTCTTGTCACTTTGAGAAATGTATCAATACCTCCGGCTCGAGTAACCATGCAGCCTCTTTAACGAAAATACCCTCGGGTTACCTATTTCCGTGGTAATAAGAAATAATCTTCTATAAGTGTTAATGCCGATAAGTCAAACATCCTAAACATCATAAAGTGATAGAGTACATATTTTTCAACTAGGTAATGTTAAACAAACAGCTGTTGTACTCTTTTGTTAAATCTTGTTCACATTTAAAAAACAGATGAAAATTGTTATTAATCTATTTGGTGTCACCTGTTTTCATGGTATTTCTATTATATAAAATTATGAGAATACAACGCATGCAACAACTTAAATTTGTCCTTATTTAATACACAGATCGATAGTGTACAATAGAATTTAAATTGATGTTGACATGTTTTTAAAATATTTACAGTGTCATTGAATTATTTCACTTTCGTCAATATTTATCATAAAATGTCTATTTCTGGTAAAGTAAAGTAATCATGAGGCTGCTTAGAGTATAGTTAGTATTAGAAAATCTTCTAGTCACCAAATACCTTGCATTTCAAGTAGTTAAAGATTTAATATTATCAAGCAATGCAAAGATCAACTTTTCAAGCAATAACTCGCTTTCACTGCACCGGAAAATCATACAAAATAGCCAAAAATATATAAGAATCAACCTTTCTATGATTCCATATATTTATTCGTAGAACAGGTATTATACTCAAAAGTCAGGTGATTCAGGATTAGAATAACATGGGTTTACTGGAAAACATTGTTTGAAAAATTATACATGGATTGTATTTTAAAAAAATCAACCATGAATGTTGTCAAAAAAAGGTGTTATTTAAATAGCATGAAATTTCATTTGATATTCATCACTGAAATGAATCAGTGAATAGACTGATGAATTAGTGATCATTTCCTTCTTGGATCAATGCAGAACAACTGGTGAATAAAATAAGTGCTAACATGTCTGGGTGCAGTAAGGGGTTAGAGAGAATAGACATCTTTTGTAAATACCACGAAAACAGGTGACCCATGAAAACAGGTTACTCCATGGTAAATAGCTGTTTTCAACTTTGGATGATTTTTGTTGCATTTTAAAAGTAGTCGAAGATTTTTGCATATTTCTTTGATGTCACCTGGGTTCATGTTAGTTGTTATAATCATGATAGTACATGCCACAACATCCAGTTTTACTATTTACAGATAAATTAAACTTCAGTTCATGTGCGATGACTGGGAACCCAAAGTTTAAATCTTAAACCTATCTGTTGAAGCTTGCCGATCAATAAAAACAAAACATCTTAGTCAATAAAAAAATTAATTAAACATCCCACTTCAATCGACACATGGCTGGAAAGATAAAACATTTGGCTAATATATCCAACCAGTTTTTTGTTTAGAAAATTATACCAATATAGCTAGGTTATATTTCATAAAATTTTAGAGAAAAAATATCAACTTCATTTCCCTCCAAGTCATTAATAGTCAAGTATGAGTATAACCTTTTTGTAGCCTACAGTTTATTGCCTGAGAAAGGATGATTTCACCCACTTTTGTGTGTGGGTCATGTTTATATTTGAGGTTGAACAAAATACAAATATCTTTAGTTGACTTTCTCGTTAAATTGTAAAAAAAAATTAATGGGAGACTTTTATTTCAAACAATTCAGTCATACTTGGAACTGCCGTGATATCATCTTCTGATGAGTTTTGATTACAAAATGCTTTATAGTGTGTTTCACCCCAAAATTGATTTATATATATATATGAAGGACTGGGGACTGTCATGATATCTCATCTTCTGATGAGCATTGATTGAAAAATGCTCTTTAGTGTGTTTCACACCATAATTTCTTTTAAACTCTTTAGAAAAAGGCTTGGAACAATAGAATAAACACTTTGCCGTACAGAAATTAAGTTCTTCTCATTAAATTGTTTTTTATTGTATTATTCACCATTTCATATATTCAGTTTCAGTATGGATTCACAGGATCAGGATAATGTGTGTTGCTGTGAGTTTGTTCCCACAAAAAATCAAGTTAGGCCAATGTCCAACTCCGATCCAAAGCCATGAAATGGAAATGTTGATTTGAAGAGCTGGGTATGTTAATGTGTTTATGGATTCAAAGTCACTTTAGTTTTGTTTTGTTATGCAAATAAAACCATAAAATTATCAGTTACAGTGAATACTTACTACCATATGCTAAGGTTCATTTAATCTTTCAAAACATGAAAGCTGGTCAAGGTAGCATGACTATGAAAATCTAAAGATGCTGCAGTGTCATTGTTAGTTCAGAAAGGTTTCAGCTTTTATGGCGAATGGTACTCCTATGGTGTCTGATTTCTGCCATTCACGTCTTTTCAAGTTTGTGATATCCCAAACTAGGGTGAAGTAGCAAAGTCCATTTTGGACACTGCTGTAAAAACACAATTATTGACAGGGAAGCAGCAAGGTTTAGATTAGCCATTGAGGAAGAATTGCGCAATTTGAAGCCATGGGGAAAAATTTATTCGATATTCTTTTCATGATAACTCATAGTATCTTTTGTGTGCAAATGCAAAGTTGTTTATAATGCAGACTGGGTGTTCAGTATTAACCCTGGCAGGTCCAGCTGTGTACACAGGATATAATAGTAATTTGATTTTTTCATTCATAGTGAAGTCACTCTTTTAAATGCAATAATCATTACAATATTGTACTTATTCAAATGTGTCAATCTAAATATGGGATCAAACCTGGGACTGTAGTTTTTTTTTCTGAACTGGCTAACCATTAAAAAGTATAAATAAACATGCTAAAAGTGTGACAGGATTTCTGTTATAGATGATCATGTTAATCATCAAAAATCTGAGTTTTGTAAGGAAAATTTTATCATTTATGACACAAAGGATTGATTTTCACCTCAAAGATCATTATTGTCAAACAATATTGACTATCTTAAAGCTTAAGTTGAATCAAATCTTGGTGAGTCAGTTTAGTAGACATTTTCCATTTTTAAAATAGGAAAGTTGAGTAGATCTTTAAATGATTATTCTATTATTCATTGAAATAAACCATCTTTCTTTTTGTGTTAATGATATTAAGATGTTCTTCCTCTACTAAAAAGTAAAGGGGCTTTACTGTCCACTTTAAAGGTAGTGATTGATAAAATATAATAAAATTCATCTGGTTATAAGTAATAAGTATTCAAACGAGCAATGTTTATGGCACAATTGTATAACCCGAATGTCATTGTATAAAAATCAAATCAACTGGTCTGTCAAGCCACTTTTTGGAATACACTAGCTCGTTAAGCCTGCTGGCCTTACATCTGACTAGTTTGCCAGTAATTGCATGTATATTGAACTTATTTGGGGTATTCCTTCAATACACAAATTTGTGACCATGTTTGACCATAATTGCTTGGAGGAACATGGAAAGAGGTATGTGGGATGGGAGGTTAGGTGTACTAATGCCTACATTGATTATTGCCTACATGGAATAATAGATACACTGCATGCTGTGGTTATGAGACGCTAACCTGCACACAAGTTAACTGATCCGATTTGTATAAACTGTTCCATTCAAACTATCGATCTCAAGCATCTTGGGTTTAAAATAAAAGATCATGAAATAATGACATTAACAAAAAAAAAAGGCTTTGGAAAAATGTTTCAAATAAGTGTTATATTGACTTAATGACAGAATGACCAATATTAAAGTCAATTTGATGACAAATATGCTTTCTTGAGGTAAAAGAGTTTGGAAGACAAAAAGCTTGTCATTGCGTTCATTAACTATATCACTATGATAAAATGCCACCAGGATCAAAATGTAGGATGTAAAAACTTAACCCTGTATTTCCTGCAAAATTCTATGTGTATGGAGGACAATATTTACACAAAAGTCATATGAATTATTGTATGTATATGTTTATGTCAATTTAATTATAGCCATGAAAGGCATTTACTTAGTAATTATTTTCTGCAATATAATTTTTTATATATGTTTTTTTTAATTCTTAAATTATTCAAAAAAGTCATTTTTAATTCATTACTTTCTTTTAAAAGAAATTTCATAAAAATCAATGTTTCTTCAAACTGATTTGTTCATCTATTCATGAATTCTTTTTTAATATAGGTGATCATTATTATCATTGAAATAATAATTAACTATGAACTATACTTTGTGAATGAATCCTTGCTCTTGTTCTTTATTTTCATTGCATGCATTAATGCACCAAGTAATGGATGATTCCATGTTGATGGTAGGTTGAATGCAGTTAAGGTAAATGCTTGGCATTAGAAGATGCGACCCCCCCCTCCCCTCACAATTTATGAAAATCCAAGAAGAAATAGTTCCTTATATATGTGTGCAATGCATCATGTCAGATAAAAGTAGTAAAAGTAGCAGTACAACACATGTGTATCTCTCCCCTAGAATAACAAAGAGAAAACATAGTAGAACAATTAGTACCCCCCCTCCCCTTTAATGACCTATGCCTTCCTCTCTCTGTGAAAGAAATTTTCTGAAAATTTGGAAAATCTTATGATTATATTTTCATGTATGAAGATGAAGACAATGGACCAATATGGATAGACAACCATGATACCTTAGCTGATCAGTATCAAGATGTGAGTTTTTTTGACAATACAAGAACAGTTCAATCAAAAATTTAACTTTTGGGATATCTTATGTGACTCAAGAGTCTAAATAAATAGTACTGCTATGCACATCTGTAAATTACAACACTCAAACTTTGTTCATATATTGTAAAAATGAAAATATTTGTCTGACCGAATATGAATGTGTCTATTAATACATCAATAATTTTAAATAGATTTGAGTTCCCTCTGCTTCCAATGTCTCATTCATTTTTCCCTTTCTTTCAGTAACCTGTAACACTTTGGCTACACCAATCCTGTCTCAGTCTGCAATGCAATCAGATGCTGGTCATACAAGATTCAAAATGATAGTCCATCGACAATGCTCAATCAACAACACTGTTTCTAATAGCCTATCAAAGCAAATTAAGGAAAGATGCAAAGATACAAAATTCTTTTCCCTCTGTCCAATGCTTTACAGTTATGAATCAAGGAAAAGATTTGCTAAAAAGTTTATCTTCATTGCAAAACATCTGAAACTTGTTGTTTTGTCTAGCTTCTCTTTTACTGAAGGAAAATGCAACATCCATAAGGGCCAATACAAATGGATATTTATAGTTTGCCTATTACAGAAGCATACAATCTCTGAATTAGCTTCAGAAACAAAAATCAAATCCTTTATTTGTTTCGATCTAATTACCTAGTCAAGGTAATATATGTGAATAGGCTGACAGGTGCTGGATGCTCAAGCTTGTGCGTTCAAGCATGACTACCTTTATGGAATACTGTACTTTGCCCTCTGAAACTAAAATGTTCAATTGAATTTGAAAACTCTTTTTTCTCTTTATGGCATAAACAAAACAATTAAGATGACATATACCTTACTAAGGAATTTTTTAAATGCAGATTTTTTAGAAAGAAAATGATAGTAATTTCATCTAGAATGATAAGTTCTTCTAGGAATTGGGCACAGAGCCTAGAAAGGTTGAAATTGTAGTGGGATTTAAGATATAACAATGTTACATTTATTCACTATCTAAAGTGCATGTTGATTTAATTTATGGCTTTAATTTAATTTTAATTTGCAACTTACTTGTTTGGCTTAGTTGAATGTCAAGGTCAGGCTTCAAGTAAGGTGAAGTATTTTCTTAGTTTTTTCACTATGAACAACATAGAGAAATATTTCTAAACCTGAAGTTTGGCAGGGGTTTATTTGAAAGCTTATTGATAAGGTCAATGTAATCATACTCATGTTCTAATGATGATTCAAACAAGCTGAAGTTCATGTCAGTATCACAATTTATGAAGAAGCAAAATGTGAACATAAAATTTCTAGCAATGTTACAGTCTATCACCCACCTTGTTAAGTCTGCAGTTTATTATTAGTGGGCTCATAGTAGCTTGGGACAGGCATGCGAAAACCTGATATCATTGCGATTTCTTTGCGAATTCGCACGGGTTTGGTTGATGTTAATTAGGGATGAGTGGACAGCAAATTGTGAGTCAGTAGTTGGATGAAGAAAGTTGTTTAGAAATGATGTTTGAAGTGCTTTTAGAAAATATTTCCACAAGAAATGAGAGGGCAATTATATATAGAATTTGTATTTGACAACTAATATAATTATTTTATTTTTATGACTTAAGTGTGAATAAGAATAGAATTATAGTAACTCCCTAACTGCAATTTGTAAAAATGATCTGCTTTCTATTTATTTCATGATTTAAGGAAAACTATTTATTTTTATTGATTTTATTTCAATTTATGTGAAAGCATCTTGTCTAATGTACTGATATTGGACAATCTTTTTTATGTATTTCTCTTTGAGACCTAACAGGTATAAATCTCAAAGTCTTGAACATCAAGAATACAAAGGCTGATTAGCTACAGAGACCGTTGCTCTATTTTTGTCATGAATGTAAATACCCAAAATTGTGAAGTCAATTCAGTTTTAAAAAAATGGAAAATTGTCTTTTAACAAGTATGAAAAATAAATTTTACTAGAGGTGTGAACCTTTCATTGTTCAATTCTTGACCACTTGAGAAATGAGACAGGATCTGGTAATAGGTGTCAGGCACCGGATCCCTACAAGTCGGTATCCGTTGAGGTATCCGTTGGAATCCGGCCGGATCCGGGATCCGTTAGGGTATCCGTCACCGGATCCCAGTATACCAAATTGGCAGGGATCCGTTAAGGTATCCGTTGGAATCCGGCCGGATCCGGGATCCGTTAAGGTATCCGTTACCGGATCCCAGTATACCAAATTAGCAGGGATCCGTGGGTATCCGGAAGGAATCCGGTAAATGGATTCCACTACTTTTTGTCCTGTGAAGGAAGGCGCGAGAGCGGATTCATGTACGCTGATGTAGCAGGATGGCCGTATACTAAACCCGACTTAACACTCACGATATATCCTTACTTGATAAGTAAGAGGCGAATGCACTGTCATTGTAATCACAACCTTGCTTGAACTGCTTTATTTTGCTGAAAAGATACAAACAGATGTCAGTTCGTGGCGGCCGCCATATCGTGGTAATTATTCATGTGGCAGATAACTCTGATCTTGTGTCCTTGCGTGGATTTTTATTTCTGTGTACGCTTCATTATGTTTTCCGCAATATTATGAATTTCGTCGAATAAGCGTACAGAAAATTTTCTCGTTGCACAATGTTACTAGTTCAGAGGCTTAGATACAATTGTTAATACTCCGCTGTCACATTCCAAAACCGTGCTAAATTATAAGAATTGAATGTGAGTTTGTGTGTGTGCAATTGAAAAAAAAACGATGTCAAAGATACACTGTAACTCACGTCAACCCGCTCGCAAGCTTGCTTGGTTCACAAGAGTTTGAATGTGATTTTGACATCTTTCATTTTCCATTGCAAACACACAAACGGACATTCAATTCTTAATTAAACTGAATAATATAAAATGCAGTTACAAGCAAATGGTGTTAATCGAAAGCCGCCAGTAAAACTAACATGGTACTATGGTCTATAGCTAGAAAACTAGGTCACAGGTAGACATGAAATTCACGTTTAAGTGATATCGACGAGATAGTTTTATTGAAGTGTGAAATGTTTGAGTGGATAAAACATTCCTTTATGAAAATATGGCTATTGGATTTTTACAGGAACAACAGCTGAGTGCATTTTTGGAAAATATGGTGAGAATTGCTCCCTGAACTGCTCTTCAAACTGTCGTCCACTCCTAAGCGGAGATTCTCACTGTGACGAGACAACAGGAGCATGTTCCGAGGGCTGCAAACCCGGTTATTACACGCCATTTTGCAACGCAACTTGTACAAATTGCCTTCAACGTGTTTGCGATTTCATTGATGGGTCATGTGCTTTAAATTGTGAAAACAAACCATGTGAAAACAAGCCCTGTGATATCAAACCATGTGAACAAAATCTCGAAGGTAATGTATGTTATGTTTTTTGTAAGTTTTGAAGATACGACTTCTTTTGGACAGTTGTCACATACAAATAATTTCTTTGATAAAATTACTAGGAATATTAAGTTACAAACTAAATAATCCCTTGAAAGGAATGTATTGGCAAGTTCGTCTGACAGTTTTCATTCTAAAAATGTCTGCAGAGACAACGGGACACATATACCACTCCAGGGACAGCTTCATATTAAAAGCGGGACTGAAAACATAAATGTAACTTGAAAGAAGTTTAAATCTTCTCAGTTGTTACCATTTGACGTTTGAGTAATATTATTGATGGTCGCAATACTTTATCAACAGAGACGTGGAAGATTATCGCTGTCGTTGCAATTAGCCTAATCGCAGTGGTTGGAGTGTTTGTGATTTGTATATCAGCTTGTCGCCGTCTTAGAAGCCGTAGACGTAACGTCGACACGAACGCCGAAAACTGCAAAAGCCAGGGTAAATAGAATTTATCTTGCATGACACATGTTTAACCCGTCATTTTAAATTATTTTAAATATATATAACGACTAACACACGGGTACACTACAGTCTCGGACCTTTCAGTTTTCCCTATAGCCGTCTTAAAAGGCGAGTTGAATAAGATACAAATGTCTTAGTAATAATTTGTACAAACTTGTGAATATTTGATATACGTCCATCTGCTTTTAAAATAAGACTTTATTTTCGAGACAAACAAATGCATTCACGAGTCATAGACGAACATATATACTACCATTTATTAAATTATTTCTGTTTTAATTTCACACACTCTTCGTTGCAAAATGATTTTAGCTTTTTCCCCAAAAATAATTATTTCTGGGTTGATGGACGCCAACATCGCCATGAATGAATGATTGGTCGCTTTCAAACAGTATTGTTAATAAGAATTGTGCGGTAATGCATTGTCATCCTCAAATACCAATGATCACTGTTGAAAACATTATGCAACGATGGGGGACTTATTGTTAGAAAACAACTTTGCTTTCGGCAAGTAACTAAGTGATATTGCAATCGTTTGTGTTGAAACCAAAAACTTCATGCTCGCTCACACTTGGTTTGTATGGTAATAATGAAAAAAAATCTGCCTTAAAGTCATTAAATTTTGTCCTCTATTACATTTTATGGTGTCAAATTACATCCCCGGATATTCCTTGTCCCAACGAACAGAACTGTGCATGTCAAAAGACCACAATGCACGTCGACGAATCCAATTTTGTTATTTATGTTTATCAATTTTTATTTGTATGTTGTTCTCCTCCTTCAGATGACATAAACAATCGACTAATGCGAAAATCAAATACTGGTAAGTGCACTGTAATTTTGTTGATATATTATCTGAACTGCATTCCTTTCATCAGGTAAATTACTTTTTAAAATATAACAGTAGGTACATTCTTAAAAGAATTTCACAAATAAGATTTTTTCCTGTGTATCCTCTGTTGTCCTGACAGTGTATTCTATAGCTGCTTTAATTGTAATATTTCATCTTTTCCCGCTAAAAGGCATCGCTTTCACTCGCAACCTTCATTCAGTAAAAATTTTGGGCTAGCAGACGACAAATCATTGAAGGAGTACACATGTTGTTTCGTTCAAAATTTATTCTATTTTCATTAAAAGTTCACTTGCAATTACTGACCCAATCTTATCGGTTTACTCCATCCAATTAGTACATGTTTTACTTATCATGAAATCCTTTTTTCCACTTTCAATGTATGTATGAAAGTAACAACAACAAAGAAAAAGAATAAGAGAATAATAGGTTCACTTACAATTACTGAGGTACTTTTATCTCTCCCCTTCTTTCACTTAAGTGTTTAACTGACGAAAGATTGTCATTTCCACTTCCGAAGTGCTTAGTGATTCTAGTATGCTTTAAAAATTGTATCTAAATCAACTTGTTCAGTTTATATGGTTTAAATATTCAATTGATAGATATTGAATATAGGACATAGTTTTAAGCATTCATTTAGTGTTTTGCTGGCAAATTGACAAAAACTCCATAGTTCTCCTGGCATGTTTCTTCAGGTGTCAGCATGATGGCTTCTTTTGATAAACTGTTAGTTTTTGTTGTTGAAAGTAGAATAGCTTTTCTGACAGATAGTAAATAAACCTATGTAAAATTTATATTTTCATCATTCTGCTGTTTAAAGCAGAATTGACTGTTGTTTAACTCTATCGAGACAGGGAGTTTCAGGAGTCTGCAAGACATGAGGAACCCATATTTAGATCAGCTCACCCTAATCCCACCCAGTTAAACCCGGTACGCAGTTTATATTCCTAACGACATAACATCCATTCTAAAAGAAAAGTAATTTGTCTTTGGGTGATACATCTGTTAGATGAATGAATGAAATTTCAGAGGAATTCCACACCCATCGACTTAAACATTTGTCATACATCATGGCCCCCTCGTTATCTTTGTGAAGAAGAAGTATATTACTACATGTATGTGATGAGTAAATTTGTATTCGGTAGTTGGTGCTTTAGGATAGGATGAACCTGAAACTTTCAGAATGGATACTTAAGTTGAGTGACATTTAAATCCACGTGACTCGAATAAATGAACCTTAACAAAGTGCATACGATGGCTAACCAAACGGTTCCTAGAGTACCCTTGCTGTAAAAACTCACTACTTTCTAAAGCTAGTGACAAAATATTGCAACCATACATAGAGTAGTTTTCGAGATGCATAGGGGTGAAGAGACTTGAAAAATAAATGATGTTAAAAACAAGCTGTCGTGAAGTATATCATAAGGAAAGGAATGTCAGTACAGGAAACCAATGAAGACATGGTCAATACATTGGATGATTGGCTTTTTGCAATTAAGTTTTGACCTTTTTGTTTTTACACTCAATAGTGTTCAAAACGAGAGAAAGCAATTTTCTTTTGAACCATTGTATTAATTGGGAAAGCAAGGATGTACTCGTACAGAATCAACAAAATTGCAACATCTAGTTTGTCAAAGACTATCGTTTTAGGCTATTTGTCAAGTTGGGTTATTGTCAAAATTTAAAATAGATCAGCAGGCATGAGAAACAAGCGACCCTTTCTCATTTTGAAAGCATTCGTCGAACTAACACTCGTAGAGCAGGGTAAATTTCATAGTCGAAAATTAACATGTGTAACAACAATTAGATTAGAAGAATTGGACGTCGACAATAACTCAAGACATGCAATTCTGAAGAAAAAATTCAACACAAATGAGTAAAGCAAAACGTTTCTCCATGGACTAAACAAGAAGCCAAAAATGTCTGTGAAGCCGTTTGTTCCCTTTGTTCATCCAATGATATTTTTATAACAGGAAGATGCAGTGAGCCATTCATAAATTGAAAGTGTTCTTTATTTCCAGACGAAACACCATGCTAGCTCTTTCTTTCCTCATCACAATACTTAACTGTGAGTATACTGTATGTGTTAACTGCCCACATACATGTTTTACCCAAAGGCACCGAGCAAGTTTCACTCCAGAGTTAAAGTGATCTCATGAATGAGAAAACAAAAATACTATTTCAAGACAATTTCTCAATCAATTAAAGGAATGTACGAAAACGTACTACAATGCTAATAACGTTTTAAACCATTAAGAAAACTGTAATTCCAAATGCAATTAAATTTGATACTGATGTATATTATATTTCGGGTTAGTCTCTATACAATTGTTCATCAAATTTGTCCTAACTTCTCTTTGGAGTAAACAATTTCTTCCTGAAATTTACATGGGGAAATAACAAGATTCTATTTCATATTGTCTAGACGAGACAAATGTGCAATGATTGTTAGTATATAAGTTGAAACGACAGCAGCTCACGTAAATATCTTGATAAACAAAGAAATGTGTTTTTTTCTTCTACAAATAGTCGATTTCAATTGAATTTAATTCACATATGTAATGTTTACCTTATTACTAAAATGTTATGTCATTGAAATAAAAAAATGGAGGGTTATAAATATGTCCTCGAAAAAGAATTTAATTTTGTCTTGCATCAAGTAATCAATCAATGTTTGAATGCATCATACATCAAGTATTCAGTCAATACTAGTTTATATCAAACATCAAGTATTCAGTCAATTCTAGTTTATGTCATACATCAATGATTTCTTTATTCAGTCACAACGTTTTTGGCAGTGGCAGTGCTTGCTCCTGTTTGTCGTCAATGTTATCAGCACGAATGTGACGCCAATAAAAACTGTTTGAATGGGTGCATTCCTGGTTTCGCTGGAGGTAAATGTTCAAAGAAATGTCAACCAAACTGTATAGACTCCATGTGTGAGTATGATGGGGAAACCGGCGCCTATCCTTGTTCAATCGGTTGCATCCCCGGCTACCATGGTCTCCAGTGTAACACTCCATGTGAAGGCATCGTTGATGGCGGAACGTGTGATCGCTTCAGCAGCACTTTCCCTGATTGTGGGGGCAGGAAATACGGGAAGAACTGTGAGACTTCCTGTGAACCTATATGCGGCGGTTTTGTGTGTGACAACAAAGGGACATGTCATAAGTCGGTCTGTGTTCTTGGTCGGTATGGAGCAGATTGCAGCAAGCACTGTCAGCCGGAATGTGAAAAGTGTCACAGGGACACTGGAAAATGTCTTCAACCATATGCAGATAAAGATCTGCAGAATGATCTGAAATGCTCATGTGACAAAGTCGGTGGGTTGATATGGTTTTAAAAAATATTCAAATGTTTGAGATAGTTACATCAGTGACACATTTAAAAATGGTATATAAATTACTAAAATAAGAGTTGCAAATCAACAAACAACATAACAAACGGAAATTGGGCAGGAGCTTATATCTCGATTAAAAAAACAACAAATTTATATGAATTCCTTTTTCAAACCCATTAACTATCCCTTTTCTAGTTTGTGTTGATTTAAGAATATCTTAAATTAACAGAAGCAGTTTTTTTTAAACAAATTATTTTCAATTGTTCCCTAATACACATTATTTTGACATATATCATGACAGACGTATGACGATCATCCGTTGTCGTAGATGAAATTATCAAGTATGGATCAAAAACCACTGGCGTCCATTTAAGTGTGAACACATTATAATAATTTGTATTAGGGACATTAATGCCAAAAGCTCAACGTACTTTTTGAAACAGCTTCTTTCATTTAACAAAATCATACCTTGCAATTGGTAACTTTTATTTTCGTTTCTGTAAGGTCACTTTTATTCTTAAAACAACATGCTACTGTCCTATCACTTTAATTTTCCTTTGCATTTGTATTTGTTGTCTACTAGCAAAATATAGGCTATGTCACCTACATTTCACAATAACCAAACATCCTATTCCAGACTTTGTCTACCTCCATATTTACCATGGATATGATTATCCTAGCAAATTTTACTATGAGATATTTGTACATTATATATCATATATATGTGTATAAATGTCTTCACTTAATGTTTTGTCGTTTTCATGCTTGGTCCTTTAGGTACTGAGAAAGAGAAAGACGTTACTGGATATTTCATTGCCATCACAATCATGTTCGTTTTGTAAGTTTAAATTTTGCCTATCTATTGAAAAGTGGTTGTAGAAACAATTTATCAATTCTGAATTTTTATACAATTCAAGTTCAAAACACTAAATAGTATTCTGTTATAAACATAAGTTAATACAACCTAAGCCCTCTTCGTGTGTGTATATACTGTATATGAAAACTGGTCGAAACAAAGTCACCTCATCATAAATTAATTTTTTTCATTTTATTCAAGACATTTTTCCTGTGCCTGAAGACATTGACTTGAAGGAATTATTTTTTTCATTATCATTCATTGCAGCAACTTCTGTTCCTGGATTTTTTACTTTTGTGAAAAGTACTTTTGGAATACAATTCGAAAAAGGTAAACATTGAAAAAGACTCTCGAACTGTATTATAATTTTCATTGTTAGTATTGTTAACTAGTGATAAATTGAGTACATGACAACAATTTCACTGATAGATTAATTCAAACATAACATACCTACTGTTTGCTTTATATGTAGTTTGCACACTATGCTATTTTAAAGAGAGAGAGTAAATCGTGAGCTATCTCCTTTAACTTTAAAAACGTTTCAACAATATTTCTACCCTAAATCATTACCAGCAAAGCTAAAAATTGTGAACTTCTCCATTGCATGCCCCTTCAAGTATAAAACTTCGTAAGCAGCCTATATCCTCTCTGAAACTGTGATTTTTTCCTGAAAATTTTATGCAGCATTAATTCTAAGCGTATTCAGTACTTCATTGTTTTCCGACAGAGGTAGTTCAGTCATCAATTCCTTTACGAACCTATGTTCTAAATCGAGCGTTTTTCGGGCCTCTGCAACTGCCTTTCAATATCCAAGCCAATTAAAATACTGCATGCATGGACAATCTAGTTATTTTCACCGAGACCTATGCAATGACCTGTGCAGTCGCTTTGAAGTCGATTCTGTCATATCAATAAAGGTTCAAAGGCAAAGCATATGAAAACAACTGAGAATTCTCTAAAGATCATGTATGAAACGACATCCCTGATTTCTTAGTTTGATTGCATCCAATCAGGCCTCTACATTTCAAGATCAAGAAACGATTGTATTAAAACAGAGGTTAGTATATGAATTAAAGACAGGACCACCTCTGGGAGGAGAGAATATCAGCTAGCAATTTGTAAATAATCGAATTAGTAAATATACATTCAATCAACTCAGTGTATAGTCTTACATTCAATCATTTTCAACCGTACGTACCATTTAGTAAACAATTGTTTTAAGCATTGCTGTTTTTTTCGATTTCAATGTCTTATGTGATTATTCCTATAATAGCCTCGGTGAAGATTTGAACGTTTCAAGTGCTAAAAAGGCAGAAAGTAAAACAAATGCTACTGTCAGTAAGTATGCATTATTCTACTGAATTTCTTTCACTAATTAAATGTCTGTGATATAAATGCAGTCTTAATTGTTCACGCTATTGCTTTGTCTATGACATTTTCAATGTGAATGAATTTTGTCTGTTCATCTTAGAATTGTCGAAAAGGAAATCTGATCAAATTGAATTCTGATATGAAATATAACAGCATATAAGTCATAAATACCCAGGGCTTTCAGAGGTAACGTTGCAATCAAATGTTGTTACTTCATGACGTAATGAATTGACGATGGCAGAGCCCCGTGCAAAGTTTACTTTTAATACCGATATCTTCAAGAAGATGTTATTATCTTCAACAATTGTTTGCTTAACTTACTTATTTATATTTAAAATACTCACGGAAATGTGAATGGTCATTTTTTTATACTGTTTATTACGTCTCAACCGCGCGAATTTTATATTCTATAAAAAATAAACATATATATATAGAACTCATTCACTCACTCATTCACTCACTCTTTGTTTCACAACTTAACAAGTAACAATCATAATAAGTTATATAAATCGCTGAACAACTGATCCATGGCTCGGATCAGATGACAGGTGACAGCAATTGAATTAAAAAATGTTGATGCTTTTTATTTGTCAAAACTTCGCCAATTATCAACCAACGCTTTTTGTATAAATGATAAACATACATTCGCAATCAGATTTGAGGAGAAGAGAATCCTCATACCTTGCACTAATAACAGGTAGGGCTGGGTATATGACAGGGCCTCAGGCACAGCCTTTCATGTAACTACTGAAGGCTTTTCGTAGTCTACTCTCTGCTTGATATACAATTTGGAAATGTATCTACCTTCAATTCAATTCAAAGTATTCATATCCTTGTACAAATGCACTGAAATGCTAACAAAAAAACAATAAAATATATCGAACGACCAACAAAGCATTTCCATTAAGAACATGATTTCTTTTGTATGGTGTCCGTAAACAAAACCGAGTTTTTACGCAGTGCTAGGAGAAACTGGTGACAAACGGGATAGCAAGTTTAACATTGTTAGTGTGATAGCTGATTCCAACTTTTTTGGCCCCACAACTTGCACCTTATGTTCGTTGCCAGTTAGAAATGTAATGTATAAAGTATCTTTTTCAATTTTCAGCCAGAAGAGACAAGCAAGAAACACGGTAACGTACAAGTGTTTATTAATTCCAACGCACATAATATTCAATCCCAACTCACATATAGTTATTAACTGTTTTTGAACGTGTGTGTCTTTTTCTTGACAAAGAAGATAATATTTGTTTCTCTCTAATAGATGTGAAGGAGATACGGAAACACAAAGTCTGTTGCCTGATGAGAAGAAAAAAAAGTACCGCTGGTAAGTTCACAGATATCCTAAAGTAACGTATTGGGAATTGAGGTATTAGATGATAGCATTCAAATTATCATCCCACCAATATATATAACCGTATGACTGTCCGTCCGTCTTTCTGATACTCTGTACGTGCGTATTGACCATCATCTAAATTCGTTATCAGTGTTAGCTTTGTTTCCGGAGCAGAAATCCAGAACTGTCTTTATATTATTCTAAAACTTTGCATATGCATCACCCACTTTCTTGAGTGGTGGGGTGCAAGCTAAAACGGAACTGTGAAAAAACGGCACCAAACAGCTTCGGCAGAAACGGAACCAATTTGTCGAAAACGGAACCAATTATTACTGGCGAAAACGGAACCAATTTGGCGAAAACGGTACCAATTTTTACTTGCGAAAACGGACCCACGGATAAGATGAAATGGAACCTGAAATTAACGAACCAAATAGTAAACAAATTTATTGATGTTTCAAGAAACGTTACTAGATATGTCGTTTTAATGCATGAAATGTATGTGCAACATTGGATGTTATTCCTGTCATCCCAAAGCGGTATCCGGTTCTAATTTTGGAAATAGAAATCTTTAAGACAAAAACACAAACTGTTTTGTTACTAAAACAGAAATACAGAGTTTAAGAATTTGGATTCATTTTTATTATATAATGATATGTCATGCATTCATTCTTTTGAAAAAATATAATGATAAATAGTAACGTCGAAATTATTAGTAAGTAGTTACGGATACGTTCAAATAAAAGACCTTTTGAGAAGGTGATTGCTGTAAAACACTTTGCTATTCAGTGTGTGTATCAGAAATATAGACAATGACAGGATGAACTCAAGCTCGCCCTTGATACTCATTGTCATTTCCCAAAGTCCAAGGACGCCCCCTTACACTTTTATCATTACAAGTTACTTTACCAACATATTTATTCTTTCCTATTCTTCCATTTACAAAGATTAGATTTAAATTTTTACAGGTATCTATAGGTCTATAACCAATTTGTTTTATTTTACCAATAAATATATTCTGTGCTAGTATTATTAGAAGCTTTGTACCCAATCATCAATTATCAGTAGTGAAATTATAGCAACTTTGCTCAAATATAGACTATCAAACTATGCATATAAATACATTGAATGTGAATCTGTAGGCGGCACGGGCAGGATTCTGGAGGGTGTTCTCAACATAAAGTTTGTCCACACCAACCACTGTCCTTTAACCGTTATTCCTAACCTCTCTCATCAGAGGGAACAACACATTCTTTCTGTAAGAGTAAGTTTTGAGGCAATTAACGTGGCAATTGTTAGTAATTAACAAACAAAAAGAGGGTGCCGCATGGGATAAACTTTTGATATGTCGATTGCCCAAGGCAGTATTCGATTATCTGTTTATTGCTTGAGGAGGTAAAAGGTTTCGTTTTAGCCATAACCCGAGTGGTGCCTTTTTATATTTTCAGTATTCTGATATTTGTTTTTTTCAATTGAAATGTGTTGAATCAGGACTCTTTACAGGGATATCGATTCGTTTCGAGAGCAGAAATAAAAAAAAACTCTCTTCATATGTTTCTCAAACTTTGCATACACTTTTCAAACCCACTGCATTAGTGCCTTTTGATATGTTTAGGATTCGCATTTTTTATTTCTATGGACTCTGTGATAGCTTAGATTACGGATGACGTCAGAAGGTCATTATATAATACCATGTATTTGAATGTATGTTACCAAACTACTGAAGTTGTGCGTTTTGTTACTTGCAGATTTTGGGGAAAATATTGTTTTAGTTTCCTGTAAACACTTAAAGATAAGATGTCACTCGTCTCAATGGTTATTAGAAATTTGTTTTTTTTTATGATTAAGTAGAAATTGTTTACGAATTATTAGGGAACAGTGGGATGTTTTATCTTTTGAAGACTCTTGTACACTTTGTCTATGTCTACAACAGGAAAAACACATTTTAAAATATGATAAATAAAAGCTGTCATGTGTAGCCGTCTTTTCGTTGGTATTTTTACAGAGACGCTTGAGACGAAATGTTAATAAAAAACGGCTGTACCCCCGGATTAACTCTTCGTTTCGTTCTATTTGTTCCCTTAGCTTTTCAAAATATGTCTTGATGGATTCACCATTTATATTCAATCTCTCAGTCATGGTTTGCCCTCTTTTAACAATCAACAATCATGGAAGACCCGATTGGCTTCCAACATAGATGGCATGGTGTCCAACGTCCGTCCATGCATCCAAACTTTTCACACTATTGAGTTGTCTCTCTATTGAACTAGAACTAATATGTTGTATACAGGTATATTGGCCGAGGAGATTATGAAATGTTGATCTGATTAGTGTGTAGCCCCTAATGACACGATAGGAAGTAATGCATTAAACACTTTCGAATCTTCTCAAAATGCAGAAACCCTATAGGTCAGGTGAAGTGTGTTGATAATATCACTTTAAAATTACTTTTCATATATCACAGCTAATTGTAATATTGCATGAAGAAAGCCCGCAACACTATTGTGGCTAATCGTTGCTTTGAAACCTGCAAAGATTGGATTGAACTCGCGAACTAGAGGTAGTACTGATCTGATGCATGTATAACTGTTTTCTACTGAAGACTAATGTGAAGAGCCCCTGGTGTAATCAGAATTTCTTGATCCAAAGCTAAACAAGCCCTAGAACAGAAGTCCTATAAGACTGAAATCTCCTGTACATGTATAAAGTGGAATATAAATTGTTATATGTAATTGACTTTGTGGCAGTAAATGATTCATTAAGGGGCTTGCCCTATAAGTTTTTTGGCATATTTGTAGATGAGTGGCCCCTGTTGCTGCTCACATGGCAATGCCCAGTAACGCAATTTTTCGTCTTTTCGAAAAAAGCTTTAGAAGGATTTAAATCTTGTGTACATGTACGTTAGATAAAATTGATAACATAATGTTGATTCTTTGTGAATGTTGCTCCTAGTTGGTCAAGGGAGCAATGCTTTGGAAACCTATTTTCATCTTCTCCGAAATAAAGAGGGCTAACCATGGAGCCCTAGCCGATGAGATCATATATTATAGATTTGGTGCCATTTAAGGCCAATAGTCGTGTGTTCAGGTTCTGATCCCAAGGCTGAATGAGGTTCCTTGGTGCAAATATATGTCCCCCAGTTTTGACGGATTTCCCAGCAGGAGGAGATTAAAAAAACACTTGGGTAATGTGAGTGAGTGAGTTGGGGTTTTACGTGTTTTGAACAATATTTCAGTTATTAAACACGTGGATGACAATCATTACACATGGCGCCCACACGCATCAAAAGCTACATTTGGTAAGAACGTGTTGCTTGGGGTGATCATGGGGGTCGAACCCAAGATTTGCATGACTCTGACTTTTGAACAGTCACTGTGACACTGAATTCGAAGGTGGATACAATAGTTTAATTGTTTTAGAGACCAGGAAAGTAAGTTTAATATGCGTCGGCTTACCCAAAAGGAAAGGTAACGTGCCCTTGACATACCACAGGTTGGCACAACACAGGCGGTAATGGCTCAGACGATGAATGTTTCTCAATCTGTCATGAGCAGATTATGGTCAAGATACCGTGATACACAATGTGTAAACGACAGACCACGCTCTGGTCGACTAAGGGCGACAACTCATATACAGGATCGATTTATCCGTACCTTGGCCTTTAGAAATCGTGTCATCACAGCAAATCAGATCAGCGCTCGCGCTCGCTTCACGCAGACACTGGTGTGAGAATGAGTGGCCAGACGATTCGGAATCGACTGCACAGCGGGCATCTACACGCCCAAACGTCCTCGCGTGATTATGGGGCAGGGTAGCGCAGTGGTTAGCGCGTTCAGCTTCGGATCAAGAGGTCCGTGGTTCGAATTCCGCCAGGGGTTCGGCAACTGTTCTACACGCAGTCAGGTTTGGGTGCAATGCTACAATGAGTTTTAGCGTAGTACCACCCATTGTTCGCTAGTTCCAACCGATGCTCGCAGATTTCACCGCAATGCATAGCCACATTGGTGTTGCGGGATTTATCCCTGCAATAATACTAGCAGCCGCGATATAAGTGAAATACTCTTGAAAGCGACGTTTAACCCCATTTCACCTCACCTACCCTCCTCGCATGATTCCTTGTTTAAGAGATCATCACATTCAGTCAAGACGTTGTTGGTGTAGGGAGCGCCACCACTGGGATAATTGACGCTGGAACAATGTGATGTTTTCAGATGAGTGGAGGTTCACTGTTGACCTTTTGGACAGACGTTGGAGAGTGTGGCGTCGTCGAAACGAGCGTTTCCTTGACGTTAACGCCATCAGACATAATCGATTTGGGGGTGGTTCTGTTATGGTGTGGGGAAGCATCACTGCTGCTGGAAGAACGGTCTTAAATTTTGTTGCGGGCCGTCTCACAGGCCAGTACTACCGGGACAACATCTTGGCAGCCCATGTTGTGCCGTTCACACGACGTCATGGCCGCCGTTTTATCTTCCAGGATGTCAATACAAGATGTCTCAGGGCCAGATTACCTCTAACAACAGAACATTACCACATCTCATTATGGGTATGCCACGTCGGATCAATGCTTGTTTGGCCAACAGACGAGGATTTACCCTACTGACTTTGATGTGATGGATATTATTTTACCCTTATTACGGTCAATCTGTTCTTTACTTAGTGGAACAATGATGTGGAATAAATCGATGAATGTGAACTTCATTTCGTTTTGTAATTTGTTTCTTTGTCAGTTTCATTATGTCACTTTAATAACACTTAAAAATCAAATATCCTCTACTTTTAAATCGAAACTCATTTTTTTATTTTAAGTAAGAGGGATATACACATTCATCGGCAGTCATCGTTAAACTTCCAAATATGGTCAATGCGAAATCTTGTAGAGATGTATTTCGGAACATTGCAATCATAATCATGCAACTCATGTAAAACTCTAAATGCAAAAGTCTGTTTAGCAAGGCTGATTTTAAAACTCTTCATGTTTCATTTACTATTTGTATAACGTAACTTGTAGCATGGCTAAATGTGTATATCCCTCTTATTTGAAATATAAAAAAATGAGACGCGACTTTGACTTTTCCAGAATAACATTTGAACTTTGTAAAGTTGAGAACAGCAAGTTGACTTTTACAGGATTGAATTGTTTGCATACTTGGACTTGTCTTTTCGAGAATTGCATGATTGAGAACGACACGTTACAACTTGCGAATTATGAGTTTACATAATTTCATTTTTGGCACATATCCCCTTCCATACTGGCGCCTATCCTGGACGCACTCTTGAATTACACCTTTCTGCTGAACATCTTGTATGTCTACCCAAGTTTCTCCTAAGGGTCTCCTATATTAATCAAGATTCAAAATAAGGTGACATAATTTCGCACCCACGCAATAGGGGGGAATAAATTAGGGTCTCCCCGGGCCATGGCCTAAAGAGCTATACAAACCGTACATTTGCCTAAAGAGCTTGGTAAACCGTACAATTGCCTAAGGAGCAAATAATAATTTCTGAGGTTTTGAATGAGTGAATTCCATAATTGTGGGCTGATGAGAGAAGGCACGTTCGAAAAGTCGGTTTAGTGATTTTGGTTAAGAGAAAATCACTGGAGGATCAGAGGCTTCGCTAAGGTGAGTAGGGGGAGATGAGTTCTTTTAGATGGAAGGTCATCATAATAAAGACAGTCATAAGTTAGAACAAGGAGTTTGAAGATTATTCTTGCGGAGATTCGGAGCTAGTGGAGTGATCGAAGCACAGGTGAGATGTGATTATAGCGGGAAGAACGAGAGACGCATCGGTCAGTTGAATTATGAAGTCTGAATTGGGTTTAATGATATGTCTATATTTCTGAAAGAACTCTGATAGACCACTGCTACTTGTGAAATAGTCTATCAGCGAATTCATGAACCTTGAATAAAGATAGGAATGCTTAGTTTTCTTTAACGAGGGAAAGCAGTACTCTTTAATTGTCAAAATACTTTGCATAACGACTTGACATTTTTCATTTTCAGCTCAAAGTCAAAATATGGCAACAAGGTAATAACTTTACTACCGAATATTTTATTTATATGAAACATTTATTTTTATCGAAAATAGGATTATAAATATATCTATAATTTAGATTAGTTTTGAAATCTAACGAATTAGAAGAGGTATCAGTTCTCATTTTGAAGTATGTTTTATTACTTTTCAACACAAATCGATTACCAATATAATGGTATTGGGCCTATTCGATTTACTATTAAAAATATTATAAGGATTTATCCAATTTTATGTAAAGTCATGGTAAAGGTTTTGTAAAGTATGAAAGGGTTTCTCAAGAAAAGGGAAAGAAATGTAACCAATTGCAAGACAATCTTTGTTTACTAACTAGAAGTATTTCGTATACGAACACTGCAAGTTCGGTTAATCAACGCAAATGTATTTATGTGAAATGATTTTAGGGCATTCACACTGGCCGAACGTGTGTTTGGCTAAGTATGTCACACACAACTAGTACATCATCTAATATATATTTTGGAAGATTTGAGCAAACAAAACTACCAAAAACATCCTACACTGCTTTACAGTAGAACTAATTTAAAAGATGTATGTTATTAAATATTCCAAGTATTCAATTTCTCATTATAGAATAAACATGTACTAATGTTATCTTGAGTAACATATGACAGTAAGCGCAATAAATAAACTCAAATTCTAAAATGACGTCAAACTGTTTATTTAGATATTCTTTTTATCTTGACGTCAAGTTTATTCAGAATTGAAACTAAAAGTTGAAATTGACAAACTTCATGAACTAGCAATGCATTAGAAGGAACAAATATATAAATACATTTCTTTATATTGTTCGGGTAATATTTCGTCTGTCAACTAAGGAACTACGAGGGGAATGCAATGAGTTTACAAATTTAGATATATACAACATGAGCCAGTGATTTTATTGTTCAATACTATCCCCGGGCCTTGATGCACATAGCCCATTTGTCTTTGAGACTGCCTATGCCTTTGCGGTGAAAGTTTGATTTGATTGAAACATGTTTTACTCACTTAAGTTAAATGGAATTGGCAGAAGATGTCCAACTTATCAAGCCCTTTTCATGATTTTTTACATTACACATTAACAGTCAGAATAAACATTATCATACAAAAGATAAATGGATATAAGAAATTAAGAGGCACACCTGAAATTCTTTGTTTCTTGAATATACACCTGTGCGTGTTCATTTTTCATAAAGTAATAGATCTTCATTGCCATGACGGACTAAACTAATATCTAAGGTAGCCTTCCCTAGACTAACATTTACCTTATTTAATAACAGATAGTGCTAAACGTGAAACAATGAACAATTATAAATATAATGGTAGGCATTTTTACTTTAGATAGATCATAGTTTAATTGACTACATCCATGTCAAAATCTCGTGTGTAAAATGATTTATTACACACGTGTTCTGAATATCTTTATGAGATAATTTTGGTTATAAGAAACAAGTGTTGTGTAACCAGTTGAAAGTTATTCAACGAATATTGTGTAACTTAAACAGGTTATTCAACGATAGTGACGTCATAATGCCGAATTACTTTAACAATCGAGCGAGTACAAGTGATCTTTCCGTTGCCACCTCAATATTTCAGATTAACATCACACCTATATTCAAGCAGTTATCAGCAACAAAACACAACCAAACATCACATTAAATTTGTGAATAATAAAATATTGACGTAGATTATTTTTTTAAAAAGTACTATTTATGTTCAAAGTAATTGTTTAAGTGTTAATTTCGTCGATGAAGCAGTCGCGGCAGAGTTATCTCCCTTTAGCGCTTTGTTTACATCCTGAACGTAGAGTGCATAAACAACTAGTACAGTACGCTGTCGAACCGCCACAGTGACGAGTCATATGTTAAGTCACCAATCTACTTTCCGTTCTCTCGAATCATGTCAAAATGAGAGTAGTCTCCCTTACAACTCTGTTGTCAACCTCGCTTCCCAGAGCAAGCAGACAACCAGTTACAGGAGTACCGAGCTCTTGCAGTCCATCTTCTCAGCCCCAATATATAGTGGTACACCAAGAAATGATAACTTTTTTGGACCAGAAACAAGAAAATGAGACTTTATGACCAGTAATTTATTGTATCTAGTTTTACAGATTCGGTGTTACTTTGTTCAAAGCGAGCTGCCGTTGTTCATCTATCTTTAGCAGTGACACGTCAAAATTAGCGATGACGCGTCAAGTGTTCAGTGACGGAGGATCTTGTAATTGCGTTTTGATCTGTCAAGTTGTTTGCCTGTCACTGTTTATCAAATCTTCGTACATAAAACCCTATGAAAAAATATAAAGTCATATTCTGTCACATATGGCTCTTTGATTCTTTTACAACTATAACGTGGCCTACGTTTCAGACAAAAGAGGCAGTGTATTATTGAGCACAATGTATTCATGCGCGCTAACGTCTTTCAATGAACATTTTGAGGTCATCGAAGAACACGTTTCCTATTTTCCTGTGTGTAATAAATAGATCACAAAACTCGTGGGTGTTGAATATGGAAAATATTCCAACTTTCGCTCGTGAATAAATCAAAAAGTTTAAAATATCTCGTTGGAATATTTTCCATATTCAACACCCACTCGTTTTGTAATCTCTATTAAAACCTTATTTCCTTCTAAGAAATATTTAGCGCTGCGTCTGATGTCTTTTGATGGTTGTATTTGGATTGAGAAATTAATGGATTAGTTCTTGATTCAAGGAAAAGATAACGCCATTGTCGAATTGCCGGAGGAACGGACGATTCATGAGATTCCTTAATTCTGGATATTTGAAGTTGATAATTTCTGAATTTCTTAGGTTGTAATTGTTATTCTTAGGTAATACATCATACAGATAATCAGATGCTTTGTTTTTGAAGATTTGTGATCTAGGCTCCTTCAATGATTCCCACCCAGTTTCATAAAACAATATTCTTCAAGAAACATAACGTTGGAGCTTTTAATTATTCTTGCGGCTTCTAGCAGCTGCTTTTCCAGATGTCTGCTCGTTCTAATTTACACCCATCCAATAATTCACATTGATATTCAAACTACATAATATGTTTTTATACAAAAAAACATTCTTATAAATCGTACTTGACGTCTTTTTATACAAAGTTAAAATCGTTGATAAAAAGACAACACAAACGTTTTTGAATCAATGCTTTAAACTATGAATTCTGCACACTTGATTGATTTTTAACCTTATATATATAATTTTTAATTATATTGTATAGAAGTCTTCTGAATGGACCCTCATCAAAACCTCTGCTGCAGCCTTTAGTTCATCCTTATCGCCAAATCTTGTACCACGGAAGTGGGATTTCAAATTTCGAAACAGATAGAAGCCACTGGGGGCTAGATCTGGATTATAGGACGGATGGTTAGTTGAAGTCCAGCTTATACAGTACCAAACTACTGCAATGGAGCGTTGCCATGAAGAAACATAACCCCAGCAGTCAATATGCCGCGCCCCTTCTTATAGCTGCTCTCAGATGCTTCAACAAGTAATCGTAGGCTCCTGTTATGGCAGTTTTTAGGTGGTTTATAGTTTTTAAGTAGCCTCTTGAATTCCATGATCTTTCCAGCAGAAGGATAACGGTGATAAATCCAGGTTTCTTCCCTGTAAGCAGATGGCATGGAAATTCTCGGAATGTGCGTTTTATATGTCAAAAAAGCTCACGGCTGGATTCAACAATCGTGCATCTGAGTTTTGTGGCACCCATCTAGTACGAAACCTGTGCAAATGTGCAATTGCCCATGAATTATAATGCAAACACTTCCATGCAGAAATATTGTCCACCTTTCTACGATCGATCGGACGTGATAAAGCCCCAGACCCGTGTAACCATAACATGTGTAATGAACTTTAACAGGCCTTCAGCCTTTTTGCCAGTGAAACATGATAACCGCATGATGCTCAGTTATAGAACTTCCCACGATTGCAAGCGAGTACTTGTGTTAAGCAGGTTTTACATTTCAAATAATGATCGAGGAGGGTTGTTTATGTCTGCAGATTCATCAGATTGCCATTCTCAATAATGACATCAAAGATGATGTCTTCATGGGTGAATCATTACTCACTTCTATAAACTTCCCCTCGAATCTAACCCAAGTGTCTTCTGATATCAAATATATCAACACGAGTTGATAAAAGGTAAGAATATCTGAGGCTTGCCGAGGATCTTTTACTTTTATCAACGAGTGTTGATATATTTGATAACAGAAGACACGAGTGTGAGATTCTATTTATCATCCAAAATCATTTTTCATTTCGATTCCGTGAAAAATGTGTATTTCTGAACACTGCACTACTCAAAGACTCTTAGTGGAGTGATGTCATAACATTGTGCCGTCATCATGTTTATGACGTCATAGCATTGTGATGTCATTACTTGATGATGTAAAATAATTGTGACGTCATGAACTTGACTTTAATAGGGCATTGTTCAAATTCTACTGTCACACGATATCTCCTAGGAGATATCGCTTGATCTTCCACAAGTGATATCTCTTGTGGAACACAGTTTGGATGACAAATATCATTGTAGAGCGATTATTGTTCCCGTCTTTAAGAATTGTTATTCAAGATATATGTTAGCTTGCGTGTGTGTTTGTAGTTGACTACTATGTTAGATATACAAATGCAAAACTCGGAAAAAGTTAAAAGAGTTAATTTACGTATCAATGGATACAATAAAAACATGTATATTATTTATAATGTTTCATTCACAAGATTAAACTATCAAACAAATAGAAAAAAAATAACCAGAATTAAGTTTTTTTTTAAATTCATCTTTTTATTTATCAAATAATGTAAACCATAAACATGGACAATTAACAATTTGTGTATATTCGCATATTCTTATTATAACATAATATTATGTTATGATTTGTGCCTTTTAACTGTAACAACATCATTCAACAATTTAACAATTTCACATCGTGAGCAATAATATAAAATATGAAACCATAAACAATTCCTAGCTTATCTATGATAATGTAAAATATAAAATTGCTTCTTAAATATGTTTATGCAAATCTTAAGATAAAAAAAAGATCTGCATGGAAACGAATCCATCTGAACTGTGAAATTATGTACATTGACATTTTGTTCGTATTTTTCATAAGTTTTGATCTTCCTTTTTCTTCAAAATGTACCATTCACCCAATTGTCTTTCACCGAAATATCAAAATCAACAGGACAAACAGCGTGTACATTTTTTTTAGCCCTTTTGGCCACATTTTCCCCACAGAATTCCATCGTTTTTTTATACCAGTGTTTGCTGAATGAATTATCTTCAGAGGGAAAACATGTCATTACACAACCTGTTTATCCTAGTCGTAGACAAAAGTTTCACGTAGCACGTGAAAACTAAATGCAGTAATTTTAGTGAACACCTTTATAATCATTTGAATAATCGTTTCGCGTAGATTAACAGAACGTTATAGGGTCTAAGATCGTCATGTAATGATGAAAAATACTAATTGCAATTGGAAACATTTAATTTACTTTTGGTTGGATTATTTCCCTTTAAACGTTTAAGGGTATCTTTGTTTGATATTTTGTTGATGTGTTAGCCAGTTGCTAATGTTTTTTCTTATCTATAGAAGGGTTGACATATTTTCCAGCATCATCTTTATAATGCTTTGTTGTTTGTTGGCAGAAACCGAAAGAAACCCCGGGCACGCAAAACCGTGTAGAGTGTCAAGTCAGGTAATGATGTCAAATTTCTTAGTGATCTTCAGACCACAACATTTGGTACGGTAACACTCAAACATTAATCTATAGAATAGGAATGTACACTTCTGCTATTAATTTAACATAAATATTACTTGTAAGGTACAACAGTTGTAAATGATTAAATGCTGGATATGTCATTAAATTACTCAATTTATAATTAAATTGATTTCAATCAATCTTGTACTTGTTTATCGCCTTTAAATTGTTCTCAATTCATAGTCGTTTCATATTATTGTTATCTTATCAGGCCTGTGTATATTTATGGCCATATGTCATTGCACAGCATCCATGAAGAGAAATGAGAAATAATAGATTCATTGACGAGATAAGTTGATGATTGACACAACATGTCAATTATATAATAACCATAAGCATTAATATTTACGTTGTCAGTAGGCATTTTAGATTTAATATCATGCATCTTTATGGAGGTTGAAAGAAAGATTCGGAATCCCCCATTACTGACCGTAAAAATTCCAGAAAACCAATACCATCAAGCTCATGCAAAAACCGATTGCAAGCTAGAAAATATGAAACGCCATTTTACTTTACAGGCTTACCTGTGTGTTGTCTAGCAAATAAAATCTTTAATATTGAGCATAGATTTACATAACCACATGCATCCTTTTATCGCAAAACCTTCAATACTTGAAAACTTGACCTGGCATTTCGCAAACTTTCTATTAATCTGAATAAATGAAAATGTACCATCATAAAAGACAATGGGTTCAGGAAGTAACACATTAACAACAGTTTGAAGATTGGTCAAAATGTGGTGACCTTGAAATTAGGATCAAGATGATCGTTATCATCTGGTGTCTTCGTAGATTGCCTCCAAATTTGAAGACATCCTGTGCAACCGTTCGTGAGATATTGCATATAAAAGTAGTAAAAATGCTGAGGCGACTTTAAAATTGAGATCAAGTTCATCAAAATGGATGCTTACATAACTCCAAATATAGGATTTCATAACATTTTAAGACTTTGAGTGCAACAGTATATTAGATAGCGCTTTAAAAAGAATTTGATATGTGGTTAGTGTGCCGAGATCAATGTCACTTTAATCAACTGATAGCTCCTCAGTTCCCGAATGTTGTGTACCACCAAATATTATATATTAACATGAAAGAAAGGATCAATATGCATATAAACATACCTCAAGGTATTTACTCCCAGTTCCTAATCTTTACATGGAGTGATGACCAGAATGTGAAAGTTTGCATGTTTGCAATCTGAAAATGTTATGAATTTTGTTATTTGGTAACACGTTAAAATATCTTCTTGTTAACATTTAAAATTTAGTGTTTTCTTTAACATGTTGCATCTTTAAAGCTGTCACGTCACTACATTTTAAACATTTTATGTCACTTCAAAGCAGAATTGCTTGCCTCAGGCCACTGTGCTAACTATTGTAGTGTTTTTAGTGGTCATTTTAGTAGAGGTTGTTATCTCCCTTTGTTTACCTCGTGTTAGCGTGTTGCAATGACGTTGCCAGCAACGAGCGTCATTTCATTGTCTATTTCCGAGCACAATGCCTCCACCAAGACGTAAGTTTGATTTAAAATGATAAAGGAATCATTCTTCGTAATCTTGGGTTAATTATTTCATTTTACTTTGTGAATTTAATGAAAATATGATAAATGTGCATCTGTAAAGCCGTGAGGCTCTATATGGGTGGGATAACGTTACCTTTTAAAAGTGTACTTCTATGCAAGTTTGTGAGGCTCTTAACTTGTGGGTGAAACATGCATATTTCATTTTGTATCAGATTTGTCATTGTTTTTAAAGCAATTAGTTATTTTCAAAGTATTTGTTTATTACAAAATATATTATAGATATATTTCAATCATGCCAAATGTCATAATTTAGTGTTATTTGTGCTCATTCTATGTCCAGAGAACATCATGCTTACCAAATCTTCTGTTCTTTTACAGTTTTTACCACATCAAGGGACTTTCCTCATCATGTCTATCACATGATCGTACATTGGTACAATAAAGGCGATCCAGGTTAAACTAACTGTTGAAGACTCTTCTTTCTAGTTGGAGAACAGTATAAAAGCATCGTTTTTTGATGAAGATATGTACATGTAAAGCGTTGCATGCCAAAAGTTTGTTCACATACCTGAATATACTAGTGCAAATATCATATAATTTGAGATGCCTTTAAAGTATCGCAGCTTTGTGAAAAACGTAAAATATTGAATTTTCAATACACATATGTAGATCCATTCTACTTTACAGCAAAGGTTTATCGTACCCCATAATTACCCGTAACAGTTTTGGCAGGTCATTGAAGTGACCAGGGGTCAAAATTCCGAAAACACTCATTTTTGTTTTTCTCCATAAAATCCTTTATAAGTTTTCAACTTCTTTAAAATAAGTCACGTTTGTTCCTTAGTACAAAGTCAATGTGATTATGTTGGAGAGTCGATATGGAACATTTTATTCGACATTTAACGAAATCGAAATTTCGAAAATGTGACCCGTTCTGTCTATATCAACATGCCAAAATTCGAATTTTTGCACGAGTGTCCAGAAGATGCCAAAATGACATCAAGAATGGCTATTTCACACATAGACAATGGGTTATACATTGTCAATCTTGCTGAAGTTATTCTATTGAAGTTGAAACAAATCCCAACATACATGATATTTGCACTACGATTAACCCTTAGCTTGTATCCTGGGGCCATATATCGGAAACAAATGAAAAGTTTTAGCTGAAATTTTATGTATTCCTCAAGCGCTGTGATTACTTGTCTCTTAAAAAGTTAAGTCTCAAAATTGTAATCAATTAACATTTTATGGCCACTTTTAATTTCCATCAGCGTTAAGTGCATACATGGGCTTGAAAGGCCCGGGACATTGATTGCTAAGATATAAATTCAAGATCACAACAGCCGAGGTACCTAGCTGACTGCAGTTTCTTGTCACATCAAAATGAGGTAACGGAGGAACAGCCATGATGATTTGAACTGGATATCGGCCACAGATACTCATATCACAGAACCAATATTCTCAGAATATAGTTGATCCGACAGAGATGTTTCGCGCAGTTCAAGTGATGACAGATCATCCAGTGACAGAAAAGGAAAACAATGCTGATGGTAGTGAACATATACAAGGCTTTATTTTTTTAGAAAATATGACAGGAGATGGTCAACAACCCCATTGCCAACAGCTGTGACTCCTACCCGAAACATCTTACGGGATCTATTTCAACCGAAGGTCAATGCAGATCATGTCCTCTCTGAGAAGGCTATGTTCATATTTTTTTATAAATAATGATGTGAGGGGAGGTTATATAGGTTTAACGCCGCTTTCAAGAGTATTTCACTTATATCACGGCTCCTAGTATAATTGCAGGGAGAAAACCCGCAACACCATTGTGGGAATGCCATGCGGTGAAACATGCGGGCATCGGCTGGAACTAACGAACCATGGGTGATAACGCACTGAAATTCAGTGTAGTACTGTTGTAAAACAGTAAGAACAAGAGATGAAGAAGCTTTGCTGATATCTGCACTGAGCAAGAAAACTACATCTACGATTCCTCGAGGACTACACTGAGGTCTTGGCGGATCCGCTGCCATCTACATCAAAATTAGAACCGGCTAAGAGGCGTCGTTGTTGTATTTGTCCCACCAAGAATGTCAGTAAATCTAAACAGACAATCTGTAAATGCACAAGAGTCATGTTCAGAAAACCCAGCAGCAAAGTCATCATCTGTGATGAATGAAAAGATAGCTAAATGAAGACATCTAGAAATGTGCATAGTTCATATCTTCCCAGGTTGTTTTTCAGTTTGTGTTGTCATTTTCCCAAATGTGCAATTCATATGACATTCTGGTTGATTTTCAGTAATAATCTTGTGAGCCAGATGAAGATGGTTACAACAACAGAGAAAACTGTTTTGATTTTGTACTGGATAACTTTTTAATTTCCTTAAGGTACAGGAACTTTAAATGAACAAATGGGTTTGTATTTATTCAGCAAGGGCATGATAAACGTCTTCTGCATGTGTATTGTGTCCAGTTAAGAGAAGGCTGCACACCCTGGGACAAAATATACTATCCAAAAAAAGTTACGCATAGGTGATTTTTCATAATTAAAATCGAAATATTTTTATTTGTATTATTTTTATTGTCCAAAAAAGTAATGATATTGATGATACTCACAAGTTACTTTCATTTTCTCTTCCAAAAATGGATATTACATGGAAATGTTGACTTTGGTGAACATTTTAAGGGTAAAATAAAAACGCTTCGCCACAACACAACACGTGCAATTACGCACGTGAAACTTTTGTGGAAAATGCATGCAGTGTGTGACTATAAAAAGGGATACCGCATTTGGATTTGCCACTTGTTTGGAGATTGATTATAAGACACTCCATGGTGGCAAGTCTTGACGCTATAACAAAAAACATCGCCATCGGAAGACTTCAAGCGGGAGAGTCCCAATCTTCGGTGGCAGGACGTCTCCATGTTAGCCAGAGCACAATTTCAAGACTTTTCGCCAGGTTCGTCCAGACCAACACGACAAAAGACAGTCCTCGTTCAGGCAGGCCATGTGTCACCACACCAGCTCAAGATCGCTACATCCGGGGCATCCATTTGCGTTATCGCACAACTACTGCCGAGAGTACTGCAGGCCAGGCCACATGCTGGACGAGTCACTGGAGATGTCCTCGCCAGAAACAACATTAATAAGTTCCAATGGCCGTCTCGTTACCAAGATTTGAACCCAATTGAGCATCTTTGGGATGAACTTGATCGACGTCTTCTTCAGCGTCAACAACAGCCACAAACTCTACAAGAACTGGCTCTACTTGTGCAGCAGGAGTGGCAGACGATTCCAAAACCAACCATGTAGCGTCTAATCCAGTCGATGCCAAGGCGGGTGAGAACTTTCATCAACGCACAATGTGGTCACAAAAGATTCTCACTTTCTACGGACGTCAGTGAAATATTGTGAAAGCCATATCTAATTTTTTCACGTAATTTTGTTAATTGATATCTCCTTAAATCTGATGTAAAAAATCACACTTGTAACTTCATTTTCTTTGAATTTATATGCGTTTGAAAATACAACAATTTCTCCTAACAAATCTGGCTATGCGTTTCTTTTTTTGGATAGTATATTTGAGTTGATTCAACAGTGCACATACTCTAGTAGTATTTTACTCACTACATGTTGTGCATACATATATTTAGTATTTAGTTAAATATGGAGGAGTGATTTCTATGAAATTAAAAATTTCTTTAAATCAGAGTTTGACTACTAAATCTTGCAAAGCATTAAATGTTTATCAAAACATTAACAAAATAACTCACCCTATAGTGTCGAGGATTCTTCTAAGCTATTTCATGACTTATACTAATGACTGGCTGGAATATTGGAACTTTTATTATTTCAAGAAACAAGAAATATTGTATCCGGGCCTATGAGGCCCAAGTATGCAAGAATAGTAATATTCAGAAGCATACAAGGTAAGGGTTAAGTGGTAAGTGAATAAACTTTCGGTATGCGGCTGTATAAACAATATGTTCTCTTCATTGAAATTAATATTTTTTATTAATATCATTTTTATATTATTATTTGAAATCCATTTTTTATTAATATTATTTTTATATTATAATTTGAAATCCACTTTGCCAGTTCTCTCCATTCATGCATATTAACTAGCATATTGTACATGTGTAATGCTTTCAACTGGATTGTTACATAATGAACAGCCTAATGAATCTACATGTCGCATATTCATCATTAATTTATCTGTACTCGGTATAAAATGAAGGATCCTATACTCATATAACCATCTCATTCACTACTTTGTGTAGTTTTTGTTCTAGTTGTTGATGTCATTCTACTCTTTGTCAGTGTACTCTTTCTAGGAATATTCTAATATGAATATTTAATATTTTTGTAAAGTTTGTATTCAAGTAAAGTTTGTAAAATACTGATCTACATTGTTAGTTGCTTAATAAAGATGGACCGATCGCCAAACATGTTCTAAATGTTGTAGCAAATTTGTTAACCCAGCAAAGAAAAAAGATGCTGTTTAATTTACTCCTTTATTGGTCTACCTTGTTGTGCCATTGCGGGATATTGAAAGTTTTGTTACCAACTTTGATACAATTGATAAGCCAAATCGATGTTAACAATAACGTTATCCTTAATCACTTTTTAATATTTTATTGCAGCACATAACACATAATGTGAGAACCTCCTTTCAGAATTTGTTATGACATCTGGTATAATGTTTTGAAAATTATAGTCAGAGTTTAACAAACAAACAATATAATATCTATATTATATCGTAATTGTATTGTGTGTCGTTCACTTAATCAAGCTCAGCTTTTGTGCTGTTATAACTAGTTTAGTATGAAGGACATTAATAACCTAAAGTTTGGATTGTTAATTTCCATTTTCCCAAACGTATAATAGTGTTTTAAGTGTATAAATTAACGCAAATTTCTTAAATATTCATCCAATATATGTATAAAATATCATTTGAAATATACACGTTTTACATGTATGTTAAGCTGATTTCCAGCCTAAATACCTGTCAAACCGGTGCCGGATAGTTCAAAGTGAGTGACCAGCGTAAATTACATAAGATACTAAAAAAAAACCGATGGCCCAACTAGGTGGTACTTGACAAGCCATTGTTCAATGTCGCACTGTTACAATTATGTAGAAATTATTATCGATGCTAAGTCTATGTTTTATAATCTTGGACAACTTTCTGTGGTTAAAACTCCGACAAGTACAATTGGAATCCCGACGTTAGGAAATGATAAGCAACCTTTCACATCAACTGTTGACTGCTTATTATCCTCCTTAATAAGGTATTTATGTATCATCCCAACTTGGGATCGCGTCCCATCTTGGAATTCCAAGTTGGGACGTCCAATCTTGAGATGGGACGGAGGATACTTAAACATGTTCATAATATTCTTATTCAAATGTTGAATTTAGTAATAACATGATAACATGTATCATTTAGATAAGAACTTTAAGGACCTCGAAAGATATTTTGATTTTTGTTGATTTTCTTGACTTATTGGCTATGTCTATATCGCATACGAGTCTTTCATCATAGCACAATACGATTTCAAAAGTAATTCTAATACAAAATTGTATAAATTATTTCATTGTATTCTTAAATATTTTTAATTGTGACAGCATGTTAAGCAAATAAAAAAAGAAATTATATTCAATTATACACTAAAAAATCCACTAATAGTGAATACCAAGAATGCTAATGCCTTGTAATCAGTTCAATTTCTTACACATGAACTGTTTTGTTAAGCAAGATTTCAATGTACTAATTGTTTTTTATAGTCGAATCTAAGAATTCATGTTTCTTAAACATAATTCACAAACACTAACCTATAAGTGGTGTTCCGTCAATGCTTATAAGATGTCAAGTAAATTAATCCAGTTATGCATCCTCATATTTTCGATAGAACCTGATCTGAACAGTGTCGTGGTGCAAATGGCAAACTTGGTAGTTCAGAGATGGGTGTGGGGTGGGTGGAGGGGGGAGGGGGGTGTCCGAAAGAAGGGATTTGGTAAACATCCGGTTCGGTTATGACACTAATACATGTGTGTCAACTTCCAATTAGTGACAAGGCAATGTCACTGATAGGTGGAAGTAGACGTGATGAAACCGTAACCAAAAACAACAACAAAATTGTATATTTATTGTCATTGTATTGTTATTCGATGAAATATTGTTTTGTGCCAAACTTGATATATTCAAAATATTTTTCATAATAGAACGATTATCATGTAAAGTAACCAAAATGAAATCAAACATCACCCATTGATTATTTATGAGGAAATAGCAGGCTTTTTAACGTATCTTATTCATTTCCAAAAAAGAAAATAGATTTGCAAACAAGTATGAAGCTTATATTAATGACGCACCAATAAAAATTGTATTCTGAAACCATCAAACATACAACACAAAGTTATGTCAAACCAATACGATGTACAGTTGCAACACAATGCGTTAAGATATTCACTATTGCAAAAGCAATTTCTTCAGATACAATATTTCAACTCATTTCTTATCAATAATACAATAAGATTATAAACGGAGTTTGTTGACTTTGAGTTCATTAATAAACTTTGTTTACCTTCACGTATTTTTGACACAAACCAGGGTACAGAGTTGAGAAAAATTATTTTTATCTACTTAACCCGAGGTATTATATGATTTCAATCAGTTGTTGTTAGGTTGGGGTTGGTTTAAGCGTCTGCTTCCACCTTTGGGTGATGTCACCGCCGATCGTCGATCAGTATGAAAAGGTTGTTTTTATATGTACAAGTGTCTATCTTGTTAGAAGCGTTGAATTGAGAGAATTTTTTAAAGTGTGATATGGAGATTAATACTGCCAAAACTAAAGTGATTGTATTCCGAAAAGGAGGGCGACTGTCAAGATTTGAAAAATGGACCTATGATAATATAGAAATCGAAGTGGTCAATGAATATAAATATCTCGGTATAATGATGACACCTAAACTTGTGTGGACAAGAGCATGCAATCACAACAAGCTAACAAAGCTTTGTTCCCCATAAAAAGTCTTATTCGAAAATATGATGTAAGTATTCGTGATGCATTTAAGATATTTGATATGAAAATTGTTCCAATCTTGATGTATGGTAGCGAAATATGGGGATATAAGGAAATGAATCAACTTGAAATCGTTCATCGATCTTTCTGTAAATTTGTATTGAATGTAAGTAAAAACTCCCCTAATGTCGCTATATATGGAGAATGTGGGAGATATCCCTTGTATATCAATTCGTGTTTAAACTGCATCAGATATTGGTTCAGATTGATTACCATGCCATCATCTAGATACCCTCATCTATCATATCTTATGTTAAAGCAAACTTGTTATAGAAAACTTACCAACTGGGCATCTAAGGTTAAGCAGCTATTATTCACTTATGGATTTGGACATGTCTGGGTACAACAGGGAGTAGGGGATACAGTTATATTTTTAAAGATATTCAAGGAAAGATTAATTGATTGTGCAAAACAAAACTGGCACGCAGAACTTACAGATAAAGTATCACTGCAATTCTATTCCACAATAAAAACGTCATTTACAACTGAAATGTATATATATAACATCAATAATACGAAGTACAGGAAAGCATTGTTAATTTTCAGGAGCTGTTACACCGTCTTGGAATACAATGTATTAGAAAAGGTTTTTGTGACTATGACAAATCTGATACTAAATGTTCTCTATGTAAAGTAACTGAAGATGAAATGCATATTATATGTCATTGTCCAATGTATCAAACTCTTCGTGATGATGTACCGGTTTTATTCTGTCACAAGCAAAATATAAAGAGTCTTATATATTTAATGGAATCTAATTATCATAATTTCCTGATTGCAAAATTCTTATATAACGTGTTTGGTGTACGAGGAGAAATCCTTTAATGCGCATGTGTATAAATTTTCATGTGTTACATCTAATGTATTGTATTATGGGTCACATGGCCTTGAAACAATAAAACCATTGAATTGAATTGAATTGAGAGAATTGTTGTGTGTTGTTACTGCTAATAAGTTAATCAATTAAATTTCAGTGTAATAGTGGTGTTTTACAGCTGAAAGATTACTTAACTAAACGTTTTGTTATCGTTAAATATGCTACTTAACCTGTCCCCCCTAAAAAGGCATTAGGTTTGTAAATACACGTCAACGAAATGTTTTTTTTATATACAAACAATTGTCGAGTTATTTTGTGCAGACATAAATGTACTAATGTAATATCTTCAGAGTACCAAATGATTTATATTGTTATTGCTTATACAAATATGATGTAGAAACTGTCATTGCTTATACATATTTGATATAGAAACTGTCATTGCTTATACATATTTGATATAGAAACTGTCATTGCTTATTGTAAAATATTATCATATTTCATTGTATGAGAATATGCACTATGTGTAATCATATAATGGTTAGTAAATATAATACTATGATTTAAACAGTAGCTTATTTTAAAACATGTGTTTACAAAATTCAGAATATATATACAAAAAGGAAAACGGATTAGCAAACAGGCAACACAAGCCTGTAAAAAAGCTTTTCCTGAAACAAACATAAAACGATTTAGATATGAAGTACATTGGTTTGAAATATACAATTGCAATTATTCATACTGAACTCAAATTTATATTAAGCTTTGTCTACCTTACATTTGGAACACATTTATGATACGAGCTTTAAGGGTCGTTTGGTATCATTCATGAAATGATAAATATATATTATTAGGTATTCGTTAACACTCTGTGACAAAGATTTGTCGCCGTTAAGATAGATATTAGTATATTCATATGAGTTACAAGGGACTATTCAAACCCTAAGTTGGCACTACTGGAAAATATCTAAAATGTTTGGGAACCAGACTTTGATAATAGGAACTTTTGTTTATTTTTGAATTTGATACAATCAACCAAGTCGCCACGTAGATAAACAATATAATAGTTTGTTAAAACAACATGGGCTTATGGTGTCTCCATATGTTGTCTTAGCCTAACACTACCTACGGTGGGCAAATTGGTGTTCAGTATCAGGCTTTCGTCCTCATGCCAAGCTGTCACATTAACATATTCAGTCTATTCAGTGCTGGATCGTAACGATGGAGAGTACCTTAATTTCTGCTTATAGTAGGTTTTTGCATGGAGTATTCATTTCTTCAAATCAGGTACGTTTTTTAAATATATATTTCAAAAAAAGCAATTCATCACTAGTATTGTAAAATTTGGATTTGTTTTAGAGTAACTTCATATCTTTGATTGTTAATAGTTTATACCACCTTTTTGTAAAGAAACTAAGATACAAAGATGTCTCTGTGAAATGTGGAGTCGTTTGGTTTCTCTCTGTTTACAGCTGTTCGATCTACGCATGTATTGGTCGTTTAAAAAATGCTGAAAACTATTATCTAAATATAAATCTATATATTGATCTGATCTTGTTATGTAACAAATGTTATTCAATCAGTAATCAAATGTGACTTTAAATAATTGTTTGAGTAGTATTGAATCGTTCGTACTCGATAACAGATGAAACCGAGTGAGAAAGGAAAGTATATGAACATCAAATCAAATTTTCTTCTTAGGTGTGAAAAGAATATAACAAAATTATCTAAAAGCATATGTTACTGACGCAATTCATAATAAAATATGTGTATCGTTAACAAGTTTTAGTATCCCCCGTCCCATCTCAAGATGGGGCCAATACGCAGTTGGGATGATACATATATACTAGAAAGCATGAAGGCTAGATCTGTACCTTGCTCCTACAAGTGTGTTCGTGCTTTCTAGGTAAGTCCTTCCATATTTTACTTTTACCTTGCGTTTATGTTTACCATTTTTCATGTGATGTAGTTAGACCATGGTTGTGTGGATTGTCAAACTTTTACCTGACATGCTAGTCAACAATTGTAAGAATTCACTGTGGTGTCAAAACGATAGCAGCAAGACGGCATAAGGATTAATATGATGCTTTAAATTAAGTGCCGATAATCATCACGAGACCCCTCATAGGCAAATCAGGAGATTTACAGCTACACAAATCGTGACTTCTAAATATTTTTTTACAATTTTATTAGGTCTTCAATAAGACTTGAACCCAGAAGAACTACTTTAACCTTTAAGACGCCGTCTTACGACGTTTGTGGAGGATGATTGCACAGAATTTCAATGAAATTTTCAGGAATAATTTCCATCTTGGAATATCCCCTTGAATTTGAAACTTAAAACTATTTATTTCAAAAACTATAACAGATAAATTCAACCAAATATAGCCATCAAAGTTCTTCAATAAGTTAGGGCATACAGGTATTCGACCATGATTATAGATTTTAAAAAAAACCTAAAATGTTTATAAACCTTCTCTTAGAATCGGGTCCATGAGCGACAGCCAGTTTGGGATTGAGATTTTTTAAATGAGTGTTTTTCGCCAATTCATATTCAGAGGATATTAAGTCAGTACAATCTACCATGCCTAATAATTAGCTTCTGAATTCAATTCCAAATTAATACCATGTAAATTTTGATAGAAAGGGCACGAAGATGGATGTGTTGATACAACCCTGGTTGTAGAACAGAGGCAATTACGTCTTGAGGACTTAACTGATGCTAAAATACCTTCAAATGGAACCAAGGCTGCATAATGAACTCCTCTGCAGGATATTTTAAGGACTTGCAAAATAAATTACTAACTAGAGAACAGTTGAGATCCCGCAGTGAAATTAGTTGAAACACTCAACGTTCTCGTTACTTGAGACAAGTTCCCTACCCTATAGTACAAATTACGTTTTTCTGCCACAACTTAATAAACCTTCATCCTATTTGTAGCACAATTAGAAGCAAACAAACGAATCCTTTGAGCGTTCTTTAAAAAAATATACATGTATACATATTTAAACGATGAATTTCGGACACATTAGATTAAACCTCTGAAAAAGTGACAACATATATCGATGAACAAATATACCGACAATAAGATGAATGAAAATCAGACTTTATCTCAATGGCAGGTAACATGAGGGGGTAAACAGTAAATTGAATGGTACAAACATTACTGTATCAAGTCACGCTGAAATCATCTATATATTTGTAAAAGTTTGCTTGCTTAGTATCCTTACTTCAAACCGTGATTTTAGAAAAACAAAGTCTCGTCAGAGTCATTTAACAGTAAAAAACAATTTTTTAATCCAATATGCAGCTTACAGGGTATTTGATGAAATTTTTCTGCAAAAATTACGTTCCAGCCAGTTAAAGCTTGCACTATGATTTAAATTACTAGTATTTGCTTTGTAGTTGTATTACTTAAACAACACATGCTTGATACTTATCTATAATATTTGGAATGCGGACTGATAAAAACAAGATTTCTGGATAACAACTCCTTTATTTTAGATAAAGACAATTATTACTACAGTAGGTAGTTGTCAAGGGCAGTATAGTATTTAGTTTTTGACAAGATGAGTTTGTAATATAAGAAGATTGCTTTTAAGAATCTCAAAGTTTACTCTCACATGATATTTTCATGTTGGCAATATATATTTTCCTTCAGAAGAATTTGACAAAAAAATGTCTCTTTTGATGTTTGGAACAAAATCATCAAAACAATCTGCCAACAGTAACGCTGGTTCAAGATCGTTTGAGTCTATGACGTCGTACTCATGTGCGGACACAGAACTCTCCTCGACGGTTGAATCAGTTGTTGGAGTCAGATAACTGGTACTGGGCATTGTTGATCTAACTTCCAAGACCTCTGGCGGAAGTTGAGGTATGCAGGCCAATTCAAGCACACGGATGGATGCATGGGTTTCCTCGATTCTTGAGCTTTAAAGTAAAGGCATTTTGTCATAAAATGAAGTCAAAATGACAAACAGGGTTATGCACATTATCAGTAGAATAGAAGATTTGTATTTTCCCCAAACAGTTAACTATTTCAATCGAGACATAGGATAACAAAATATACAAAACTTATTATTTGCAGTGCAACTTAAAATAATACGATTTATGACCAAGTCTCCCCGTGCGTAGTGAAGTATATTGTCAATTGCTCTGGCCTTTGAAAGGGTAACAATTAGTAAGAAATCAGAAATTGTAGCAAACACGTGGCCTTTTCACACGTGGCTGAAAGGACACGTAGTAGGACTATCACAGTTGTGATAAATTTTCGAATGCTGTGTGGTGCAACAATAAAGTGGTAAAGTAATATAACAAGTCACATAGATGGTTCAATCTCTGTAGAATCTTAATCTTAAATCAGACCTACCGCCCAGCTTTAAACTGTTTGTTCTTGTCTACAATCGTGGACAGTCTCAAGTGATTGTGATAGCAAGTCAACGGCAACATTACGTCAAAATAACAGTAAAATGATTTTTTGAACTCGCTATTTCAAAATTTAAAATAACCACTTTTTTTCAGGTTAAAACCACTTTTTTTCTTGTAATAACCACTTATGAAACTGGTAATACACACTTTGCAGTTTGAGTCTTTCTTACTTTTGTTACTTTCTTCTCAAAGTGCAAAGTGCGTTTTTCGAACGCGTGCAGATGAACAGGGGCTTTTCGAATGATAACTTTGCAAACTGCGTCGATGATTGCACAACTAACTTTGATTGCATCCACTCAGGTTTCTACATTTCTAGACTGAAAAGTTCGTATTAGGACAGAGGTTGTGTAGGAATTTATGACGGACCTACATCTGTTCAAAGAGAATTTTTATCTCTAGTTATTACCACTTATGTTAAAGTATTTAAGAAATGGATCTAAAATTTCTGTTTGAGAAGAGTAATACTATTTTTCCAGAGATATGAAGGCCACAGTGTCCACACTTCTTCAAACCACACCCACCACACATATAAAAATACTTTTAAAACAGTCTCCACAAGAAACACAACTAAATATTTATCAAATCACTCTTTCCACATGTATTATAACCACATCCTCGACACGTCGTATATCACAAAATCCATGTAAACATGTATTGCAACCACACAATCCACACATATCCCATCCACTCAATACACAGTTATCAAAACCATACCCTTCACCCATATCACAATAACATGTTCCAAATGTATTTCGGTCACGAGCACACCCTTCACATGTATTGATGTGATATGTTTGAAAGGCATGGTTGCTTTCGATGTGAAGTGCAGTTGTAATACATTTCGAGGCTGTGGTTGTGATACGTGTGACGTGCATGGTTGTGATACAATGGAGGATACTGTTAACGTAATACATATGGAACTAATAGTTTTGATACGTGTGGTATGATTAGTTCGGATACGTGTGTATGATGAGGTTGTGATTGTTATAAGCATGGAAGATGTGGTTGCGAGGAGGGTGTGGTTGTATTTTGAATTTCATCATGTTCTCTTGAAATTTCTCAAACAGGATTGCAGATAATTTCAAAAAAATTCTAACATAGAAGGAATTTCCATGAGCAAAGGTCGTAATCATCAGCAATAAAAGTGGTTAGAACCAATTTTGAAATATAAAATTCGAAAAGGACAATTTTTTAAAGGGAATATGAAAAGTTTCATGTGATTTTTTCCAGAAAAAGGTTTATATTACCACGTGTGAAAGAGAAAATTCAAAACTACATTATGAGCCCGCAGGTCTTTTGTATCTTGATGCATTGTTTTGTTGCCAGTAAGGTTTCTGAAGCTACAACAACAACAACATCAGGTGATAGGCAAAGTTGCCGGCAAACTTCTGATACCTTGTGCACATGTTTATTTTCGGGATGTATGTATGTTTCCATCTTGCCATGGGTATTGTCTTAAGAATATGCGTCATAACTGCATTACGTTCATTTGTCCATTAACATATCTAGCAGTTTTCACATGCAAAGGTACTACGATGGTAGTATGGACAAAGAAAGTTTTGAGGAAAATTTCTCAAGTTATCACATCGATAGTACTGCAAAAGCAATGATAGACACACGTGCACGTGACCATCTGGCCAAATAATGATCTAAAATACATTAACAATTGACTAGTTTGCTAAAAATCCTGTGCTTTTGTAAACTATCTTATGAACATTGATCACAAAATGAAGCGATTAAAGTGATGATACATAAGGCAAAGTTGCAGCAATAATGCCATTGATCGGGTTGTTTCAAAGCACTAAATATCTCCTCTGCTCAAAGTGATTTCATAACCATTTTCAATTCTAAAGAAGGAACTAGTTTTAAGACATGACGGCTGAGTCCATTATCATGAATCACAATTATCAAATGTTTAATTTATAATATCAATTGGCCAGAATATTCAGCTATCAAGAGTATTGGAGGAAACATAGTTTTGAAAGCATGGTTTTGTAACATATTTCAATTTAACATAAGATTTCTCACCTACATGGGTTAACTTATGGAATAGATAAAATATGTCCCTTACATTGAACTACCAATACTTAATACATATATCCAGTCATTGCTACAAATAAGTCGTAATACGAAAATATTACTGTTTGAAACTGCACTGTCTTCGAAAAAAACCTTCGACTAATTTAGTAATGATCACATAAAAGAACACATTTTCTGAAACCTACAATTCTGCTTTGAAATAATGTAAATGAGCAACGATTCGTCAGATACTTTTATGAACTTTTCTTACTTGGTTCTCCTCACACAAAAATACAGGAAACAAATGATAGCAGAATTGACCACAAGAACGGCCACACTTATCCCTGAATAGAGCAGAATCTTGTTGTTATCAGATGTGTCTCCTTGGCTGGCTGCGGGAGGTGAGTCTTGGGTGGTGCCAATACTCATGGAGTTGGTTGTGAAGGCTTCTTCCGGCTCTCGAGGACTCGTACCTTCTTTGTAGATTCCTGTCCTTACTTCGTACAGTGTTGTATCAGTTACTGAACGTGTGTCCTGTGACGAAACCAGTGAATGTTCTCTCGTTGTGGTTGGCGCCTTTGGTTTTCTTACCAAACCTATGGATGAGTCTCGTCTTAACATTACATTGTTGGTACAAGTGACAACACATTGACAAAATTTTAATTTTTCAGTGAGACTAAATGGCAAATATTGAAGCTTAAGTCTTTTACTAATGGTATTAGAATATCAAAGGAAAGTAACCCACCTGCATCACATGTCCTTGTGCATTGGTCTCCACAATAGTTGTCCTTACAGCCTCCAGAGCATGTCCCATCATCAGCAGCGCAGATAATACCATTACAGTTTACACTGCATCTTTCATCACATGTTTTCCCAAAAAAACCGGGAAGGCAACCCTCATCACATCCGCCGGATTTGCAGTTCACGTCACCATTCAGCGAAGGACGACAGTTTTTGGAACAATTGCTTCCGTTTGCTGTCCCAGCTTGAATTACAATTTAAAGTTGAAACACTTATTGGCCATATTTATCGAAAATGAAAAATTGAAAGCCCTACAATGTGCCGTTCAAAAATTCAAATTATGCCAAAGTAGACAAACAAGCAAACTCAGGAAGTCCGATATCGTCACTTACTGAAATAATTCTGTTCAAATGGACTTTGAAAGGCAGCATTTATGATAAATGCAAATGTTCACAACATCGACGTTAGTAACCTCAAGTAGTATGTATAAGGAGACAACAGCACATATATCTCTATCCATATTTCTCTGTGTTATGCATTGGTTGGTTTGATTATGTTTGACCGATCGGTACTTTTTGGTGATTTAAAATTCTCAGTGAAGTCTCATTGAACATCACAAGAAAGTTTTTATTTACGGATTTTGAACATTTTCAATTAAGCATTTAGTACAAAATCCAGACTCTATTATCAGGAACACATGGCTTAATGGTGTTTTGCAAGGGAAATGACCTTATTGGTATTTTACAAGATAGATAGAAATAGCTTTAAGATAAGAATATAAAGTACTCACCTAACACGAATATCAGCAGATGATGCACCAATCTGTAATGATATACCCAGGGATCTATATAGTGTTTTTGTAAAAGTATTTTGAAAATATTTTAATCGAATAGGTAACTATGAGTTATCAAGGATGATTTTATAATGACATGAATAAAAACTTTAATCAAAATTCGTCCTATCCCAGTGCCACAACAACGTTGTTTCAACGTTGAAAATTGGTTTGTCATCAACGTTGAAACTTGGTTGAAGATAGGTTGTATATGAAAGTTTTTTTAAACGTTCATATCTGTCGTTGGATCAACGTTGAAATTATACCTTACATCAACATTGAAGTTTGATGGGCCCAGAGCTCATTTGTTCTTCATCGGCCCAACGACGGCAAATGAAAGCGGCTGAGCATGGGTCCAGCATCGGTCTATCTTTGATTTACTCTTTATCTCCGACTTCAGTACAGTATTTTTATTGACAAAACTGATACAATGGTAAAAATAAGTTGACAATGAATCTTCCAGTTAGCTAATTTATTGCTTCCTTATAATAAGCATTTATTCATTGGTATTGAGCTTGAGCTACAGTTAATTTCTAATCATTGGTAAACTGTCACCTCTTTGACATCTTATCCTCTGCTTATTTTACAGTTGAGTTTGATAATATCAAATTTTATCTCCTTTGTGTAATTTTCTGGATTCAAACAAGTATTCATCAAACAGGTACATCATACCGAGACATGCTCAAAATTCAGAAAAATCTTCTATAGTATAGCATTTTTATTGACAAAACTGGTACAATGGTAATAACATTTGACAGTGAATAGTCCAGTTTCCTTGAAAAAAAGAAGTATCCCGCCGGTCCTAAATAAAGTGTTTTCCTGAAAAAATATAAAACATTTAGAAAATATTTAATGAATTATAGTAAATATAGTGATTAAAATCTTATAGATAAATCAATAACAACTTGATATTATGATGTAATTCTTGTAAAAACAGAAAAATGAATGAAAAACGGAAATCTGATGATTATAGGTAATACTCACTCATATGTAACTCTGTCATTAGTATTCCTTGACCGATAATAGGTTAATACTGTTGTTGTCTGATTTTGAACAAAGCAAAGCCCTCTTGAAATTAAAAGTTTTACATACTGGTAGTCTAAAAGAAAACCCTAGACCCCCATTTATTTGAAACGATCATTTATCCATTAATGTTATAAATATCGATTTTATGTCAATTGTTGGGATCTGATGAAGTCACGCATAAAAACCAGGTGGCAATGAAAAATTGCTTTTGATTCCTTTCATTGAGTAATTATACCCGGGTTTGCTTTTGTCTACTTTTTGAAGGACCTGAAAGTGTTGCAAAATATGTCATCTATTAAACTGTCTTGTTTATTTTAAGAGCAATTTGAAAAATTGGCATAGTGACAGTTTAGTACTTATTTATTACAACAAGATTTACCTCAATTATAATAGATAACAAAGCATTTTTTTTATTACAAAGAAAAGAGGTTAAACAATATTACGGGTTTACACACTGTTTGATCAATGTCAGTTAACTTTGACCTCCCGCCAATATAATAAGGTTTAAATTTCACTGTCTTAATAACAAAAACTTTTGAGAAAGAATCCAGGTGGCAGTAAATAACATGAACATCCAGTCACAATAATATTCCTTATCACTCAACCATCAAAACATTCAGTGATGAGAAATTTGTCTGACCTATAAAAGTTACCCACCGTATACTGCAGTTACCGGCCACACAACAATTAAGATATTTTTATCAACATCTTCAAAGCCTATATCAATGGTATTGATCCATTACAACTTCTTGAATTCTTTTGACTAATTCATTTGTTCAATGTGCACCAAGAAAAGACACTGACATGACTAGCCTAATATGAAGGTCAACTTTACCGTAACTTTTTGAAAAAGTGATTTGGTTATACTAAAACATATACTCTTCAACAGAAAATATGAGCAAGAGTAAAGAGTAACCTATATGTACCAGTCCTGTTTTTACTTTACAGACAATGAAAAGATTATCAATTTTCAAATACTTACATTTTACTTTAGGCGCAGTTTGAGTAACATCGACTGGAGCAGACGACCCTGGGTTATCATCAAAACTTGCATAGTGAATTAAAACGAAACCTTCGTAATAAAAGTGGTATTACGATGTGGAAAAGGAGCAAGTATAAAACAAATACAAAGATAGTCAAAGCCAAAGGATTTGGTATTGTTAAATCCAGAAAAATATTAATCGTTAGTGAAATATTTTGATGTCAAATGTCTGAAGACAAAAGTTTAAAAAAAATTTCAACTATTGTTTTTTTCAAAAATGAAAAGATGCCTGAAAAATTGTATGGACCATAAACAGCAATTAATTCTAAGAAGATAAATAATTATTTTCCGATTATTTAAATTTTGTCACTAAAGGGGACAATATCAATTACTGATTCCATTTAACAATATATTTATAACAAAATGTAAACAGGAATCAAATAGTTAAAAGTGTGTTGTATCCAGACGTTGTAACAACGTTGTCCCTAAACGAATCTCGAGTGAATCTTCTTGCGTTGTTTCCCAACGTTGAATCAACGTCGATGAAAGGTTGATCAACCAAACAACCTAATTTCAACGTTGAATCAACGTTGATCAGAGGTTGTGTGGCGGCTGGGATGAGAACAATGTTTTTTCCAACTCCAAATTAAAGTAGTTTTTGTATTTTGACTTGTAGAACATCGATTTCAATCGAATTTGACCTGCGTGTGTACAAATACATGTCCTTCCCTCAAGTACTTTCTAAAAACCAATACATTTGGAGTAAATTACGTGTGCATGTTTGGATTTTAACAATTATCCCAACGTAATATTAGGTTGTTGTAAATTCATATTGAAACATCATCCTGTCTAAGAGGAGTGGAGCTTCAGCTATACGTCTTACCCTGAGACAGGATGATTGAAACATATTAATTTTCTGAAGTTGAGTTATATTCTTTTATGTAGAGGATGCAATTCTAAACCATTTTCATATTAGGTTGTTTTATACATTTATCTGAAATAAACGTGTACATTGAATGAAAACCTATTTTGCTTAAAACCCTACTTTTAAAATGTGTTTTGTCTATATCATGTAATCAAATGGACCAGCATGATTGCTTTAAACTAAACATCCGGAGTAAGACACAATGAAATACCAAGAACACCGCTATACAAACTACACAAACCACATTGTAGATAGACACAATCTTCCAAGTACTTAAGATTTCATAACTCATTTTTGACCAGAAGTGGAGTGAGAACAACATAATTTTCTTTGGACGAAATTCGTATAAAAGTTTAACACTTATATCACTTTGGAAAGATTAGATTGTCAATTACATGTATAAATATTACGCTATCAATTATCGTCTTAAAAATATTTTTCGTTCAATATTACTTTATGATCCGAGAACACGTATCTGTGAAATGTCTTAAAATATGAGATCAGTAAAGGAGTTTACCTTGACATGTCACTTCTGTAATAGTTTGCTCAAAATCTGTACATAATCATGTCAATAATTTGTTCTGAACTATCCGGAAATATTTATAGGGAAGTATTGTCATCAGGAGAGGTTAATTTGTGTTTCATTCCTGTGCTTCTGATGCATTCAAATACTCATTTGGAGATTATTCATGCTAATTACTTGTATAGTAACGTACAAGGCTCCTGAACATAAGTATGTGTGTCTCCTGTTCTCGTCAAAGGTACAACACATTCATTTCAGTCAATCGTATGATGGATGGCAGCCCTCTACAACGTTTTGAAAACGAGGCACCACCAAGCTTATCAATACTTAGATATTAACAGTAACTTATTGTTACCAAACGAGTTGGAAATGTGCAGTTGGAACACTTAGACAAGTGCGATAAAAGCTGTTAATTGACTTACCATTAGATCACACTTGATAATTTCAAACACCTACAAAAATGGAAATTTTCAAAGCATTTCTTTAAAAGCTCAAGGGTCTTTTAAATATATCCTTCGTCAATCAGTGACCCTTAAGCTTATCAAAGAAACATGTGCAGTAATCTATTAATGTAATGTAAACATAACAGAAAGTATGTCAAGTGTAAACATCGCCCAGGCTAAAAATACATCTAAATTTCATTAAATTGAAATCTTTTAATATAATTTCTACGATATCTGTCACGAACTGGATTCAATATTCACCAGGGTAATCATCTAGAACCCAAAAGGCTAGAGTAAGCTGACACTGTGCCAAGCATGAGAAAAGCATGCAAGGCATGGTCTAGCAGGTATATAAGGCAAGTCGTAGTGTTACTGGCCACTTGCATTGGTGTTACCGGGGCTTATCCTGCAGTGAGGTGAGATGAATAGATGTGAAGTTTTAGATGTTGAAATTCATGACTTTGTTGTAAGAATGTTGTATTTAATGTATAAAAATTGTGTACAGGTGGTAAGCAGCTGTTGGGGACATGATTGTACATCATACGGTAAATCAGTACCGGGTGTAGACAAATCCCTGAGGGACAGCAGGTTTATCAAGATTGGAGTAAGTATCATTTTGAGCATATAATAATTACCAATTTGGGTTTAATTTGTAATTAATTAAAGGTTCGTTTTGGGTGTTGAGGTTATTCAAATGTGTTGTGTGGTATATATTTTAAAGTGTTGCATGAATGTGTGTTGTAGTGCATCCAAGTGTAGACTTGCCCTACAGATGACCTATGACCTTTGACCTATGACCTATGCGGATGGTGTGGTCAACCCAGTGGAAAGTCGTGAGGACCATGGTGTAGCCAGTACAGAAGGTCTGGGCCTGGATCCGAGTGCCGTACTAGTGTTGCGGATGTGCCGTACTTGAGTTGCGGATTGTGTCGTATTGTATTAAGACGGTACCTTGCGTGTCAAGGCGACCTTGTAGAGTCAGGTGCAAGGATTGTTGACCATGAACGTTTCATGGATGTGTGCCGGGCAGTGTAACCGATGGTGTATGTGAAGTGTGGTGACTGTGGTGATTGGAGAATTTCATTCTCTATTGTTGTTAATTTGAATTGTGTTATACAATAATTTTGTATGTGAAAGTTGACACTGCGAGGTGTTGCGTTGTGTGATATTTAATGTGTTGAAGATTTTCTGAGGTATTCATTGATCTGATAACTTTATTTTTGTAATGAAGTAAAAGTTAACCAATTTATTACTGTATAGTAATTGAAGTCGGTTTTGTATCAGCGTTTCAGTGAATTAAGTGTTAAATCTTCCTGTATTGTGTGTAAATGTAAAGTGATTGTTTTCTGGTGAAAATGATAGGTTGTTGTTTTTTTTTATTCGGTATGATGCCATAGGTGTTTTGAGATTTTGAAATCGTGTGTAGTTAAGATATTTGTGTTGCAGCTCAAGACTCTAATATTCGACTAATATCACGTGTGCACTCTGACGTTCTGCATGGCACCTGGGCACAGCTAGCAGACAATATCGGTTTTTTTTTCATTTCAGGTTTATCCCGTCACCTATGACATCAAATTGAAATCTCACGTCTTCTCGTATACTTTGTAAATTAATTTTTTCTGTTTTTGCTGAATAAATTTTGGGGTGGTAAATTACCTCTTGTGTTATCACTGAGTACCATTGTCACATTGTGACATTTTGGTGGCAGCGGTGGGATACTAAACGGTACTGAGTATTATTGATAAGGTTCTCATCATAAAAATTTTTTATATCGCGTGTGTCAGTGTGTCTGAATGATGGACTTGGAGAGACTTGTTAAGCTTGGTAAGGAGCTGGGGAAGAAAGGTGAGGTGTTGAATGAATGGGTTGAGGCTGAGAGAATACGGGAGAGAGATGAACGTCAGAAGGAACGAGCAGAGCAGCGAATGTTGCTAGAATTGGAATTAGAGATCCAACGTGCGGGAGGCAGACATGAACACCCAAGTCGAGGGGATGCCAAGAAGATGCCGAAGATGCCACCTTTTGAGGATGGGAAAGAGGACTTGCATGCGTACCTCAAACGATTTGAGAGACACGCCATACTACAAGAGTGGGTGAGAAATACCTGGGCAAACAGATTGAGCTATCATTTAAAAGGTAAAGCAATAGAGGTTTACTCAAGGTTGTCGGATAATGATGCCAATGATTATGATGTCTTAAAAAATGCTTTGCTTCACAGATATCAATTGACAGAGGAAGGTTTCAGACAGAAGTTAAGAACAAGTAAGCCTGAGGTGGGTGAGACGTGTGGACAGTTTGCACTTCGGTTGGAAAGTTATATGTTGAGATGGCTAGAGTTGGCTAAAAAGAATCAGAATTTTAATGATGTGATAGATCTTTTTCTACAGGAACAATTTATGCTGGTGTGCAACAAAGAATTGAAATTATTTTTGAAGGAACGAAGTCCAAAGATTATTACTGAGATGACGGGTCTTGCAGATAGTTTTCTAGAGGCCAGAGGGTGTAACCTCACCACAAACTGGTACTTATTTCCTGGACCGGGGGAGGCACTGGTAAAGAAACCTGGATCTTCCACAGACGCACAGTCCACTTTCAAGGATACTGCACAGCACAAATCAGGTAAATTTTCGACCTTTAAATGTCATTTGTGTCAACAGATGGGCCATATAGCGCGGTTTTGTACGTCTCACACTAAAGGGAAATCTCAAAAGATAGCAGCTCTTGAGGACGTGTCTACCCAGTTGGAGAATGCCCCAACACCAGAGATGGAAGTCTTAGACTGTGGATGTAGGATGACAGTGTTGAGCATGGCTTGCGAACGACAGGAATCGGAGACAATGCCTGTAGTGGACGCCGAATTCAGGAATCAAAAGGTAAAAGTTTTTAAGAGATTCTGGATGTAGTGATGTATTGATTAGAAGGTCTTTAGTGGATGAAGTGGACCTGACGGGTGAAGATCGCATGTGCAAACTTGGAGACAGCAGTGTCAAGGTTTATCCCATGGCCACGGTACAGTTGTGTACACCATATTTTAAAGGTGAGATTGAAGCTGTATGTATGCCCAATCCTTTGTATGACATCATCATAGGAAATGTTCGTGGTGCACACAATGTGAATTGTAAACATGCTCAACCGGTGTCAGTTACAGTACCGAATCAGTTGAACGCTGTTGAGACCAGGGCACAGAAGAAATCTCTCCCAAGAAAACCATTGAATACTCCGCCGTTAATGGAGTTACAAGAAACCCCGGATCAGGTACAAACAGCTCAACAGGAGGATCAGACGTTGAAGCGACCCAGAGATATGGCCACAACAGGTGAAGTGAGGAAATCAAAAACAAGAGAGTGGATTTTTTGCTATAAGAAAGGCCTCCTTTACAGAATGTTCACATCCAAAACAAGTAGGGACACTTTAAAACAACTTGTAGTGCCAAATTCGATGAGGTTGAAAGTCTTAAAGCTGGGACATGAGGGCATTCTTGCTGGACATCTTGGGGCTAAGAAAACTGTAATGAGAATTCTTGACCATTTTTATTGGCCGGATGTGTGGGGCGACGTCAGGCGGTTTTGTCAGTCATGTGATATTTGCCAGCGCACTACATCAAAGGGAAAGGTCAGTAAATTCCCGCTAGGTCAAATGCCATTAATTGATCAACCATTCTTCCGGGTTGCAGTAGATATCGTGGGACCAATCCAGCCTGTGTCAACCAACAAGAACCGGTACATCGTGACGATGGTTGACTACGCCACCAGGTACCCAGAAGCAGTAGCGGTTATATAGAGACGGAGACGGTTGCAGAGGCACTAGTTCAGATGTTCTGTCGGGTAGGTATCCCTAGTGAGATCTTAAGTGACAGAGGAACACAATTCACCTCGGAGCTTATGAAAGAAGTGAGTCGTCTCTTGTCAGTAAAACAACTCACCACCACGCCGTATCATCCTGCGTGCAACGGGCTTGTGGAGCGCTTCAATGGAACTCTAAAGAGCATGTTAAAGAGACTGTGTGCAGACCGACCTCAGGACTGGGATAGGTATATAGACGCGTTGTTATTTGCCTACCGTGAGACTCCCCAGGAGAGCTTAGGGTTTTCACCTTTTGAACTTTTATTTGGCAGGTCAGTCAGGGGTCCTCTGATGGCACTCAAGGAATTGTGGAATAAGGAAGAAGTGTCACCAGAAGTTAAATCCACCTACCAGTACGTCTTGGATCTTCAGAGCAAACTTCAGGACACGTGGAAACTCGCTCAGGAGGAGTTGGCTCAGTCAGCACGACGATACAAGAAGTATAATGACAAGAAATGCAGGAAAAGGGAGTTCAAGGTAGGGGCGAAAGTATTGATTTTATTGCCAACAGACACAAATAAATTGCTAATGCAATGGAAGGGCCCATTTGAAGTGAAAGGTAAACTTGGATCCATGGATTATTCCGTACAAGTTAAAGATAAGGTGAAAATGTACCATGTCAATCTGTTGAAACTTTATCAGGAGCAAAGAGTAAGTGCCGTTGAATGTGGAGTTTTAGTCCAAGTGAATGCTGCAGTGGTCGAGGAAGAGAACCATCTCGATGCACCAATGATAGGAGATGGGGTGGAGTTGCCATCGTTGTATGCCACGGAAACAGTTCGAGATGTAGCAGTCGAGAAGTCCCTGACTTCCATACAGCAAAGGGAGGTAAGAGATTTGTTGGATAAATTCAATGATGTCTTAACTGATGTACCTGGACAAACATGCCTGGCGGAACATGATATTAAGTTGATTTCTTCAGACCCCATTAGACAGAAACCGTATCCGGTACCTTTGGCTTACATGGCAACCGTTGCAGAAGAGGTAGAGGAAATGTTGAAGTTAGGAATCACTGAGAGATCTGACTCGCCATATTGTTCACCCATTGTTTTGATAAAGAAGAAAGGTGGGGGAAACAGGTTTTGTGTTGATATGAGACGGATTAATCAGCTCACCATTTTCGATGCGGAACCAATTCCTAATCCGGAGGAAATTTTTGCCAAGATTAGGACTTGCAAGTATTTCTCAAAATTTGATCTCACGAAAGGATATTGGCAGATCCCTATGTCCAAATCAGCGAAAGAAAAAACGGCATTCTCTACATCTCAAGGATTATTTCAGTTCAGAATGATGCCTTTTGGATTGGTGAACGCGCCTGCAACTTTCAGTCGAATGATGCGGAAACTCCTGAAAGGTATGAAAGGTGTGGAAAACTTCATTGATGATATTTTGATATTTTCAGATACTTGGGAGGAACACATGGAAACCATATTGGAACTACTTCTCCGCTTGAGGAATGCGGGTTTAACGGCAAAACCAAGCAAGTGCTCTGTGGAATGGAAACAGTTGGATTTTCTGGGTCAAATTGTCAGTGAGGGTCAACTGTCTTTACAGGCTGAGAAGGTGAAGGCCATCGTTGAAACGCCCTGTCCAAAATCAAAGACACAGATGCGATCATTTTTGGGTCTAGCCGGATTCTATCGTAAGTTTATTCCAAACTTTTCCACAGTTGCAGCTCCCTTATCTGATATGACCAAGAAAGGTCAACCAAATCAACTGATGTGGGGTATGCAGCAAGAGCGAGCATTCAACCTGCTGAAGGCCCAATTGTCTCAGAAACCAATTCTGAGGTTACTGAGGTAAGATCTTTACTCTCTGTACGGATGCTTCCAATCTTGGTATCGGTGCTGTCTTGTTACAAGAACATGATGGAATATTATTTCCTGTAAAGTATCTCAGCAGGAAGCTCCTAGTTCGAGAACAACATTATTCTGTGATTGAGAAGGAATGTTTAGCATTGGTGTGGGCAATTCAAAAGCTACAAATGTATTTGTATGGACGAACCTTCATTTTACAGACGGATCATGCACCGCTGATGTATCTCAACAAGGCCAAAGTTCAAAATGGACGAATCATGAGATGGAGTCTGTCTTTACAACCTTACAGATTTAGGATTGAAGCTATCAAGGGAATCAAAAATGTGGGAGCTGACTTTTTGTCAAGAAGGGATTGAAGTGTTTTGCAGTTCGTGAGTGATGTGTAAAATAGAGTATTTTAATCTCGGTAGGGAGGTTTGTCACGAACTGAATTCAATATTCACCAGGGTAATCATCTAGAACCCAAAAGGCTAGAGTAAGCTGACACTGTGCGGTTGAGCCAAGCATGAGAAAAGCATGCAAGGCATGGTCTAGCAGGTATATAAGGCAAGTTGTAGTGTTACTGGCCACTTGCATTGGTGTTACCAGGGCTTATCCTGCAGTGAGGTGAGATGAATAGATGTGAAGTTTTAGATGTTGAAATTCATGACTTTGTTGTAAGAATGTTGTATTTAATGTATAAAAATTGTGTACAGGTGGTAAGCAGCTGTTGGGGACATGATTGTACATCATACGGTAAATCAGTACCGGGTGTAGACAAATCCCTGAGGGACAGCAGGTTTATCAAGATTGGAGTAAGTATCATTTTGAGCATATAATAATTACCAATTTGGGTTTAATTTGTAATTAATTAAAGGTTCGTTTTGGGTGTTGAGGTTATTCAAATGTGTTGTGTGGTATATATTTTAAAGTGTTGCATGAATGTGTGTTGTAGTGCATCCAAGTGTAGACTTGCTCTACAGATGACCTATGACCTTTGACCTATGACCTATGCGGATGGTGTGGTCAACCCAGTGGAAAGTCGTGAGGACCATGGTGTAGCCAGTACAGAAGGTCTGGGCCTGGATCCGAGTGCCGTACTAGTGTTGCGGATGTGCCGTACTTGAGTTGCGGATTGTGTCGTATTGTATTGCGACGGTACCTTGCGTGTCAAGGCGACCTTGTAGAGTCAGGTGCAAGGATTGTTGACCATGAACGTTTCATGGATGTGTGCCGGGCAGTGTAACCGGTGGTGTATGTGAAGTGTGGTGACTGTGGTGATTGGAGAATTTCATTCTCTATTGTTGTTAATTTGAATTGTGTTATAAAATAATTTTGTATGTGAAAGGTGACACTGAGAGGTGTTGCGTTGTGTGATATTTAATGTGTTGAAGATTTTCTGAGGTATTCATTGATCTGATAACTTTATTTTTGTAATGAAGTAAAAGTTAACCAATTTATTACTGTATAGTAATTGAAGTCGGTTTTGTATCAGCGTTTCAGTGAATTAAGTGTTAAATCTTCGTGTATTGTGTGTAAATGTAAAGTGATTGTTTTCTGGTGAAAATGATAGGGGTTTTTTTTTTATTCGGTATGATGCCATAGGTGTTTTGAGATTTTGAAATCGTGTGTAATTAAGATATTTGTGTTGCAGCTCAAGACTCTAATATTCGACTAATATCACGTGTGCACTTTGACGTTCTGCATGGCACCTGGGCACAGCTAGCAGACAATATCGGGGTTTTTTTCATTTCCGGTTTATCCCGTCACCTATGACATCAAATTGAAATCTCACGTCTTCTCGTATAGTTTGTAAATTAATTTTTTCTGTTTTTGCTGAATAAATTTTGGGGTGGTAAATTACCTCTTGTGTTATCACTGAGTACCATTGTCACATTGTGACAATATCAAATTGTAACACTTTCAAAAATTACTATAAATAATGGATGTTCAATTAAATCAAACCTCCTAAGATAATCAAATGATCATTATAATGTTATGTCAGCATGTCAGCTGATTTCTACCCTGTTCTTTTCACTGACTGAGAATCAGCCGGTCACGGGTTCGATCCAAGGTGACAAAACTTTTGTGAATTTGAAGTTACTTTATGAAACCTCTTCACTTGGAAAATAGAAATTTCATGCTTGTTAACAAGTGAGTTATATAATATAATACCCATGTCTAAGAAATGTTGTCATTCAAATTTGAAATTTAACCGGGGTTGAGTTTTATTTTTATCGGTTGTTTAAATCTTAAACATCGTGGTAAAACATTCTATGAAATGCCATTTCGTCATACTGACATACAAAACTTAAAAGGTATAATATTGGTGATGTAGATGTGTAATGAAGGTAAACTTCCATTATTGGTAGCTTAGGGTTGTAAAAAAGGTACATGACAGTTTGAATTATATCTAAAAGATATAGTGAGGGTGTATGTTAAAACAGATGTTGCCCTAATATATAGCTTGAAGAAATATTGCAACATCATTTTTTTCCTATGTTCTGAATCCCACATGCACACATGACAGTTATCCATTTTCCTTAGTGCTCTCTCTCACAATTGCATTACCAAAGCGGAAAATGGAAACAAGGGCTTCACTTACAACTGAGAATCTTGTCCGGTTACAGAGGAGAAGCTTACCAGCAACATTTGTGCTCATTGGGGTTACACTGAATTTCACAATTTTCGTCATTGTTGTTAGTCTAAGTAAAACACTGTGGCATCAACCTCTACTCATCGAACATTGATGTTACACTTGATGATTGTTTTAAAATTGATAAACTGGGAATTTACTGTAACTTTGTTGATTTTTATATCTTCAGCCATAGTTTAATCCTAAAAATAAACAATTAGATACATATAAGATTCCTACCAATCGAAAATCAATTGTTCTTATTGTCCAGATGTATATTACCTGTCAATCGAATAGCTCTGTATGTTCAAACTGCGTAGACTGCACTGTCGAGCATCATTTGTGATGTGCAATGTTTATCAAGGTGGATAGTTTAACTTCAGAGAGAAAGGCTGCAACTATATTGAATATTGTAGTTTTTGTGAAATAGAATAGTAATTTTTTTAAATGAACTTCTTAACCATCTAATGCATATAGCAAACTTTTCCCAGACTGATGCACGGATGGATAGACACAAAAAATGATTGTCAGATACCAACTTATCACAGTACTGCTGTAGACACTGTATTACAATGTGCTCGTCGCCAAGACGAATTAAGAACTATGCCTTCGTCAATTTGCCTGGAGTAAGGGAGATTGTCCAAGCGGGTTTGTGTGACAAAAATACAACATATAACGATGATATATGTAACATGAATGTATAATGGGAAACGTTGAGTTCTAGTCTATTGTTTTCTAAAATATTAATGATAATTTTCAGTGTCTTTGTCACTGGTATATATTACTATACAACATTTTACTACCACATTAATATTTAAGCATACATACTCGATAAAAATATGTGTAAAGTGTGTCAGCAGTGTAATGATATTCATATAAATACTTCCTGGTCGCCTGTTGATGACCTTTTAAATGATGTTCCAGTCTACTGCCTAATGTTATCTTAACTTGAAGGCGTCCATTCCTTGACAGTTAATTCAGAGCTCGAGGGACAGATCAACACAACATGTAGTGCGAAAAAAACAGTTCGTCATATAAATATTTCACCAACTCGATAATATCACACAACAAATAAGTCCAAAATATTGATCTATCGAAAACTTATATTACTCTAAAGTATTTTTATATGAATATAAATGTTACGCCTACGTGCAATTATAGATCATGCTGCTAAAATATGCCTATTGTGTAATCAAAATTCTTGGAAAAAAATATGTTTGGCGAAAAAATGAAATAAATCTTCCTGTATGTCTGTTTGTCTAATGACAACCAATTTTGTTTACAACCGTCGACTACTCCTGGTCATGTTAACATTTTCAACAGTTATGCATGTTTGCTGTTTTCTGTAAAAACGGCCAAGGGGCGGAATAGCGCATTGGTTAGTGTGTTCGGCTTCAGATCAAGAGATCCATGGTTCGAATCCCGCCAGGTGCTCGGCAACTTTCTCTGCAGTAGAGAACTGTTCTACACGCATTGAGGTTTGGGTGCAATGCTACTCTGAATTTCAGCGCAGTACCACCTATGAATCGCTAGTTCCAGCCGATGCTCGCAGGTTTCACCGCAATGCATAGCCACAATGGTGTTGCAAGCTTCCTCCCTGCAATAATAGTAGCCGCGATATAAGTGAATTATTCTTGAAAATTAAGCCCTAACTCACCTCACTTCACCTAAAAACGGCAAATAGTGAAACAAAATGTCAATTTAAGCATGCTGTGTCAACGAATTCGTGTAAAGGTTTCGATAAGCGGTCAAGAAATTATACTGAAATAAGTCTGCCTGAGTGTCTGTCTGTCTAATGAATGTTTGTTAAGATACGTCGAACGGTCATGTTATGAAAAGATGTGAACTTATTTAGTGTTACGCCGCTAATGGCTGAAATATTGCCCAAGCGGCGTTAAACAACAACTCACTCACTCACTCACTATTTAGTGTTAAAAATTCTTACTTGAAATGAATGAATGAATGAATGTCTTTATTTCCTCCAATGGCATTTGAAGATTACAAGGCAAAAACAATATCAATCAAATATTTACAAGAAATTCAAACCATAACGGTGCACATTGCAATATTTACAGGAGCATTGTTTAGAAGTATTTACCCAGAGAGATTCTTATATCGTAAATATAGTGTGAGTATTACAGTTTGTCTATCTGTCAAGGGGTGCACTTCAGAATAGTGCCGAGACATCGTCATCATCCAACAATTCAATATTCACATAGGCATCAATATCAAGTATGTCAAGTAGTTTTAAATAGAAGTTATTTCTCTTGCACATCAAAGATTCACAATGTAGGATGACGTGTGCATCATGGTCATAGCAGTGTTTATTGCAAACTGTACATTCGTTTGAAAATTTTGCCTTAGAACCAGTTTGTACAATTAGTTGTATATGGATTTGTAATCTAAGTAAAGAAGTATAAGAGTATAGAGTCTATGCATATTGAGGTTTTGATGTATCATAGCATATCTTGACATATCTTCTCTTATGGAGAGTCTCAGTTTCCATTGGGTTTCCTCAAAAGAGAAGATAGACTTAAAAACTATTTTCCGCCATACTTTTTTAAGGGGTAAATACCAGTTTGTACATAGTGTTCAACATATTTGAGAAGATCATACTTTTGTGCTGTACATAACAGAGTGTTGCTAATACTGCGGGAGTTAGTACATACAGGAATATTGAGTGATAGAAATGCACAAACACAAATCAATGCATTACCTATCATTAGAGAATCATATGATATAATCTACGACTCTACTTTTATCATGTTAAACCTTTGTTTAATCTATATTTAACATTTGAAACTTCAAAGCATAAAGTGAACTACTGCAATAACTTTTTAATGATTCCAAACCTAAACTTAAAGTATAATGAAATCCTTTACTTGAAATATACAACAGTATAGTATGTTTCGTACATAAAATACATTATTAAAGTACATGCTCGTGTTGGAATGCTTAAGTGTTACAAACAAGTCATATCACTTGAGAATCCTAACCAGATGGATGCATTGTTGTGCTAATGATTATCTATTGTGTTGTTATTCAGAAAAATATACTTTGATTACACAAATGTATCATGTTTCTCAAACCAAAAACGAAAACTCAAGTATTCAGCATACAGTGTTTTATTATTATTGTTTTACAACTAACATACTAAAAGCAAACGAAGATACGTTTTTGTTACACCTTTATACATTTAACAAACCTTCGTACATATGCCAATATAAATGTATTAATAAAATCAAATAAAACATTTACATCCACATGAGTGCTCAACCGAAGAATATAATTAATATCTAGAACATTATCACACCAGTTTTGTCAGCGGATCTGTACTTCAGTTAGCTTTGAATAACATTCCATTTTAAGATTGGACAAATCTATAGTTTCTTACTTGATATGAAAACATATTTCATATATTACTATCTAACATTAACTCTTAAACTAAGTATATACCAGTGCCTCAGCACTAGTCGAATTGAGAAACCCAGTTAACACATTAATGTGATCTACAACCTCTGAACGTCAATTATCATTGTCTTTTCAACAGGCAGCTAAATTCCTCAGTTATGTCTTGATCAAAAGGGGTTAACACAATCATATTCAACATTTTGTTACAGATATTTTATTAGTGTATTTTGTATTATGTATGTATACAGAAATAACGAATTGAATTGAATTTAAAGTAAAATTTCAGAATGTTCCCCATTAATATTAAATCCTCATTGGCCAAGGAGTCTGAACACTTGTAATCTAAGAGGCCTTTTTTCTGGAGAAAAAGGTTGTACAATGTTTTTCAGGCATAGCCCCATGGTATCATTTGAGGGTCACAGTTTCACTATATCAATAAATCATAATCTTCATTAGACAAGGAGTCGTTTGCTTATGGAGGAAAAAGACACACGCAAAAATAGCATCTGTTCTTACACCGACAGTTATCTATAAGTTATAATTTTCATTTGATATCACGTAACACAAAAATACCTACAATTTCTATCACGATGATCTAAAACCTAAATCTATTAAATGAGCATCATTTACGAATAATTTTTATAAAGGTACATTTTATTTTTAAAAAGAACATTACTGTCTGCGTACATTTTGTAACTCGTGTCGATGTCCGTGGTATTCGACACTAACCAGTTTCAAAGCTGACAGACTCGCCTTTTGGTGATAACAAATGGAAATATTACATCCAACCAATATTTAACATGCACAGAATAGAAGCACAAAGGTAAAATGGTATTTTCAAACATGTTCATCATTGTGTAATGAAAACTTATTGTATAAAACGTAAGATGTAAAGTTGATTTTACAATACCTAAATGTATCATTTTGATATGAAAGTGTACACATTTGTGAGATCCAAAAATGGCCGAGAAGGCAAGTGCTGAAAAGGTCTTATGCTATGTTGAATTATTTTCTAAAAAGAAATAGATTGACATCTCTATGTTCCTATCATCATTGTAAAATATGTGAGCATACTGTCGAGGATATGTACACTTAAATTCTACAACTGCTTCAAACCAGTTTACATTCCCTTTCCACAGCCGTAGCTCAAGTCATATGTACGCTACGCTCCGTTTAGTATTCGAGCACCCTCCGGGCTAGAAATGGAGATGCCTCATTGCATGCAGTTATGGTTAGTTCGAAAGTAATTATCTGTTTTGCAAGCTTTGGAAAGCTACAATTTGTTCGACTGTGAATATGAGTCTTTGTGATAGAACGCAGTCACTGCGAACTGTAGATTGTGACTGAAATGAAGATTTTTTCTTATCGAATGTTAAACATCGATATTGACAGATATACATTAAACATGTACTTCCTTACTTAAATTGGACCGGCCTTAAATACCTAGAAGTTTGTTGGCCAACTCGTTCATGATTGTATATATTAATGTTTATATCAATTGAAGCATAAAAAAATTAATCTCAGTTGAGATTAAAGTGTGAATATGGAACAGCAAAGTCTTCTTAAAACAAATCTACAAATAATAGGTTCAGGATAAACTTTCTAGGATCAATTCCTTCTTTTTGTCCGTCATATTTATATCTTTGCCAACAATTAGCGACATCCCCATCTCGCCACTGGTATGATAAATTCCAAACATAGGCCAGTGAACAACAGAAGTATCAACATTGTCAATCTTTCCAATGATTTGTTCATTGTTTATGTCAAGGAAAGCAATGAGACTTCTAGCAATGTCATAGATAACACCATAGTGTAGAGTGGCTGAGGTGCCAAGAGTGTTCTCCAGAGTATCAGGCACACGCGTGAGACACTTTTGGTGTCTAAAGACCATCCTACAGATAGACTGTTCACTATGAGAACGTGCAATAGTTAGACTGTAAGCCTTGTAATGACTACCTACCCAGGGACTCCGGTCCTGATCCCCATCTCTGGCAAGTCCTATCTCCAACAGGAGATTTTTTCCTGTCAGAGGCGTATCAATAGCCACCCGTGACTTCACCTCAAAATACTGAGGTGATCCACATTTCGGGAGTGGGGCAGTGCTGCTTGCTCCCGTATAATCCTCGAGTCTCTGGTCACTGTAAGGGGGGCTAGGCTGAGGTTTGTTGATCAACTCACCCTCAGCGTTGATGTGTACCTTCTCAGGGTTGAACATTGTCCTACTGAACTCTATGTTTGTGCCTTAAACAAACGAATGAAATATGAAGTCTCAACGTCGTCTAAGATTCACTTTGAAGGATAATCATTATGTTTCCAAGCAAATATCTCGGTTACGGGGTAGATGCCTGACACACCTAACAGAAAAGGAAGCTTAACTTTTGGATAAAATCATAACAATTTCCTCTATGAAAGTCAAATCCTAATCACGATTCAATTTAATTATTAGAATTAAAGAACTTCATAATGCATCATTAACTAACAAAAATGATACTCTAAGAAATTGTTATCTTGAGATATTCCAGGGGAAAGCAATACACTTTTACAATCTAGATTAGCAGTAGTTAAAATAATGGATTACATTTTTTACCGAAAGATTCCTATGTCTTCGTTTAGTAGTAATCCCTAAATAGTAATCCCTAACCATAACAGACAGACCTGTCCCAATTAAAAGATAATCCTGATATAATTATAAAAAAAAGCAGACAAAGGAGGGGCTGTTGTCATTATGGATAGGGATTACTATGAAAACAAAATTAATGACATGCTTAACGATAAGCGATTATACAAATCATTACCTAAAAACTCTGACTCAAAAATAATGTCCCAACTAAACAAACTTTTCAACAAATACGAGTGTGAACTCACAGATGACGAACGCAAATATATCACAAATTTTGAATTTAACTCTAGTAACTTTTATGGTCTCAGAAAAGTACATGAAACTGAATTAAGTCAGCAGTAAAAGAATAAAATTCAGAATATGTTTGGTTAAAAAATCCAGAGGATTCAAAATTTCACAATGCCCCACACACTGCCTTAGCAATTTAATAGATATCCTTCTTCAACCACTCCTTGAACATGTAAAAAGTTATGTTAGGGACGATCTAGATTTTCTAAAGCATATTCCAGATAGAGTCACAAATGATACAATCTTAGTTAGCTTTGATGTGACTTTCCTTTTCAGCAATATCCCAATTGAACTAGGCAAAACTGCACTAGAATTTTGGATTGACAAACATCCTGAGTCAATCCATCCACGTTTTAGCAAAGATTTCATCCTTAAGTCAGCTGAATTTATTCTAGTAAACAACACATTTCAATTTAATCAAAATTAAAATCTCCAAATTCTAGGTACGGCAATGGGGACAAAATTTGTGCCAGTCTATGCTAATTTAGTACTAGCCTACCTAGAAGAAAATCTCTATACTACCATAGAGGAAAACTTGGACAAGGACATTGCAAATGAATTCATCTTAAAATGGAAAAGATACCTAGATGATTGTTTCACATTCTGGGAAAAATTGAAAGGGGACACATATCAAATATATGACATTCTACAAAACATGCATCCCAACATCAAATTCACAATGGAAAAATTAAGAAAGAATTAACTTTCTCAGACATGTTTATCAAGAAGGATAATACTCACATCATAACTGATATTTTCCACAAGACAACAGACAGAAAACAATATCTCCATTTCAAAAGCGCACATGTCAAAACAAACTTGCCCGACTGTCTAGCTAGACGTGTCTGTGCCATAATTAGCATTGCAAGCCTCAGGTCTCTAAGATTGGAGGAACTAAAATTGTCACTACTGCAGCCAATCGCTTTCGTGACAACACATAAAAAAAACCAATGCGGAATTATTTCCAGTTATACATAGGAACTTACCTATGCTTAGTCAAGACAAGAAGTTAGGCCCAATGTTGAAAAGAAATAAAATCATTAAAAGCAAAAGACAGCCAAAAAAATCTTAAACACATCCTAACAAGGGCTAAATATGATGGTATCCAAAACCCAACAGAAAGACCTTCAGTTTCCAAATGTTCAAATAAAAGGTGTGGCACATGTCCCCATATATTAGAAGGCTCGTCTTTCACATTCGACAATGGCAAACATTTGAAATAAAATCTAACTTTGATTGCATTCAAGAAATGTCATTTATGCAATAATGTGCCCCATGTGTAAACTATCATATTTTGGTAAAACTGAATGCCTAAGAAATAGGGAACTTTACACAGACAACACAATAACGATAGCAGATACCGCTGTTTATTTGTAAATAAACATCTTTCTACTTGTGCAAATGGTGATTTCAAAATATTTCCTTTCTATAAATTATTCCGTAAATCTAACATGGGCAGTGTCTCAAATGCTCTTATACGACTTGAAGAGTCCTTCATTGACACCTATAGACCCTCACTAAATAAGCAATGAGATGATAACCCTTAAATCACTGATATATATCTCTAACTACAATGCAGCTATCTAAAGAGATAATGTCACATTGACCTATTGCTCAAGTGGCAAACTCATAAATTTGATTACGATAAGAGTGATTTTGTCAATCAGAAGACCAACAAGGAAGAACCCTGTACCATGATGTCACCTGATTAGCATAATTTACAATATATCCTTGTACATTGTACGTATATTTTGTTATAAATACGCTTTGATGCGATGTTTACGATCATATCGTTTCATCCCTGATGAGTCAATACTATTGACGAAATCGGATTATCGGATTAAAATGATCCTGCAAACGACTATGTGAAGTATGTTATATTTAATCTATTGCGTTTGAACCAATTCAACTTTCGATATATATTTAATACATATATACATAAGAGACATTGAAACGTACCAGGCTTATTTAATCGAGTTCATGGGTACAGTTGATATTTCAAGCCAAAATAGCCAACTTTGCACAGGACACGAAATAGAAAAAAATATTTGGCAAACTTCACCAAATATCGTATTAATTATTGTATGAGTTAATCAAGTTAAAAATTGGTCATACTCACAGTTCAACAGAATCAATTCTTTCAAAGCTTGATGATGCAGTTTGTACACCTCTGATTCTGTACAACAGAATACGCAAACATGCAATGGTGTTTCAACAGTAATTGTTACTATTAGTATTTGAATCAGCATAATAATATTACTGTGACACAGAAACACAATCTTCGCCTTACGTGATTTATAAGTGCAATGTACCCCTAGAATCAAATTTGAGGAAGTTATTATTATATCTTTTTGTTTAATACATTCATAATCAAAGTATGGAGTGCCCTTACGTTTTTCAATCTCCTCCCCATTTCTGCTGACTGTTTTCTCAAGCTTATGTAATTCCTGAAACCGCAATGCATTTTCAATTATTTCATCTTATTATGCTGTTCATCATTTAACACTGCTAAAAAGAAAATGATATCATAATCTTTTCAGGAATTTAATCAATGTAAACTAAAAATTTTTTTACTTACTATGTACATGTTACTAATCAAAACTTGTATCAGGATATTACGAAAAGAGCCTTGAAGACGTTTATAGACAGACGCTGTCTTTTGTTTATCTACAATGAGTACAACATGTATATATATTAGAAGTTCAGAGTAATTAAAACAGTTCTTATGCCAGGCACATGAAGGCAGGTATTTTCCGTCGGATTAGACACACATAATATATTTGCAAATTACTTAGTTAGTTTGCTGCATTAAATTACTTCATATTTTGTGAATTTAGGACAGTGGCATTACTTTGTGGATCTGTGTACAGTCTTTTGCATTTAGCTATATATAATTAATCTCTTGTATGAAAAATGATATATAATTTGTAAAAACTACAAACTTTTAAGAAATCCGCCCATAGTAGTACGAACTTCGGGTTCCTTTCAAATAGCAGATTCCAATTTATAATTCTAACCTCAACGCAAGAGACTGAAAGTAAATCTTAGCTATAGTTGCTCTGTGGAAGGACCTTTGCCATCTATTTCTAAGTTTCAATGTAATTAGGAAACTCATTTGATTTGATTTATAAGAATTACATTTACAGCTGCTTAACAAATTACTTTTCCTTGTAAATGAAGACTTAAATGATTCCGTTTCAAATTGATTGAACCGTTTGATTACAAAATGGAGACGAATTAAACAAATCCGAAAATAATGATATAAAGATTTCTTAGACTTTAGTCAAGTATAAACTGTATAAACTGTTTTCAAGTTATAAACGGGATTTATACCAATTTGGCTGCACCTTTCAAATACAGCTATATTATGATATATCTTTCTTGAATAAACCAACTTATGATTGAAATTTGTATTTCAGGCGACATCTTGCTTTTGAGGCATGGAAAGTCCCCTTTACGACGTATTTCATATTATACATCGTACTTCATAAAATTTACAGAAACCATATTCTTCAATCTCACGAACATGAAAAAGTTACATTCATGCTTATCATATGACAAAGAAGTTGATATTTGATTAGATGAGCAAAATGCCTGTGCATATTCATCTATTAAAATGTCCCAATACTAGGTTGATCACCTATAAGTTCCAATGTCTTTGTATCTAATCATTTAAAGTAAAATTAGATCATTATTCAGTCACACTTTTACCTGCTTCAACTGATATGTTTCTTTTGCAGATTCTGCAATAGAAACAAACATATTTTGGAAATTTCATCTGCCATTTTTACTAAATGTTCCTCAGGTAACAGATCTTCATTAATATTAGTGATCATTACCTTATACAGAGGGTTTGTCACATCAGCAGGGACACAAAAAATAATCATTCCTTTTGCATTATTTTTTCCCACTGCATTAGTAAGCACTACCTACAACCATCGTTTTCGACTTGTAAAAGAGACATATCGTTTAGTTATGTTCTTACTTGTATCTCTCATGGTCTGGAAATGACAAAACAATTAAACGTTTTCAAACGTGGTAAATTCATTTTGTACTTTTGAGTTCTTTCACTGATGTATACATAAATGAAGTATGTTGGGTTGGGATGCAAACCCCGTGTGTATTGTGAAAATCGGATAGCAGGTTTTGCTTAGGTTAGTCCTTGGGCTAAGGGGCTCCTGTGTTCAACAGCTAAAGTTTGTTTCAATTGCTCCTCGACCAACAGAGCGTCATTATTATTGGCGATCATTACCTTATAGAGAAGGTTCGTTACCAAAAAACAATAGATTAAGCTAGGGGTAGGTTATTATCAATCAATCAATCTATTTCAGTCACAAATATTTTATTTTATTACATAATTGAGGATGAGATACTCTATTCTATCAGTGAAATATACCCTCTATTAGGTTACAGTGGCAATAACCTTTATCGTCACTCTACTAAGTGGCGATATAGTATATCGTCACTCGTCAGAAGGTCAAGCTGACACAAAATTTGAAATTGATGGTCAAAATTTAGTTTATAAAGTGTTTTTTTGTGTGATGGCATGAGAGGCAGTGAGGGTTTTTAGAAATACCGTTTTTAAAGATTAAAATTATATAACAAATAGAATATTAAATGATGTTTGTCAAATACAATATTAATCTCGTCTCGTGGCGTGGCTGTGCCACTCGTGAAAATATCATATATAACATGTAACAATATCGATAAATAGTTGCGTTTGTAAAATTTCCGGGATTCATTGTTACTCAACGCCCGCAAATCTAAGCGTTTAAAACCTTAGTTTTAAATCGACGGCGTTAGCTTATTGTTAAATTTGCGGGTGGTGAATAACAATGAATCGCGGACATTTTACAAACGCAACTATTCATCTTCTTAAAGTTGAAAATTGGGATGTTTCCTGTTACTTTCCAGTTTGTTAACTTAAAAGACATTTCAATATCCTTGTAAAATCATTGAGAAAAAACATCTTCACGGAAACAACAATAAACTTGATGTAAACTTACTTAACGAAAAAAAAACCCATTGAGTTATCTATACTATTTATTCATCAATCAAAATAACCATATCTTCCATTTGAATTGTTTTCCCTTTTATAGAAAATTCATTCTAAGGAAACATTCATTACGTATAACCAGTAACCAGAAGTTAGCAGGTATTCCTGTTAAATTATTGTCTTGATTGATATCTTATATAATCGGTTACTTATTATGTTGGAAACTCATAACTACGGAATCAGTGTTTCGCATAGGGTAAGACTACTTAAATATATCTATATATTAAAGTTAGAGGCCTTTTTAAAATCACTTACGTTCAGCCCGCTCTGTCATTCTTTTAAGTTCTTCCCTCATTTGGTTTTCTTTCTGTCTGAAATCTGTAAGATTTAATCCAGAAATGTATTTACACTGACTAAAACCATGGTTATTCAAATTATAAGGTGGATGGATAAACATGAAACATGAAAACAATACAACAATATAAAAAAGTACCCCTGAAAATTGGGATGTTTCCTGTTACTTTCCATTTTATTATCTTAAAAGACATTTCAATATCCTTGTAAAATCATCGAGAAAAAACATCTTCACGAAAACAACAATAAACTTAATGTAAACTTACTTAACGAAAAAACCCATTGAGTTTTCTACACTATTTATTCATCAATCAAAATAGGAATGTCTAACATTTGAATTTTCTTCCCTTTTATAGTAAATTCATTCTGAGGAAGCACTCATCAAGTAAAATAGTAACCAGAAGATAGCAGGTATTCCTACCAAATTATCGTTTGAATTGTTATCATATATAATTGGTTCATGAATATATTCGAAACTCATAACTACTGACTAACTGTTTCACATACGTTGTTTACTATGAACATCTATGCAATTGTTTTAAAACTTGAGATAAACAACGAGTTAACAGCAATAAGAAAAATCATTGAAGAGTTCACATGCAAGGTTTCTGTAAGTTATCTCTATTCGTTCCCTACTTTCCTGTTTCATCTGCATGAAACAATAAAACAATCAAGACTTTATGGTACAAGGCTAGACAGTTTCCGTTCATATCCGCCTCCCAAACCTGTCACGAAATGATCGGCGCTTTGAGTATTAATATCTTCTATAATTTGTTAATAACTATGTTGGAACCTCATAACTACTGAATTAGTGTTTCACATAAGGTTACACTAATTAAATATATATCTACATATTATAGTTATAGTTGCTTGGAGTGTTACATAATAATCACTGATAATAATAATCTATATCATCCCAACTTGAAATCCTGCCCCATCTTAAGATAATAAAATCATGCTAGTGATGTTCTTTTTCATACATGAAGGTCGTGAATCAAGTATTTGTTTTAATCATTTATTCATAAACTTCTCGTACATGAATTGATACTTAAATTTTATATTCCTTTACTTGACCAAGTGTCTCGGATTTATCTCTCATCGACAACAAGCCACTGAACGTTAATGGATTGTACACAAAAGCTGATTAAAACGTACATTTGATGAATAACTGAATTAAGTTTGTGCTGCAGTATTTAACAAAAAATAAAATATAGTAAAATCTTTATTTTCTGGCATATTTTTAAGTGTTAAAGAACTATAAAAATTTAATCGATGTAAACAGTTGAAACACTAATCGGCAAAAAAAAGCATTTTCAATGCAGGTACGAAGAATATACCTAAATGATTTTTTATAATAATTTCATATAAGAAGACAAATATCATTAGCATGATTTAATATAACTATAACCGATAGATCCCAACTAAAGATTCTAATTTGGGTCGCGTCCCATCTTAAGATTGAGCGGATCTGTAACGTAGAGTCCGAAAGTCTATAAAGGGAGCTAACTCTAACTTGACTTGGAAGTAAACACGTGAATGTTACCAGGATCGTTTTGTCTTCATTTAGACTGTAAATGACTCCTTGTAACGTAACATGGTAACAGAAGTGACTGGTTTCCCTGTGATATTCCTCAAACGTGTGGATGTACTGGTTTTTCCTTTCGATTTCAATAACTTTAAAAAGTAACGTTAATCGCATCCTGCTCAGTATCAATCGTCCACCTGCATACATTCGGTCCTGTGTGCGGGCTCATCACGCTGAAACTCCGGAAATTCATCGTCCTGCCGTCCGGTTGTGAAACTCACTATGAACAACCTGAAACACCTTCTCCGTTGGATTTGACGGGAAATTTCGCTGAAAATTTTAGAATTTTCAAGCAGGAATTTGATATTTATTCAATTGCCAGTGGTGTAGATCGTAAACCTCCTAAAATTCAGTCAAATACACTCTTACATGTAATAGGAAAGGAAGCAAGACGAGTTTTCAATACTTTTGAATTTGGAGATTTGACAAATTTCAAGCACATTGCAATCAAATAAAGAATATTACTTTTGAAAGGTACAATTTTGGAAGTAGAAATCCAAACCCTGGAGAGAAATTCTATACTTTGTACACAGATATATGCAACTTGCGAATTTTGTGACTTAAGAGACTCCCCAGTGCGTGATCGCAAAGTTCTTGGAATATATAGTGAGGATGTCAGGTCAAGGATTTTGAGAGAACAAGATTTAACCCTTAAAAGTGCATTGAACATTTCAGGACTTCTGAAGAAAGTGAATCTCAGGCTAAAAGTCTACAGGAGGAAAAATCTGCAACGGTGGGATATATCGGGAAAATTACACACAGGTAAAAAGGTCAAGGTCAAGGTCAACCTCAAGGTCAAAGACTCCTTCACGTAGAGATGGCAACTGGCAACGACAACTTTGAAGAGGTCGGGGTCGTTCTAGCTTTGCAAACAATAACACTCGACTGAGTAAGGGACGTTCTCAAGCAAAATGTGACTATTGTGGAAAAGAGTCATATGAGAGACGTTTTTGTCCAGCCAAAAATGTTGATTGTCACTCCTGCAACAAGCGAGGTCACTACTCTTCAATGTATCAGTCTAGCTGATACGTGAGGGTGATAGACGAGTCTGAGGATGAGGAAAAAAGTTTTCTCGGAGCTCTGGTTCAAGCGGATCTAATGTGTAAGACTATCACTATGCAGAGGTCATGATTGATGGTATTAGGGTCTCTCTGAAAGCCGACACAGGTGCTGATGTAACAGTCATTTCAAAGGAATGCTTTGACAAGAACTTTTATGGAAGGAATCTCAGTCCACCAGACCATGTCCTCAAAGGTTTGCAAAACAAACTGACCATAGTAGGGTATTTAAACATGGAAGGTTGAAAAGGTTTATGTTTTGACCGACACATCACATCTTCTCTTGAGCTGCAAGACAACCAAGTATATGGCTATTCATGTCTTTTGTGAAACGTTGACTATGGATGATGCTACGAAAGAATTCCCGGAATTATTCACTGGGCTCGGAGAAATGTCACAAAAATATGAGATCAAATTCAGCCTGATTCTAGACCATATGTAGTCAACTCTCCACGGCGAGTTCCTATCCCTCTCTTCCCTAAGGTCAAGACTCAACTTGAAAATCTAGAAAGTATTGGAGTCATTCGAAAAATCGATGAGCCAACAGACCGGTGCGCTCCCAAGGTTGTGGTTCCAAAATCAAATGGTGATGGCAGGATATGTGTAGATTTGAGACAGCTCAATAAGTCATTGTCCAGAGAGCGACATATGCTTCCAACAGTTGACCATACACTTGGACAGTTGGTTGATGCAAAAGTATTCACCAAGATTGATGCTAACTCTGGATTTCATCAGATAAAGCTTCCTGACAAGTCTTCCCTGTTGACTACTTTTATCACTCCATTTGGCAGATACTGCTACACAAGATTACCGTTTGGGACCACCTCTGCACCAGACTACTTCCAGAAGCAAGTCTCTAAACTTCTTGATGGACAGGAAGGTACCATTGGCATAATGGATGACATTTTGATCTACGGAAAAGATGTTCAGGAACATGATGATTGGGTAAGAACAACTCTCACAGCTCTCAGTAAAGCAGGACTCACTCTGAACAAGAACAAGTGTGAATTTGGGAAGTCAGAGGTTCAGTTCTTGGGACAGAATGTAAGTGACAAAGGGATCCAGATCAGGATGGAAAAGGTTGCTGCTGTTAAACACATGTAATAACCTAGGAATGTTAGGGATATTCGTCGATTCCTAGGCATGGTGAATCAACTGGGGAAGTTCATCGTCAATTTGGCTGACATGACTAAACCTCTCAGGGATCTTCTCAGCAAGAAAAATGGTTGGATTTGGGGTGAACCTCAGAAAAATGCTTTTTCCATGATGAAGGAAGCTCTCAGCCAGAGTGCTGTAATAGCAATCGTCAATCCAAATCTCCCAAGCAAGGTTACATCAGATGCATAATCTTTTGGCTTAGTTGCTGTTCTCACTCATCAGCACAAGCAGGACTGGCTTCCAGTAGTATATGCATCTCGCTCACTCTCGGACACAGAGACCAGGTACGCCCAAATAGAGAAAGAGGCATTAGCTCTTACTTGGGATTACCTTGTAGGTATTTAGGTTGTCCTCGAAACAGATCACAAGCCTATAGTCCCTCTCCTTGGGATGAAGGATCTTGACCAGCTGCCGCCACGTGTTCAGTGCTTCAGAATGAGACTAATGAGGTTCTCCTACTCAATCAAGCATGTTCCTGGAAAAGAACTCTACACTGCTGATGCCCTCAAGAGCTCCCATGGACTCACCAAACGCATCAGACACTTAACTGGAGCAAGAGAATAATCATTCATCAATCAGATCGTTGCAGCATAACCAGCAACAGACAAGAAGCTTGAAGAGGTCAAGCTTCACCAACATGAAGATGAAGTTTGCAGAGAAATCTTATATACTGCACAGAAGGTTGGCCCGAGAAACATCAGATCAAAGGCATTGCAAAACACTATTGGCCCTACCTAGGTGAACTCTCGTTATATGATGGTCTTCCTCTCTGTGGAGAGCCAATTGTGATTCCGGAAGTGATGAGACCGGACATCCAAAAAAGCTCCATGATGGACATCAAGAAATTACGAAAACTCGTGATCATGCCAAACAGTGTGTTTAGTGGCCAAACCTCAGCAGGCAAATTGGAGAGTTTCTATCCAAGTGCCATGTTTGTATCAAGAAAAAAACAACCGTCCATTACATCAGAGTTCCCGACAAGGCCTTGGGGAAAGTTGCTTCTGAACTATTTGAATTCAGAAAAGAATCACATGTTCTAGTTGTGGACTACTATTCAAGATGTGATCAACAGTTTGAAGAGCATCTTTGCTTGACATGGAATTCCACAGGTGGTGATCTCTGGTAATTGACATCAATACTGCCGATGAATTTGCAAAATTCAGCAGAGAATATGGTTTCTCTCATGTCAGTAGTAGTCCTGGACATTCCTCTGGAAACGGAGGAGCTGAACGAGCTGTCAGAACCATCAAGACGCTTCCAACAGAAGACCCTTACAAAGCTTTTCTCAGCTATCATTCCACTTCCCTTAGCTGTGGATACAGTCCAGCTGAACTCTTGATGTCAAGGAAATTACGAAATACGCTGGCGGTGGTTCCAAGACAGCTTGATGTCAAACTACCAGATAAGTCACAGCTGATTAATCATGAAATCCACAAACGTCAGAGTGAAGAAAAGAACTTCAACAAACGTCATGTTGTCCGCTCTCTTCCAGTCCTACAGAGGGAAGATAGAGCATGGATACCAGACAGAGGTGAAGTTGGTAGTATGGTGGACAAAGTTGGTCCATGGTCCTACATCATAGAGACCGACTCAGGAAGATTGAGACGTAACAGAAAGCAGATGAATGCTTTCCCTCCAGAGAAAGACTCTGTCAAGGCTAGAAACTACATTCTCTGAGTCAACGACCAGTGTTCCCTCAATGTCACAAGATTCTGAAGAACAATGTTGTGAATATGCAACTAGATCTGGCAGAACATCCAGAGCTCCAAACAGATACCGACATTAAGACCAAATCACTATCCTGTTTGAATGTTAAAGTGCATCTTTTAAAAGGACTTCCTAATTTGTTTCTATTCATCAAGTTCAGATTATTTGCATAAAGACATTTAATTGATTTTCGCATTTGATTCACAGCAGCTGGTATATGGTAGAAGTTTTGTTTCGGTTAAAGATACTATTCATAAACATCAATCGTATTCAACATCATTGTCCATCCTCAGAAAGGGAGATGTAGTAGTATCTGTAACGTAGCCTCCGCAAGTCTATAAAGGGAGCTAACTCTAACTTGACTTGGAAGTAAACACGTATATGTCACCAGGATCGTTTTGTCTTCATTTAGACTGGAAAGGACTCCTTCTTAAGTAACACCATATAACCCCATATGTTCTGTGAAAATCGGATAGCAGGTTTTGCTTTGAAGGTTAGTTTTTGGGCTAAGGGGGTCCCGTGTTCAACAAATTGTTTCATTTGCCCCTCGACCAACAGAGGGTCATTATTATTGGCGAGCATTACCTTATAAAGAAGGTTAGTTACAAAATACCAGAACATTAAGGTAGACGTAGGTTATTATCAACCAATCAATCAATCTATTTCAGTCACAAATATTATATTGTACCACATGGGTGAAAATACAACAATAAAAAAAACTATCCTGATAATTGGGATGTTTCCTTTTACTTTCCAGTTTCTTTAATTAATTCTTTAATTCAATATCCGTATAAAATAATTGAGAAAAAACATCTTCACGGAAACTACAATAAACTTGATGTAAACTTACTTAACGAAAAAAAAACCCATTGAGTTATCTATACTATTTATTCATCAATCAAAATAACCATGTCTTACATTTGAATTGTGTTCCCGTTTATAGAAAATTCATTCTAAGGAAACATTAATTACGTATAACTTGTAACCAGAAGTTAGCAAGTATTTCTATTAAATTATTGTCTTGATTGATATCTTATATAATCGGTTCCTGATTATGTTGGAAACTACTGAATCAGTGTTTCGCATAGGGTTAGACTACTTAAATACATCTATATATCAAAGTTAGAGGTCCTTTTAAAATCACTTACGTTCAGCCCGCTCTGTCATTCTTTTAAGTTCTTCTCCCATTTGGTTTTCTTTCTGTTTGAAATCTGTAAGAATTAATCCAGAAATGTATTTACACTGATTAAAGCCATGGTTATTCAAATTACAAGGTGGATTGATAAACATGAAACATGAAAACAATACAACAATAAAACAAAAAGTACCCTGAAAATTGGGATGTTTCCTGTTACTTTCCATTTTGTTATCTTAAAAGACATTTCAATATCCTTGTAAAATCATTGAGAAAAAACATCTTCACGAAAACAACTATAAACTTAATGTAATCTTACTTAAAGAAAAAAACAATTGCGTTATCTATACTATTTATTCATCAATCAAAATAGCCATATCTTCCATTTGAATTTTGTTCCCATTTGTAGAAAATGGTTTAACATATCTACTTAAATATATCTCTATATCAAAATTAGAGGCCCCTTTAAAATCACTTACGTTCAGCGCTCTCAGTCATTCTTTTAAGTTCTTCTCCCAGTTGGTTTTCTTTCTGTTTGAAATCTGTAAGAATAAATCCAGGAATTTATTTACACTGACTTAAACCATGGTTATTCAAATTATAAGATGGAATGATAAACATGTCTTAAAACTCTTGAGTAAATAGGTTTCCAATTAAAAAGTTAAATAAGTATTCATCAATCAAAATAGCGATGTCTAACATTTGAATTTCGTTTCCTTTTATAGTAAGTTCATTCTGAGGAAACACTCATAACATATAAATAGTAACCAGAAGATAGCAGGTATTCCTACCAAATTATCATTTGAATTGTTATCATATATAATTGGTTCATGAATATATTCGAAACTCATAACTACTGACTAAGTGTTTCACATACGTTTAGACTACTTAAATATATCTACATATAATAGTTGGGTGCCCTTTTGAATTAAGACTGACACAAGCTAATTTGTCATGTTGTGTTAACTGTGAGCATCTATGCAATTGTTTTAAAACTTGAGATGAACAACGAGTTAACAGCAAAAAGAAAAATCATTGCAGAGTTCACATGCAAGGTTTCTGTAAGTTATCTCTATTCGTTCCCTGCTTTCCTGTTTCATCTGCATGAAACAATAAAACAATCAAGACTTTATGGTACAAGGCTAGACAGTTTCCGTTCATATCCGCCCCCCTAAACCTGTCACGAAATGATCGGCGCTTTGAGTTAATAAGTCTTGTGACAGCGAACAGTTTCAGTTGTAACAGGCCCAGGCGTTGACCCGTAAAGAATGTCCAGGCGTTAATGATAATTAATATCTTCTATAATTTGTTAATAACTATGTTGGAACCTCATAACTACTGAATTAGTGTTTCACATTAGGTTAGACTACTTAAAGATATCTACATATTCAAGTTAGAGGACCTATTTTTTTTAATTTTTACTCACGTTCAGCCCTCTCTGTCATTGTTTTGAGTTCTTCCCTCATCAGGTTTTCCTTCTGATTGAAGTCTGTAAGATTTAGAAAGAGAAACTTTATTTACACCGAATAACCATTCATATTCAAATTATTCGATGGATTGATAGACATGTGTAATAACGCCTGTTTAGATACTTCTCCAATGAAGAAGTTACATCATGTTCAAATGAGTTCCGTAGGGTCGTGCAATCCTTCAAGAGCTTAAATAAATTGGTCTTTTTGGTTCTTGTTCAACACATCACCAGGGACACAGAACAAATATACCTTTCTTTTAGTTTAAATGATACTAGATGACTTTATAAGGGAGAAATCAAATTGCAATCCCTAGGCAAACACTTAATGTAAATCATAACTTGCTTGGAGTGTTACATAATAATCACTGATGTATATATATAACATCCCAACTTGAAATCCTGTCCCATCTTAAGATGTGACCCGTCCAAACTTGAAATCCTGAAGTTATGAAATCATGCTAGTGATATTCTCTTTCATATAATGAAGGTCGTGGATGAAATATTTGTTTTAATCATTTATTTATAAACTGTTCGTACATGCATGGATACTTCAATTTTATATACGTTTACTTAACCAAGTGTCTGGGATTTATCTCTCATCGTCTACAAGCCACTGAACGTAATTGGATTGTACACAAAAGCTGATTTAAAGGTACATTTGATGAATAACTGAATGAAGTTTTTGCCGCAGTATATAACAAAAAATAAAATATAGTAAAATCTTTGTTTTTTGCATATTTTTAAGTGTTAAAGAACTATAAAAATTTAATCGATTGAAACACTAATTGGCAAACAAAAGCATTTTCAATACAGGTACGAAGAATATACCTAAATGATTTTTTTAAATATTTCATGAACAAACTTCATATCAGAAGACAAATATCATTAGAATATTAACTATAACTGATAGATCCCAACTAAAGATTCCAATTTGGGACGCATCCCATCTTAAGATTGGGCGGATCCGCAGTGCAGTAGTATCTGTAACGTAGCCTTCGCAAGTCTATAAAGGGAGCTAACTCTAACTTGACTTGGAAGTAAACACGTGAATGTTACCAGGATCGTTTTGACTTCATTTAGACTGTAAAGGACTCCTTGTAACGTAACATGGTAACAGAAGTGACTGGTTTCCCTGTGATATTCCTCAAACGTGTGGATGTACTGTATGTACTGTCCTGAAAAGTTTTCCTTTCCATTTCAATAACTTTAAAAGTAACGTTAATCGCATCCTGCTCAGTATCAATCGTCCACCTGCATACATTCGGTCCTGTGTGCGGGCTCACCACGCTGAAACTCCGGAAATTCATTGTCCTGCCGTCCGGTTGTGAAACTCACTATGAACAACCTGAAACACCTTCTCCGTTGGATTTGACGGGAAATTTCGCTGAAAATTTTAGAATTTTCAAGCAGGAATTTGATATTTATTCAATTGCCAGTGGTGTAGATCCTTAACCTCCTAAAATTCAGTCAAATACACTCTTACATGTAATAGGAAAGGAAGCAAGACGAGTTTTCAATACTTTTGAATTTGGGGATTTGACAAATTTCAAGCACATTGCAATCAAATAAAGAATATTACTTTTGAAAGGTACAATTTTGGAAGTAGAAATCCAAACCCTGGTGAGAAATTCTATACTTTTTACACAGATATATGCAACTTGCGAATTTGGTGACTTAAGAGACTCCCCAGTGCGTGATCGCAAAGTTCTTGGAATATGTAGTGAGGATGTCAGGTCAAGGATTTTGAGAGAACAAGATTTAACCCTTAAAAGTGCATTGAACATTTCAGGACTTCTGAAGAAAATGAATCTCAGGCTAAAAGTCTACAGGAGGAAAAATCTGCAACGGTGGGATATATCGGGAAAAATACACACAGGTAAAAAGGTCAAGGTCAAGGTCAACCTCAAGGTCAAAGACTCCTTCACGTAGAGATGGCAACTGGCAACGATAACTTTGAAGAGGTCGGGGTCGTTCTAGCTTTGCAAACAATAACACTCGACTGAGTAAGGGACGTTCTCAAGCAAAATGTGACTATTGTGGAAAAGAGTCATATGAGAGACGTTTTTGTCCAGCCAAAAATGTTGATTGTCACTCCTGCAAAAAGCGAGGTCACTACTCTTCAATGTATCAGTCTAGCTGATACGTGAGGGTGATAGACGAGTCTGAGGATGAGGAAAAAAGTTTTCTCGGAGCTTTGGTTCAAGCGGATCTAATGTGTAAGACTATCACTATGCAGAGGTCATGATTGATGGTATTAGGGTCTCTCTGAAAGCCGACACAGGTGCTGATGTAACAGTCATTTCAAAGGAATGCTTTGACAAAAACCTTTATGGAAGGAATCTCAGTCCACCAGACCATGTCCTCAAAGGTTTGCAAAACAAACTGACCATAGTAGGGTATTTAAACATGGAAGGTTGAAAAGGTTTATGTTTTGACCGACACATCACATCTTCTCTTGAGCTGCAAGACAACCAAGTATATGGGTATTCTTGTCTTTTGTGAAACGTTGACTATGGATGATGCTACGAAAGAATTCCCGGAATTATTCACTGGGCTCGGAGAAATGTCACAAGAATATGAGATCAAATTCAGCCTGATTCTAGACCATATGTAGTCAACTCTCCCAGGCGAGTTCCTATCCCTCTCTTCCCTAAGGTCAAGACTCAACTTGAAAAGCTAGAAAGTATTGGAGTCATTCGAAAAATCGATGAGCCAACAGACCGGTGCGCTCCCAAGGTTGTGGTTCCAAAATCAAATGGTGATGGCAGGATATGTGTAGATTTGAGACAGCTCAATAAGTCATTGTCCAGAGAGCGACATATGCTTCCAACAGTTGACCATACACTTGGACAGTTGGTTGATGCAAAAGTATTCACCAAGATTGATGCTAACTCTGGATTTCATCAGATAAAGCTTCCTGACAAGTCTTCCCTGTAGACTACTTTTATCACTCCATTTGGCAGATACTGCTACACAAGAATACCGTTTGGGACCACCTCTGCACCAGACTACTTCCAGAAGCAAGTCTATAAACTTCTTGATGGACAGGAAGGTACCATTGGCATAATGGATGACATTTTGATCTACGGAAAAGATGTTCAGGAACATGATGATTGGGTAAGAACAACTCTCACAGCTCTCAGTAAAGCAGGACTCACTCTGAACAAGAACAAGTGTGAATTTGGGAAGTCAGAGGTTCAGTTCTTGGGACAGAATGTAAGTGACAAAGGGATCCAGATCAGTATGGAAAAGGTTGCTGCTGTTAAACACATGTAATAACCTAGGAATGTTAGGGATATTCGTCGATTCCTAGGCATGGTGAATCAACTGGGGAAGTTCATCGTCAATTTGGCTGACATGACTAAACCTCTCAGGGATCTTCTCAGCAAGAAAAAATGGTTTGATTTGGGGTGAACCTCAGAAAAATGCTTTTTCCATGATGAAGGAAGCTCTCAGCCAGAGTGCTGTAATAGCAATCGTCAATCCAAATCTCCCAAGCAAGGTTACATCAGATGCATAATCTTTTGGCTTAGTTGCTGTTCTCACTCATCAGCACAAGCAGGACTGGCTTCCAGTAGTATATGCATCTCGCTCACTCTCGGACACAGAGACCAGGTACGCCCAAATAGAGAAAGAGGCATTAGCTCTTACTCGGGATTACCTTGTAGGTATTTAGGTTGTCCTCGAAACAGATCACAAGCCTATAGTCCCTCTCCTTGGGATGAAGGATCTTGACAAGCTGCCGCCACGTGTTCAGTGCTTCAGAATGAGACTAATGAGGTTCTCCTACTCAATCAAGCATGTTCCTGGAAAAGAACTCTACACTGCTGATGCCCTCAAGAGCTCCCATGGACTCACCAAACGCATCAGACACTTTACTGGAGCAAGAGAATAATCATTCATCAATCAGATCGTTGCAGCATAACCAGCAACAGACAAGAAGCTTGAAGAGGTCAAGCTTCACCAACATGAAGATGAAGTTTGCAGAGAAATCTCATATACTGCACAGAAGGTTGGCCCGAGAAACATCAGATCAAAGGCATTGCAAAACACTATTGGCCCTACCTAGGTGAACTCTCGTTATATGATGGTCTTCCTCTCTGTGGAGAGCCAATTGTGATTCCGGAAGTGATGAGACCGGACATCCTAAAAAGCTCCATGATGGACATCAAGAAATTACGAAAACTCGTGATCATGCCAAACAGTGTGTTTAGTGGCCAAACCTCAGCAGGCAAATTGGAGAGTTTCTATCCAAGTGCCATGTTTGTATCAAGAAAAAAACAACCGTCCATTACATCAGAGTTCCCGACAAGGCCTTGGGGAAAGTTGCTTCTGAACTATTTGAATTCAGAAAAGAATCACATGTTCTAGTTGTGGACTACTATTCAAGATGTGATCAACAGTTTGAAGAGCATCTTTGCTTGACATGGAATTCCACAGGTGGTGATCTCTGATAATTGACATCAGTACTGCCGATGAATTTGCAAAATTCAGCAGAGAATATGGTTTCTCTCATGTCAGTAGTAGTCCTGGACATTCCTCTGGAAACGGAGAACCTGAACGAGCTGTCAGAACCATCAAGACGCTTCCAACAGAAGACCCTTACAAAGCTTTTCTCAGCTATCATTCCACTTACCTTAGCTGTGGATACAGTCCAGCTGAACTCTTGATGTCAAGGAAATTGCGAAATACGCTGGCGGTGGTTCCAAGACAGCTTGATGTCAAACTACCAGATAAGTCACAGCTGATTAATCATGAAATCCACAAACGTCAGACTGAAGAAAAGAACTTCAACAAACGTCATGTTGTCTGCTCTCTTCCAGTCCTACAGAGGGAAGATAGAGCATGGATACCAGACAGAGGTGAAGTTGGTAGTATGGTGGACAAAGTTGGTCCATGGTCCTACATCATAGAGACCGACTCAGGAAGATTGAGACGTAACAGAAAGCAGATGAATGCTTTCCCTCCAGAGAAAGACTCTGTCAAGGCTAGAAACTACATTCTCTGAGTCAACGACCAGTGTTCCCTCAATGTCACAAGATTCTGAAGAACAATGTTGTGAATATGCAACTAGATCTGGCAGAACATCCAGAGCTCCAAACAGATACCGACATTAAGACCAAATCACTATCCTGTTTGAATGTTAAAGTGCATCTTTTAAAAGGACTTCCTAATTTGTTTCTATTCATCAAGTTCAGATTATTTGCATAAAGACATTTAATTGATTTTCGCATTTGATTCACAGCAGCTGGTATATGGTAGAAGTTTTGTTTCGGTTAAAGATACTATTCATAAACATCAATCGTATTCAACATCATTGTCCATCCTCAGAAAGGGAGATGTAGTAGTATCTGTAACGTAGCCTCCGCAAGTCTATAAAGGGAGCTAACTCTAACTTGACTTGGAAGTAAACACGTATATGTCACCAGGATCGTTTTGTCTTCATTTAGACTGGAAAGGACTCCTTCTTAAGTAACACCATATAACCCCATATGCATGTCCGCACGGAAGTTGGCAGGATCGGTGCTTGTCCTGTTTAGCCTGTGAATATTCTCGTATTGGAACTTGTCAACATCGTCCAACTGTAGAGACTTTGTGAAGAGATCCTTAACAGCGCTGATAGGGTCGCGTTCGTCAGGAATTCCATAGATAAGCAAACTGTTCCTTCTGGAATAGGCTTCCTGCATAAGTAAGCTGCGCTTGACGAGTAGCAATTCCGTCTTCAGTTTCGAAATTTCCGTTCTGTTCTCCGCGATTCCGACTTCGTTGAACTGAATGCTTTTTATAATGTCTTCAAGTTTATTGTCTACAACTTGTATTTCTTTCTTTGTGTCGGTCAGTTCGCTTTTAACCTCGTTTATTTGCTTTGTAATATCTTCTGTTTGTTTTGTAAACATTAATTCCATACGTTTTGTCAAATCATGGAAAGTTTGAACTTGCTCGGCTGGGGACGCCATGTTTGTTGTGTCGTCGATCACCTTCCCGCGTTGAGTTGACGATTTTTCTTTCAGTCTCGCCCTCGTAATTACGAAATTATCTAATTTGTGTACAGGTAGAACGTCCAGTGTTTCTTTATTCTGTTTCTGTTTGTGTTGTTTCTTGTCTTTTGACATAATCAGGGATGATTTTGGATTCGGGCGGGAGCCCCTCTGAAACACGTCTTACTCGCTTGAGAGCATGACCGGAAGTGGAAGCCTATTGCGGTACGTTTCCTTTCGTCCACGGACAAACAGCGTGTTTTCAACGCCTCCCTTCGTCACTCTAAAAATCTGAGAGAGCAGAGGATAAGTGTCAGGACTGATTTACCAGTTATCGTAAAGAAACAGCGAGGAAGGTTGGCCAACCTTGCCTTCGAACGCAGGAAATCTGACAAGGTACAGACAAGGATAATCGAAAAGGGGATCAACTTGCGTCTGGAATGCAGAAAATCAGCAAAAGATCCATGGGTCCTGATCGAAGAAACCCATAACTAGTCATTTCCTCTTGGAAATACAGTGCTTTTTTTTTGTGAGGTGTCTATCATATGTGAAATCTTCTATTTTGTGTCTCGACTCGGAATATATCTATTCACGGATTTTCATTTATGAACCGTAAGTACACAGATATTCCTGCAGGTTAATATTTTAAACCTGATTTAATTTTCTACTCTCTATGTGAAATAGTGTACAAAATATCGAAGTGATTATTTCAACTTTTAATGTTGTAAACTGTTTTTGACATCTCTAGGATATTTTACGAACGCTTCCATCACCATGTACTGCAGTACAGTTCATATGGACACGCGGTGTTGCAACCTTCAACCTTGTTGACATGTCGATGAACACTCACGGGCCATATAGATCTACACATGATTTATGGTACATGGAACTTATTTTAACACCAACTTCAAGAAAGACGTTTGAAAAGTTTTTCTGTGTCCTCTGGTCAATGTGATTAATGTGAAATCCTTTAATTGTGACTGGACTCGAAATATAAATTTTTTTCGTGGTTTGTGATATGTGAACCGTAAGGGCACTCTGATATTCCTGCAGGACAATATCAAAAGTCTTATTTTCTATCTTTTTTGTACGAACTTTTGTAACAAAAATTTAAGTTATTATTTCTCAGCTTCCATATGGGAAGTTTTGATATTTCTATGATATTTTACGAACGCTTGCATCACTATGCACTGTGCTATAACTGCCAGATGTTGTCACGACAATGAATACTTTTATATCTAAAATATTTTTTGTTTCTCGAATCTTGAAGAGACATTGAACTAATTCTATCACCAAAAGACTTTGATAATGGTGAATATTTCGCAAATATTTTTGTTGATCTGTGTGATGGGTCTAGGGACGGAGTCTCGTGTTTTAATTTTTTTGTTTAAATTCCAGTGTTTCTTTCTTGCACATGAATACTCTGCTATGTAGTTATAACATGTTTGAGAGATTTGTGCTTCATGAATATAATTTATTTTTTAGTACTTCTTGAAAAAAAATAATTTCAGGACTACGATGTTTTTAGTGATTGTACCTTTCACCGAGAGGAGGTTATTTCATTTTAATATTCCTGAAAAATGGAGTGAAACAACTTGGACAATTTAGCCTTTAAGTCAGTTTTCTTATATAACAGTAACTGCTGAAGTTGCGGAAGGTATTATAAAATACTCTCATTACAAACTAGTATCTATATTTTAAAAACTCATTAATTTGATCAAAATCAGTTTAGGCTGATAACTCTGATAATTCTTATAATCTCTTTTTTTTAATATTTAATTATTTTTGTGCCTCAGGATGTTTTTGTTAACTTCTCCAAACAAAACAAATATAAAAAAATAATTTTCAATTTTATTTTGTTCATTTGTTTTGTATTAAATAGGGAGCATGCCCCGGTTTCTTTTCTTTTACCTTTTCCTCCTAAATGTTTATTTTTTTATTTTTATTTTTCATCCTTAGTTTAAATACCGGTTCCCATCCGGTTCAAGTCTTACCTGCTCAAAAAACTACATACCCATCGAATGCCTATGCCTATTCAATGCTGAAATATCAAGCCATTGACCACCAAGATAATTCAACATGCATAAAATACCTTTTGATCTTCTATCTTTTCCTTGATTATCATCACCTTGATTTGATCGCTTATCTTGTAACATATTTTTTTGTTATGTTTACTTTTCAAATAATACATTATTATGGATAATATTAAAAAAATTAAATTGATTTCAGCTAATTGTAGAGGATTAGGTGATAAGATTAAAAGAAGGGAAGTTATGAATGTTTATAGAAAGAAAGATTATTCAATTATCTGTTTACAAGACATCCACTTGGCAAAAGATGATATAAATCTCATGAGAAATGAATGGGGTCTCCAATGTATCTTAGCTCCTTTTAAATCAAACGCTAGGGGAGTAGCCATACTGTTTAATAACAATGTTGATCTAACCATTCACAGAACTATTGAAGACGAAGATGGAAATTTTATTATTGCTGACATAACTGTAGAAGACAAACGGTTTACACTGACAACTTTGTATGGCCCCAACCAGGATGATCCTAACTTCTATATCAAACTTTTTGAAAAAATATTTTCTCTAGACAATGAGTCTTTATGCATTGTGGGTGACTGGAATCTCGTTTTAGACCCAACAATTGATTTAGAAAATTATAAACATTTAAATAACCCAAAAGCAAGAGATGTTGTTAGAATAAATTTGGAAAAATATGATCTCATAGATGTATGGAGGGAAATGAATAAACATAACAGAAAATTTACATGGTGGAAAAAGAATCCCAGGAAACAGGCCAGACTTGATTTTTTCCTTATCTCTCAAGATATTTTCGACATAACTTTGGACTCTGATATCTTACCAGGTTATAAATCTGACCATTCAGCCATATCATTAACTTTATCAAATTCTATTAACCAAGAAAGAGGTAAGGGGTATTGGAAATTTAATACTTCTCTCTTACTCCACTCTGAATACAGTACTTTAGTCAAAGATATCCTGAAAGAAACTGTTGAAGAATACTCTGATACTAAATCATGTAACTCAAATATTAATGGACAAGATGATAAAGTTAAACTTACAATTAGTGATAATTTATTTTTGGAAACATTTCTTATGAAAGTAAGAGGAAAAACAATTTCTTATGCTTCTTTTTTGAAGAAAGACAAAAAAAATAAAACTATAGAATTGGAAGAAAAAATTAAAGAATGTGAAGACAATATTAGACAAGATTTTCAAAATATGAGTGAATCCATGCTTTCTGAACTTACAAAATATAAGACGGAATTGGAGCAAATAAAGGAAGAAGAACTAAGAGGCATTCAGATTAGAAATAGAATAAGATGGTATGAAGAAGGTGAAAAACCAACAAAATATTTCTGTAATCTTGAAAATAGAAATTATATTAGCAAAGCAATAAATAAAATTGTTACTGATAAAAACGAGGAAATTACAGACAGTAACTCTATTCTAGATCAACTGAAATATTTTTATAAAAAACTTTATTCCCTCAATAATGATCTAGAAGTAGATATTACTTTAGATAATGTTGTTACACCAACATTGAACTATGAACTAAGGGAAGAACTGGAAAAAGATATTAATATGGAAGAAATTACTTTCGCAGTGAGAAATATGAAAAACAATAAAAGTCCAGGAATAGACGGTTTCCCAATTGATTTCTTTAAATTTTTTTGGAACGATCTCAAAGGATGGATTTTAAGATTTGTAAAAGAGGTATTCGTCAAAAGTGAACTATCTTTTACCATGAAGAGGGGGGTTATTACTTGTATACCTAAAGCAAATAAAGACAGAACTCGCCTGAAAAATTGGAGACCAATTACTCTTCTAAATGCTGTTTATAAAATAATAAGTACATGCATAACCAACCGCCTTAAAAAGACTTTGGATTTACTAATACATGGAAACCAGACAGGTTTTATTCCAGGCAGAACTATTAGTGAGAATACAAGATTGTTATATGACATTATGTTTGAAACAAAAGCTAGAAATTTCTCTGGTTTACTCTTATTAATCGACTTTGAAAAGGCTTTTGACACAGTTTCAAAGGATTTTATTAATAGGGCCCTCAATAAATTTGGATTTGGTCCACAAATTATACAATGGATTAATATTTTAACATACCAAACTAGTTCATGCGTGATACAAAATGGCCATTTATCTGACTTCTTTAATAATGAAAGGGGTTGTAGACAGGGGGACCCTCTGTCGCCATATCTTTTCCTCTTTGTGGCTGAAATCTTAGGTTGTATGATAAGAAATAATGATAGGATCAAAGGTATTATCCTTGATGGAAAGGAATACAAATTAGGTCAATATGCAGACGATGCACAATTATTTCTTGATGGCACTGAAGACAGTCTATATGCAGCTATTAACACACTTAATACTTTTTATAAAATGTCAGGTCTGAAAATAAATATAGACAAGACGAAGGCAATTTGGATTGGCTCAATGGCAGGTAGTAAACAAGGAATATGTACTGACCTTAAAATTGAATGGCATAATGGGGAGTTTGAAGTACTGGGAATAAAATTCACTCCAAATCTTGCGGATTTATGGGTAATCAATACAAAGAAAAAGCTTGAAGAAATAAACAGACTACTAGCAACATGGAGAAAAAGAAGCCTAACACTGATAGGTAAAATCACAGTCATAAAATCATTAGCCCTTTCCAAATTGGTACACATTTTCAGCTCACTCCCCAATCCCCAAAACGACTTTATTTATTCTCTTGAACAAATCTTTTTCAAATTTATATGGAATGATAAACAAGATAAGATAAAAAGAACTACTTTAAAAAGACTAAAGTCAGAGGGGGGATTGGGTATGGTTGATTTAAAAACATTTATGGAAGCTTTAAGATTATCTACCTTGAGACTATATTGTAAAAAATCAACAGATTGCAACCCTAGTAGTATACCTTATGATGATATCTTAAAATATGGAGCAAACATAGGTACAATCGTACATACTAAAAACCCCTTTTGGAAGGATGTTATTGATGCGTGGACAAAATACTGCAAAACACTTAATGCTGAAAGGGATAATATTGATGACTTGCTTGCGGAGCCTCTATGGCTTAACCATAATTTCAAAGACCCCTATCACGTTATCAGGAATTGGGCGAATAATGGTATATTGACTATAAAAGACTTGTGTGATGATCAAGGTTTCATATCCTTTGATAAATTACAATCAAAATACAAGATTAGAGGTACAATATTGGACTATAATTATTTACTGCACATTTTACCAACTGAGTGGAAATATTTTATTAAATGCAGAAACAACATTCCTATTTATAATTTCTTTACCAGTATGTATCAAAGAAATGTCTTGAAATCCACTAAAGGCTCTAGATTCTTTTACGATAAACTAATATCCAAAAACGAAAAGCTTGATATCTGTAACAAGTGGGAAACGATTTTTAAGGATTCGAAATTCGACTGGGATAACATTTTCAATGTATACCGACGTGGAATGAAAGATGTCAAACTTATTGATTTCCAATATAGATTCCTTCTAAGAGTTATTTTTACTAAAAGAGAATTGTTGAGAATGCATCTTGTAGACAATGACATGTGTAATTTTTGTAATGATGCTCCTGAGAGCATTTGCCATGTTTATTGGGAGTGTAGTGTGACACAAAAATTTTGGAATGATCTGGAAATTTGGATAAATAACTATCAACAACCAAAAATAACAATTTCAAAATTTATTATTTGGTTTGTTACATCTAATAATAATGGTTTGATAAATCAAATCATTGTCTCGGCAAAGAAATTCATTAATTTATGTAATATAAAAAAATCAATTCCAAACTTCAATAATTACAAAAAAGTTCTGTCAGATATTTTCTCTGTGGAAAAATTTATATCTCAAAGAAACAATGAAATTAGCAAATTTAATAAAAAGTGGAAATCACTCATCCCAATTTTTAAGAATTAGTTAATAAGTTGATTTAGTATTTAATCTACCTTGTCCAATGTACGGCATTTACCACCACTCATTGTACACAGACTTTGTAACCCTTGGGAACCAATAAAAAAAAAAAAAAAAAAAAAAAAAAATATAACCCCATATGTTCTGTGAAAATCGGATAGCAGGTTTTGCTTTGAAGGTTAGTTTTTGGGCTAAGGGGGTCCCGTGTTCAACAAATTGTTTCAATTGCCCCTCGACCAACAGAGGGTCATTATTATTGGCGATCATTACCTTATAAAGAAGGTTAGTTACAAAATACCAGAACATTAAGGTAGACGTAGGTTATTATCAACCAATCAATCAATCTATTTCAGTCACAAATATTATATTGTACCACATGGGTGCACCGAGTGTTGAAAATACAACAATAAAAAAAACTATCCTGATAATTGGGATGTTTCCTGTTACTTTCCAGTTTCTTTAATTAAAAGACATTTCAATATCCATATAAAATAATTGAGAAAAAACATCTTCACGGAAACTACAATAAACTTGATGTAAACTTACTTAACGAAAAAAAAACCATTGAGTTATTTATACTATTTATTCATCAATCAAAATAACCCAGGTCTTACATTTGAATTGTGTTCCCTTTTATAGAAAATTCATTCTAAGGAAACATTAATTACGTATAACTTGTAACCAGAAGTTAGCAAGTATTTCTATTAAATTATTGTCTTGATTGATATCTTATATAATCGGTTCCTGATTATGTTGGAAACTACTGAATCAGTGTTTCGCATAGGGTTAGACTACTTAAATATATCTATATATCAAAGTTAGAGGTCCTTTTAAAATCACTTACGTTCAGCCCGCTCTGTCATTCTTTTAAGTTCTTCTCCCATTTGGTTTTCTTTCTGTTTGAAATCTGTAAGAATTAATTCAGAAATGTATTTACACTGATTAAAGCCATGGTTATTCAAATTACAAGGTGGATTGATAAACATGAAACATGAAAACAATACAACAATAAAACAAAAAGTACCCTGAAAATTGGGATGTTTCCTGTTACTTTCCATTTTGTTATCTTAAAAGACATTTCAATATCCTTGTAAAATCATTGAGAAAAAACATCTTCACGAAAACAACTATAAACTTAATGTAAACTTACTTAAAGAAAAAAAACAATTGAGTTATCTATACTATTTATTCATCAATCAAAATAGCCATATCTTCCATTTGAATTTTGTTCCCATTTATAGAAAATGGTTTAACATATCTACTTAAATATATCTCTATATCAAATTTAGAGGCCCCTTTAAAATCACTTACGTTCAGCGCTCTCTGTCATTCTTTTAAGTTCTTCTCCCATTTGGTTTTCTTTCTGTTTGAAATCTGTAAGAATAAATCCAGGAATTTATTTACACTGACTTAAACCATGGTTATTCAAATTATAAGATGGAATGATAAACATGTCTTAAAACTCTTGAGTAAATAGGTTTCCAATTAAAAAGTTAAGTAATTATTCATCAATCAAAATAGCGATGTCTAACATTTGAATTTTGTTTCCTTTTATAGTAAGTTCATTCTGAGGAAACACTCATAACATATAAATAGTAACCAGAAGATAGCAGGTATTCCTACCAAATTATCGTTTGAATTGTTATCATATATAATTGGTTCATGAATATATTCGAAACTCATAACTACTGACTAAGTGTTTCACATACGTTTAGACTACTTAAATATATCTACATATTATAGTTGGGTGCCCTTTTGAATTAAGACTGACACAAGCTAATTTTTCGTGTTTTGTTTACTATGAACATCTATGCAATTGTTTTAAAACTTGAGATGAACAACGAGTTAACAGCAAAAAGAAAAATCATTGCAGAGTTCACATGCAAGGTTTCTGTAAGTTATCTCTAATCGTTCACTGCTTTCCTGTTTCATCTGCATGAAACAATAAAACAATCAAGACTTTATGGTACAAGGCTAGACAGTTTCCGTTCATATCCGCCCCCCAAACCTGTCACGAAATGATCGGCGCTTTGAGTTAATAAGTCTTGTGACAGCGAACAGTTTCAGTTGTAACAGGCCCAGGTGTTGACCCGTAAAGAATGTCCAGGCGTTAATGAGTATTAATATCTTCTATAATTTGTTAATAACTATGTAGGAACCTCATAACTACTGAATTAGTGTTTCACATAAGGTTAGACTACTTAAAAATATCTATATATTCAAGTTAGAGGACCTATTATTTTTACTCACGTTCAGCCCTCTCTGTCATTGTTTTGAGTTCTTCCCTCATCAGGTTTTCCTTCTGATTGAAGTCTGTAAGATTTAGAAAGAGAAACTTTATTTACACCGAATAACCATTCATATTCAAATTATTCGATGGATTGATAGACATGTGTAATAACGCCTGTTTAGATACTTCTCCAATTAAGAAAAGGTACATCAAGTTTAAATGAATCCATAGGGTTGTGCAATCCTTCAAGAGCTTAAATAAATTGGTCTTTTTGGCTTTTGTTCAACACATCACCAGGGACACAGAACAAATAAACCTTCATTTTAGTTTAATAGATACTACATGTCTTTATAAGGGAGAAAGCGATTTGCAAGCCCTAGCTAGGCAAACACTTAATGTAAATCATAACTTGCTTAGAGTGTTACATAATAATCACTGATGTTCAGTATCCTCCCAACTTGGAATCCTGTCCCATCTAAAGATGTGACCCGTCGAAACTTGAAATCCTAAGTTATGAAATCATGCTAATGATATTCTTTTTCATATATGAAGGTTGTGAATGAATTATTTGTTTTAATCATTTATTCATAATATTTTCGTAAATGCATGGATACTTCAACTTTATTTTCGTTTACTTGACCAAGTGTCTCGGATTTATCTCTCATCGTCTACAAGCCACTGAACGTTAATGGGTTGTACACAAAAGCTGATTAAAACTTACATTTGATGAATACATGAATTAGGTTTGTGCCGCAGTATATAACCCAAAAAAAAAATAGTAAAATCTTTGTTTTTTGCATAATTGTAAGTGTAAAAGACCTATACAAATTTAATCGATGTAAACAGTTGAAACACTAATCGCCAAACGAAAGCATATTCAATGCAGTTACGAAGTATATACCTAAATGATTTTTAAAAATATTTCATGAACAAACTTAATATATAAAGACAAATGTCATTAGCATGATTTAATATAACTATAACTGATAGATCCCAAATAAAGATTCCAATTTGCGACGAGTCCCATCTTAAAATTAAGCGGATCCGCAGTAGGGATGTTACATATACTTATCGGAAGTAAGTTTGCAAACCTCATATGTATTGTGAAAATCGGATAGCAGATTTTGCTTTGAAGGTTAGTCCTTGGGCTAAGGGGGTCCTGTGTTCCACAGCTAAAGTTTGTTTCAATTGCTCCTCGACCAACAGAGCGTCATTATTATTGGCGATCATTACCTTATAAAGAAGGTTAGTTACAAATACCAGAACATTAAGGTAGAGGTAGGTTATTATCAATCAATCAATCTATTTCAGTCACAAATATTATATTGTACCACATGGTTGCACCGAGTGTTGAAAACAATACAACAATAAAAAGAGTACCCTGAAAATTGGGATTTTTCTTGTTACTTTCCATTTTGTTATCTTAAAAGACATATTCAATATCCGTGTAAAATAATTGAGAAAAAACATCTTCACGAAAACAAAAATAAACTAAATGTAAACTTACTTAACGAAAAAACCCATTGAGTTATCCTTACTATTTATTCATCAATCAAAATAGCCATGTCTTCCATTTGAATTTTGTTCCCTTTCATAGAAAATTCATTCTAACAAAACATTCATAACGTATAACTAGTAACCAGAAGTTAGCAGGTATTCCAATTAAATTATTGTCTTGATTGATATCTTATATAATCGGTTCCTGATTATGTTTGAAACTCATAACTACTGAATCAGTGTTTCGCATAGGGTTAGACTACTTCAATATATCTATATATCAAAGTTAGAGGCCCTTTTAAAATCACTTACGTTCAGACCTCTCTGTCATTCTTTTAAGTTCTTCTCCCATTTGGTTTTCTTTCTGTTTGAAATCTGTAAGATTTAATCCAGAAACACTGATAACATATAAATGGTAACCAGAAGATAGGAGGTTTTCCTACAAAATTATCGTTTGCATTGATATCTTCTATATTTGGTTTATGAATATATTCGAAACTCATAACTACTGGATCATTGATTCACATACGTTTAGACTACTTAAATATATCTACATATTATAGTTGGGTGCCCTTTTGAATTAAGACTGACACAAGATAATTTTTCGTGTTTTATTTACTATGAACATCTATGCAATTGTTTTAAAACTTGAGATGAACAACGAGTTAACAGCAAAAAGAAAAATCATTGCAGAGTTCACATGCAAGGTTTCTGTAAGTTATCTCTAATCGTTCACTGCTTTCCTGTTTCATCTGCATGAAACAATAAAACAATCCAGACTGTACGCTACAAGGCTAGACAGTTTCCGTTCATATCCGCCCCCCAAACCTGTCACGGAATGATTGGCGCTTTGAGTTAATAAGTCTTGTGACAGCGAAACAGTTTCAGTTGTAACAGGCCCAGGCGTTGACCCGTAAAGAATGTCCAGGCGTTAATGAGTATTAATATCTTCTATAATTTGTTAATAACTATGTTGGAACCTCATAACTACTGAATTAGTGTTTCACATTAGGTTAGACTACTTAAAGATATCTATATATTCAAGTTAGAGGACCTATTATTTTTACTCACGTTCAGCTCTCTCTGTCATTGTTTTCAGTTCTTCCCTCATCAGGTTTTCCTTCTGATTGAAGTCTGTAAGATTTAGAAAGAGAAACTTTATTTACACCGAATAACCATTCATATTCAAATTATTCGATGGATTGATAGACATGTGTAATAACGCCTGTTTAGATACTTCTCCAATGAAGAAGTTACATCATGTTCAAATGAGTTCCGTAGGGTCGTGCAATCCTTCAAGAGCTTAAATAAATTGGTCTTTTTGGTTCTTGTTCAACACATCACCAGGGACACAGAACAAATAAACCTTCATTTTAGTTTAAATGATACTAGATGACTTTATAAGGGAGAAATCAAATTGCAATCCTTAGGCAAACACTTGATGTAAATCATAACTTGCTTGGAGTGTTACATAATAATCACTGATGTATATATATAACATCCCAACTTGAAATCCTGTCCCATCTTAAGATGTGACCCGTCCAAACTTGAAATCCTGAAGTTATGAAATCATGCTAGTGATATTCTTTTTTATATATGAAGGTCGTGGATGAATTATTTGTTTTAATCATTTATTTATAAACTGTTCGTACATGCATGGATACTTCAATTTTATATACGTTTACTTAACCAAGTGTCTGGGATTTATCTCTCATCGTCTACAAGCCACTGAACGTAATTGGATTGTACACAAAAGCTGATTTAAAGGTACATTTGATGAATAACTGAATGAAGTTTTTGCCGCAGTATATAACAAAAAATAAAATATAGTAAAATCTTTGTTTTTTGCATATTTTTAAGTGTTAAAGAACTATAAAAATTTAATCGATTGAAACACTAATTGGCAAACAAAAGCATTTTCAATACAGGTACGAAGAATATACCTAAATGATTTTTTAAAATATTTCATGAACAAACTTCATATCAGAAGACAAATATCATTAGAATATTAACTATAACTGATAGATCCCAACTAAAGATTCCAATTTGGGACGCGTCCCATCTTAAGATTGGGCGGATCCGCAGTGCAGTAGTATCTGTAACGTAGCATTTGCAAGTCTATAAAGGGAGCTAACTCTAACTTGACTTGGAAGTAAACACGTGAATGTTACCAGGATCGTTTTGTCTTCATTTAGACTGGATATGACTCTATCTAACGTAACATGGTGTCAGAAGTGAGTGGTTTCCCTGTGATATTCCTCAAACATGTGTATGTACTGGTTCAGTGTCCTGAAAAGTTTTCCTTTCAAATTCAATAACTCTAAAAGTACCGTCAATCGCATCACGCTCAGTATCAATCGTCCACCTGTTTACATATTGTCCTGTGCGCGGGCTCACCACGCTGAAACTCCGGATATTCATTGTCCTGCCGTCCGGTTGTGAATCTCACTATGAACAACCTGAAACCACCTTCTCCATTGGATTTGACGGGAAATTTAGCTGAAAATTTTAGAATTTTCAAGCAGGAATTTGATATTTATTCAATTGCCAGTGGTCTAGATCGTAAACCTCCTAAAATTCAGTCAAATACACACTTACATGTAATAGGAAAGGAAGCAAGACGGGTTTTCAATACTTTCGAATTTGGGGAAAATGAAGATTCTGACTCAAAAGACACTTTGTTTGACAAATTTCAAGCATATTGCAATCAAAGAAAGAATATTACTTTTGAAAGGTAGATTTTTGGAAGTAGATATCCAAACCCTGGTGAGAAATTCTACACTTTTTACACAGATATAAGAAACAAAAGTACAACTTGCGAATTTGGTGACTTAAAAGACTCCCTAGTGAGTGATCGCAAAGTTCTTGGAATAGTGAGGATGTCAGGTCAAGGCTATTAAGAGAACAAGATTTAACCCTTGAGATTGCATTGAACATTTGCAGGAATTCTGAAGAAAGTGAATCTCAGGCTAAAAGTCTACAGGAGGAAAAATCTGCAACGGTTTGATATATCGGGAAAAATACACACAGGTAAAATGGTATAGGTCAAGGTCAACCTTCAAGGTCAAAGACTCCTTCACGTAGAGATGGCAACTGGCAACGACAACCTGAAAGAGGTCGGTATCGTTCTAGCTTTGCAAACAGTAACACTCGACTGAGTAAAGGACGTTCTCAAGCAAAATGTGACTATTGTGGAAAAGAGCCACATGAGAGACGTTCTTGTCCAGCCAAAAATGTTGATTGTCACTCCTGCAACAAGCGAGGTCACTACTCTTCAATGTGTCAGTCTGGCGGATTCGTGAGGGTGATAGACGAGTCTTAAGATGAGGAAAATGAAGAAGTTTTTCTCGGAGCTTTTGGTTAAAGCGCATCTAATGTGAAAGACTATCACTATGCAGAGGTCATGATTGATGGTATTAGGGTCTCTCTGAAAGCCGACACAGGTGCTGATGTAACAGTCATTTCAAAGAAACGCTTTGACAAGAACTTTCCAGGAAGGAATCTCAGTCCACCAGACAGTGTCCTCAAAGGTTTGCAAAACAAACTGACCATGGTAGGGTATTTCAAAGCAACTTTGACATGGAAAGAGAAATCAATGGTTGAAAAGATGTATGTTTTGGCCGATACGTCATATCTTCTCTTGAGCTGCAAGGCGTGCGAGTATTTGGGTATTCTTGTCTTTTGTGAAACGTTGACTATGGATGATGTTACGAAAGAATTCCCGGAATTATTCACTTGGCTCGGAGAAATGTCACAAGAATATGAGATCAAAATTCAGCCTGATGCTACACCATATGCAGTCAAGTCTCCACAGTGAGTTCCTATCCCTCTCTCAACTTGAAAAGCTAGAAAGTATTGGAGTCATTCGAAAAATCAATGAACCAACAGACCGGTGCGCTCCCATGGTTGTGGTTCCAAAATCAAATGGTGATGTCAGGATATGTGTAGATTTGAGACAGCTCAATCCATCCTGTCTCAGGGTAAGACCTTTAGCTGACGCTCCACTCTTCTTACCCTGGGTGTAAACCCCAGCAAAAACTTCGCACCGACACCTATGATTCAGCTAACCAAAGAAAGCCACTCAACCTGCAGTTGGCTTTCGCTCTTTCACTCTTCAAAACTATGAGCCCATAGATAAATAAACTGGAATCGAAGGTTTTATTAAATGATCGACGCTGGTGATAATGCCCGAGTCCAATTTTGAGAACCTGTTTAGTTTATTACATCAAATCATACATAACCAGTTATAAACAAATGTTAAGATTTATAAAATGATTATCTCTTTGAGATAAAAAAAGCCTATTTTTCTTCTTAATAAATAGTATTCACAGTCGAAACGTCTTCCATCTTATCATAATATATCAAGGCACTTTAACTTATCTGCGTAACTGATTGACATGCTAATTTATGCATGACGCCACAGGTCAGAAAGGTGTAAAGTAATCATTTGAGAGTCGAGTGCAATGATGTTAATTTTCCTACCATTGGTGAATGGTGAAAGAGACCACCTGTCAACAGTATCTCAATCGCTCGGCTAGTGCTGTTAAGTTTCTAGGTCATATGTGTGGCTTATAATGACCAAATTCCTAAACACTATAACGCAGATCTATATTCAGTGCGGGTTAAAACTTGACAAGACCAAATATTATGAATTATATATATATCTGAAACCAATAGTCAAGCTGTAAATTCTCTAATCGACCGGCGTATTTCCAAACATATGAAATGCATTAATGGTTTTTTCTTACCCAAGCGAGCACAAATGTGCCGCGAATTAAAGTTTTCATTATGGTCATGGAAATTACAGATTTTTCTAAAAATAACTCGAGGTCTAATTGGCTGACTGAACTATTTTCTACCCACCCCATTAGTGCGTCTAGCATACACGTGTCAACCCGACTTAAAAAACAATGTTTTTCATTTCAATTGGAATAACATGAACCGTGTTAATGTGTGATTTGTTTTACTATTTCTGTCAAACAAGATTGTCCGACTTAATATTTGATCCATAGACACGTTAGATTACATTTGGATACGCGACTGAGGATCTTAAAACAATCGTTGTTCGTCGTGTGTTAATACAATGACCGAGTTGATTTGCAACTCGCCTTCACGAAGGTATTTTTAAAAATTACCTTAAATATTCTTACAATATGAATTGGGTGAGAAAAAGAATAACTAACTCGAAGCTCGGAATTACGGTTCTTCTGTCCCTCGTGAATTATTGTTATAAAGTCCTCGGAATTTATCACAAAAAAACACTCAGGACAGATAAACCATAATTCCTCGCATCGTGTTGATTATTCTTATGTTCCTACATAGTTTGTTTACTGATTTATATCCTATAAAATAAGACCCTCACACAAAATAAGGATATTAAACTTTATCCTGTGTTATTTTCCAAATATAATTAGAATGTTTTATTTTGACTAGAATGAAAAGGTTTTTCATAACATGGATTCAAAACCTAACATGTTCAGAGTTGTCGTTTATTAGAAATTAATGTTTCAACATGTCTTAAAGTTTCTATCACAGACAGTGTAACCATATATGACATTTCAGTCTGTTGTGCGGTCACCTATGACTATGCGTGAAGTTTATTTAAATGGAACAACAACTTCTCAACAGGTTTTATTAGCTATACAACTATCTTATGACAAATGAAAGAGAAAACATTTATTGGAACAGGAGAGAATTGTGATAAGATAAAAATCAAAGTACCCTTATCGGCATTTATTTTTGCATTCAAATTGTGGTGTTTGGTTGGTTTTAGTACTTTCAAAATATAAACGTACCAGTACTTGTGAAGCAAACTTTTCTCGAAAAGTATTTTCAAAAGTCTTGAAAGGAAAAAAAATTTCAAGTTGAATAATCTCCATAGAAACTGCAAAGCTGGACAGGAATTTGCAAGAAACATTACAACATTTTCGCAAAAGGATTTCAAAAGTTTGTGAAGTGGTTGGTGGAATTAAGACTGAGGAAACACGTCTCTTGTGTGATTGCCATCCTTTATCAGACTCAGATAGCCTCCTCTGATGGTTCCCCCAATTGCCTGCAAGTTAGAGATGTACAGTACATGTCTAATCTTTAATTTGGTAAGGTCAAGATTCAAGCATTTATCTTCACTGTATCCGTTATTCCATTTGACGTCCGTAGTCTCCTAGGCTCATGTCGGAACTGAGTTCCCATTCCATAAAAGTCCCATGGTTAGACGGAAGAGACTGGATTGACTGTGTATAAACTATTCAACCCATTAGATGTCTCCATACCAATGGTGATTCTACTAGGGACTTCGTCTTTAAACATGACATACAAGTTAAAACTCAGGAAGGTGGAAGTGACCGACGCAATCTTGGATCTCGTGAGGATTACAAGCCTCTTCAAACCTAATGTTCTGTGCAACAATCGTCGGTTTAAAAATTTTCAGATATACATCTTACAGTTAGTTTGCCTACTCTTTTTGGGTCTCCCCCGACAAGGAAATGTATGTTGTGTTGGAGATATGAACAATTTGAAGACGACTTCAACCCAAATCACAATATGCCACATCTTGTCTCAGGGTAAGACGTATAGCTGACACTCCACTCTTCTTACCCTGGGGGTAAACTTCGAACCGTCACCTATGTCCTACAAACTTTTCTAAAAATAATCAACCAATGACTGAGTTTGAAAGGTGGGTCGGCAATTTAATATAGCGGCGCCCATCCCTTCGAAGATCAAACGAGTGAGTGAGTGAGTTTGGGAATAACGTGTTGAAATTTTTTTCAGTTATTAAACAGGTGAATGACAAGCATCAAAATCGCTCCTGCTGGCATAGCTCTCGGGGTTTCTGAAGCACGCAAACAAGTGGTTGACAATCAACCGATCCCTAAAACCTGGATGTATGATTTGATGTAATAAACTAAACAGGTTCTCAAAATTGGACTCGGGCATTATCACCAGCGTCGATCATATAAAAAACCTTCGATTCCAGTTTATTTATCTATGGGCTCATAGTTTTGAAGAGTGAAAGAGCGAAAGCCAACTGCAGATTGAGTGGCTTTCTTTAGTTGGTTGAAATTTTATCGCGTACCATCACGATAAAATTATTTGATTGGCTGAATCATAGGTGATGGTGCGAACTTTTTGCTGGGGTTTACACCCAGGGTGAGAAGAGTGGAGCGTCAACTTTACGTAATACCCTGAGACAGGATGAAGATGCCATTGAACAAGTCTTCTGTGAGAGGGCTATGACAGAGGCCGCAAGTATCCTCGGTTGATGAGTCCATTTTCCCACTTCAAAATGGAGTCGCCCGAGACTGCAACCGTGTCACCAGAATCTTTGTAATACAACTGGTGAATAGACTGGACTTGCCTCTGTTCCATAGTCGAGAACGATTTCCATGAGCACTTTGTAGGGGTATACCTACCTGGAGCTTACCTGTTGGCACTACAGGTAAACTCTCACCTGTCTTCACAAGCTTACCAAAGTGGGATTGATCAGTTTCCCGCCGTTGGTAACGTGACGGACTGGAATCTCGGATAAAGATAGGATGGATGGTTCGATAAGCTGGCAATTCGAATTAATTTACACTAGAAGATAGGGTTTTAGTAAAACATTTTGTCGATAGCGCAGGTATATGGGTATTCTGAAACTTGAAAGGGCAATCTTGTCCCTGGCTTAGGTTTCATAATCTTGGTGCGCTTCTGAGCAGCCCTTTGAGCTACAATCTGATTATGGATACGCCAAGGTAATGTCGGGTTGAAAACACCAACCGAAGCGGGTGTGATTTATATTTTATTTTAATAGTATAGCGCCTTATTTCAAGCAAGAGCTGTTTAAAGGCGCCAAGGGAAAAAGGGTTAAGAAACAATGTACAGAGTCCCTGAGAAGTAGGGTTTCACTGGATGGTGAACACATAGGTTTTTAAGTCTTTCTTGAAACAGTCTAGGGTTCAAGAGTTTGATCATGAGGGAGCAACTGAGAAGGTTGTAACTCTATTAAATTTGTAAGAATATCATTGGTCAGTTGACATCACCTGATTGAAACATATATCCGTACACTGTCCCCGGCTACATTTAGGAGGTCAGTTTCGTGACAGTAATTTGTGACACTGACCTGAGATATTGACTCGTCACGTGATTTGTCACATGATTGCATCTCTCATGTGACGCTTTTTTCAAGTATGTGTTAGTAAAAGAGATCTTTTGTTCAATCTTTTAATCTGTTAATATAAAACATATGCATAACAAATCTAAGGAAAAAAGAATTTCGGTATAATTAAACACTTATTACTCATGGTGAGGTCATTATGTGAAATGCAATGACTCTCGAACCTAACTCCATCGGCGGTCTGATCTGACCTCGGCCTGCGACCTTAGTCAGGTCAGAGCGCATCGGGAGTCAGGTCTCGAGTCCTAGTATTTCACATAATGACCTCACCATGAGTAATTAAGTGTATATTGTAAACAGGACATTTTTCTGTTCATCATAAACCGAGATTTCTGACCTTATTGGATGGGGTGACACCAATCTCGTTGAAATCAGTTCGAAATTTGTCCCTCGCTGCGTTTCTTGATCTGACCATGGCTTCATGAGAGTCGTGTCAGACGACCTTGACCGTGACCTTTCACCTTCAATTAATTTAACCAATCCCAGGTCCACGTCTATATCGCTTTTGTCCGATCATCACAGATTGCGGAATTTCCCTCAAACATTTCTGCAAACACTTTTAAGTGAACGATGATCTGAACCACATCCCCTGTGAATTCTAAATATCTAACTGTATGTCATTTATCAATTTTAACTGCAAATGTTTCTGTTTGTCCCCATTCAGAGAAATTCTTACTTCGAAATTGAAAATAGAAATGAATTATTTTGACAAAATGATTATCGACCTAACTTAAGGTTAAATGTTTTTTAGGCCTTTTTCATTAAAGTATCATATATTTCTTTGCTATTACTTCCCAAATGTTAAAAACTGTTTTTATGGAAGAAATTGTCAAGTCAAACGCAAATATTGTCACGATTGTAACTCTTCCTCGCGACCATTTAATGCGTTAATGTTTTTCTCGGGTTCATTCACAAAAAGCTCGTATTCCGAGATAAAATGGTTTAATGTGATGTTTTGTATGTCAGTTCAAAAGTTGCCGATGTCTTTCCAGCCTCGATTCTTATTGGCTGAAACACTTTGAAGGTCAAGGCCCTCTGACAAATCATGAAACTCAACGAGGTACGAGGGACAAGTTTCGAGCTGATTTAAATGAGATTGGGGCGAAACAAACTCTATTTCAATTATATAAGTTTTACAACACAAAGCTTGTTTTTGAGTGCCAATCATCATGAATTCATTTTTAGCACATTTAAGTTTTAGATAGTTAGCTGCCGTCCAGGTGTTTTCATTCTGGATGCAGCTTTTAATCTGATGTATGCAAGCAGACATGGCAGATGGTTGTACAACTGAGGGTTGTCAGCATAAACATGGAAATTCAGACAGTGATACCTAATAAGGTTACCAAGGGGCTGAATGTTGCAGGTGAAGGTAAATGGTCCCAGCACCGATCCCTGTCGAATACCTTGCTTACGATCTTTTGCCGCTGAAGCAATACCATCAACAAAACTTTATTTCCACTTTCCATTAGAATAACGTATCTCAATGTGCTTCGATAAAATATTGATGACTGTCGACAAATTCCAGTCTGCAGTTTTATCACACAGTTATTAAAGAATATAAATCACATCATGTAAAAGAAGGAATCTCATATAGATTAACATTAACTTCTGAGACTTTATGAGTTTAGTCAAAACAATGCTTCATTTACACTTCTTATACCTCCTTGAAAGGTAGATAATTTAGTTCATTTTGCGAAGTGCACATTTTCATATGCGAAAAGGAACTAGATTTTATCAATAGAGATTGTTATTCTAATAACTAGAGACAACCTAAGAATGGCGTCTCAGTTGCAGAAGCAATTGTCACACCTTCAGCAACATCGCTGCATGATGGCAGTAGCATATCTTTACAAAAACAAAGGCCATCCTAAATGCCATTCGGCACATTAAAGATTCACCCCTGACATCGCAAGGTTGACTGACCTACCAACATTTGCAGTTATTTTGCAGAGATAATTATTTAGTTGTTATTTGTTGCTTTCAGTTGTCCTTATAAACATATTCTTGAAAAGCAAAATCGGAAGCAGCTATTTTTAATCCAATAACAATGCTAATACCATCTTTATGAAATCGTTAAAGTTACAAGATTGCATAAATAACATGTAATCCTTTTTTCTTAGTTCAGATTCTAGGTTAATTTAAAAGCTGCACACATTACTAGTTCAGCCGTTTGCAAATGTCTCATTTACAAAGTCCAGGTAACAGTTATTTGCAAATGAGAAAAATTACTATGCGACCCCTTTGAAACCTGTGTAATTTTCCACATATGTTTGATTTTACATATCATAACGTCTCATAAACGTCTCTAATCCTTCATATTTGGAATGAGTAGTTGTTAATACAATTAAAATGGACACTACCTGTTTTCCTATATAACGAATATTTTAATCTCATCCTCTCGACGACAACATTAAAGCCTGTGTACCTATAGTAAACTAACAGGCAAAAGAAAGGTTTCACATCAGTTGGTTTCGACTTTACAACGATTTGAAATGTATGTTACGCATTTTATAATTGAATTATCAACATTAATCATGTCTACAATATTTTATATGAACTAATCGTTGTTTGGTTAATGTGAAGATATCTTTGTGTAATACTAAAGTAGACAGGGGTGAAAAATGAAATTTACACCAATATGACCCCTACCATGTTTAAAAGGGCGTTAATGTGTGAAAAACAAGGTATGTTTGTTGATTTTTACGTATAACATATCTTATAAATCGATTAAGAATTGTAGGTTATTAAAAATACTTTTCCAAAAAAATTAAATTCAAAATTTCAATTTCCAAAAAAAATTGCAAACACATGCATACGTATTCTTCGATTGATAACTAAAGGCCTGCACTGTTCGATTTTAGCGTACGACGTCCAAAACTTAAAACATTTGTAATCGAAATTTATATATATGATTAAATCAACTTAGGTGAAACCTTTCTTTTGCCTGACAGTTTATTTTCCACCTATATAAGGTTTGACATGTTCTGTTTCGAAATAAAAGATATAAACTGAAGAATAAACGTCTTTAATCCTTCATAATTCGAATGCGTAGTTGTCTATACAATTTCAAATTTTACATATTCATGAGGGACATATTCATATCAAGGAGATATAGAATAAAACATAAACGTCATTTATCCTTCATAATTCGAATGCGTATGTGTCTTAGAGGGTTTTAAGTGCACTACCCGATTTCCCTATGTAACCAAAGTCTTAATCTCATCCTCTCGACGACCACTTATAATGTGTATATCTGAAGTACTTTTGAATATAGTTTAGATATCCTCTGTTGGATGGGGACCTAGGGATGTGAAGTGAGGAACCAATCTCCCTATAAAGGATGTATTAGGATATTGACTTATGCATGATAAGTGAAAAACAACCAAACTATTCCCACATTAACCAATCTCTTAAACTTTACCTTTCGACAACACCTTTCAAAGTTGTGTGTCTAAAGCAGTTTTTGATAACATTTAAACATTCATTGTTCGAGGAGGACTTAGGGATGTGAAGTGAGAAAGTATTCTCCTTAAACACAATGAATAAAAATATTTACTAATATATGTTAAATGAAACAACACCAAAATATTTCCAGATGTAATCTTTCGGCGACCACTAAGAAACATGTGTACCTACTTAAGTTTTAGACACATTTGAAATATTCTCATTGGAAAGACTGAAAGGTGTAAACTTAGGAAGTGTTGTCCTTTAGCAGAAAAATAAAGAATGTGTACATGCGTATGACAACGTTAAGCAAATCAATTCATTCCTCCTTACATTTTCCCAATAACATATGTGTTTAGGAGAAGCAATTCTTTTTATAATGATTACTTATGTATGATAAGTGAAATACTACCAAACCATTTCCAAGATATACATCAAAATTAATCCTTTCGAGGACCACTCAAACCAATTAATGCCACTTTATTTCATTGTTTAAATTAGAATTTTTGAAAATTACATCATAGCATTATCGCTCATCTGTGAGCGCTCGCGAACGCTTGTAAATGCAGGCTATAGATTATCTATTTATAGATATTTCGCTTGTAGTTTAATGATAAATGCAACCGTACCATTCGATAAAAATGAACAAAGTAGATGGTCGACGAATGGTTAGTATATAGACGCTACCTGTTTTTTTGTGATACGACTCTGTTCATTGGTCATTCGATATGCCGTGATACAAATAGAACAAAAAGGCATTGGCAATAACTTCCAACTGTAATATTGAGTGAAATATCGACAATTAGGGACAGTTATCAGCTGGCAGAGAGATTAAGCAAGAACGCTAGATAAGATTCTTAAAATTATGTTACTAATTCCATCACTATTGTTTGGTTGAGTCAAGGGTTCTACAATGCCTTCAATTTCTTTTTCTGGTTCAAGTAGTTGATGCAAAACAACTTCGGGATTTGTTGTATTGTCAATGATATAGTTGTCGTGGTTAGGAATCTTTGCATTATTACCGAAGTAATTGTTTGTGTTATTTGCCTTGTCCTGATCGTCTTCATCGATGTGTCCCTCGTGTTTTTATTTTGTCTTTCGACGATTAAATATGGAAAACCCTCCATTAGGATGAATAACACTTTAATGTCGTATCCCATTAAGCTGATTGACATTAACCTTATATTTAAAATCACGAAGTCACGAGTGAGAAAAACTTACTTTTATTTTAGTCGGAAATTCTTGACAATATTCTCAGTGGCTCTCAATGAGATAAACAATGTCTCAGGTGATATATGAAGTCTAATTCGGCTATAAAGTGTCATGCGATAAAAATATGGAATTGCATTATAACTAAATGTCATGTATGTCACAATATCTAATTTGTTGATCATTAATGTCATCAATTGCAAAACGTAATATTGTATTGTTGTAAAAGAAATTGATCATTGTTCATTAACGGTTAACCCATTGCAACTGCTTTGAGTCTTCTTCAGATTTTGCAATAAAGATAGATTGGAAATTACAACAGCTTAGGCTTAATCAAGTTTTACAAAAAAGGTCTCTTTGTCATTATCATTATTGGCAGCGAGAAGAGAGTGGGGATCGAGACAGTGGTTCCAAAAGACAGAAGACCACGCCGTCGAAAATGGCGGCCAAATCAGGTGACCATTGTCAAGTTAGTTTCGACCCCTCGAGTAGGTATATAATAGGGTTCCTGGATATCGTACGTTAAAAACCTCCTTTTTAGACACACATATTTTTTAATGTACTTTGTACATTAAAAAATACCCCCTATATTTCCCCAGTATCTGGATATCGAGAAATTTTTTATGTATAGCTAATGTATGAATTACATCAAAAACCTCCTTTTTAGACACATGTGTTTTTTAATGTACATCTCATCTCTCACTAGGGATTGTGGACAGTATCCCATGGCACGATTAATAATTCTTCTTTAACAAAGCCTCTCCCCGGTCCATCTTGTAAGTAATAAAGTGTCGGTTCACCCTTTTTAGAAACATATCGGCTAATTTTATATATATTAAGGGACCATATGGGATCTGTTGCTCTAAATCTTTGATCACCCTCGAGTTCACCTGGTTGATATAAATATCTTACGTTAACTCTATCGGGTATTATTTTTTCATCTCTTAATAAAGGTGCAGAAGGTTCAGCCACAACTGATTTCAATTTTATAGCTTTTATAGGTTTCTTATTTATAAGTCGAGTCTCTTCATTATTTATTGCTGATATAACCTCAGGCAATCGGGTTACCCATTCAGTAGACCTTGCCTTTGGGTTCTTTAATTCCTGAGCATACTGATATCCAAATAAGCGTTCAGATAGTGTCTTATTAAATCTCTCTACCGGGGTTTGGCTTCTATGCGCTTCTTTTACACCTCTTCTAATTCTAACGTTATGTTTTGATAAAAGTTGTGTTACATCTCCCATAAACTCACGCCCAGGATCTACTTGAAATGTACTCGGCCATTTCAAAGGGCTTCTTCTATATATTTTCTCTAAAGCTTTAGCTACTTCTGTGGAGTTCTTAGTAGTTAATGCCTCTGCTTCCTTATATCGACTGGCAACATCTACCACAGTTAATGCATACTTATAAGTCTTTCTTTTTACCCGATCATGAGGTAGAAATAGTAGGTCTGCTTGATGAACTTCATTTGGTACGGATATATCAAATTTTTGCCTTGGTATGTATTTAGGTGGAAGTAAATATATTTGCCAAATGGCTTGTTTCATTAACCAATTCTTTGCTTCTGCCTTAGTGACCTTTGCAGCCTTGGCGAGTTTATCTACAACTGCTAGGCCTTTCCAATACCCATGGGGGCTATAATAAATCTTTTCTATCTTCTTCGAAGAAGACATCTCTTATATAAGAAGGATTATGTTTTTAAATATCCATATCCATATGCGTATGTATTTATACCATCATCGGCAATCCATCTTTTCGTATCTAATGGAGATAATGATGTCTTTTTAAGCCGCATTGCGTACATGTTATGTCCTTCACTTCTCAAAGTATTCATTTCATGTTTAAAAGTCTTCTTATCGAATAATGCCTCTTTATACTGCTCAAGGTTGGTATTATTCTTTACTACATATCTTTTAATTCCTTGAGCTTTCTTTATTTCTGTTTCAGATTTTTTACTACAATACATCTTTGGTCTTAATCCTACGTATTCCGAAATAGGAACACCCGAACATTCATCATTAAATTTACCTAAAACCTTCTTATTTTTTAAGCTGTGCAATGGGTGATTTTTATCAAAATCACTAGTATCGTACAAGTCAATTTTTTCTTTCATGTCTTCGTAAACATCATAGGTTTGTATCTTTAATAACAAAGAATCTGTATCGGTATATAAAACTTCGCATTTATTTCCATATTGTTTCTTTATCTCATTATAATAAAAGTCATACATTAAGTATTTCGATAATTCTAATATACTCATACCAACGTATATTGGTTTGTTCAATTTTACACTTGTTTTATTCATATGAACAGCAGCTAAACCGTGGTCAAAGATTCTAAACTCATTAAAAGCAGGACTAGCAATAGCCTTTCTTAATGGTCGCTCTTTCTCATTTGTCCTGAAAAATCTTACGTTTATTCTATTCCTCACATTTTCCATAGTTTTACCGTATACAGAATTATTCATTAATTTGTAAAGGTTTTTCTCTAAATCACTAGTAGCTTTCGTCCTCAAATCTGTATTCATTCTAATATACGGCTCCATCCAAGGGCTCTGATTGAATTCAAGAATTCTGTGTATTTTAGTTAACTTCATACCCAATGAAAGATATAATTGGAGATTTCTGTAATAAATTATGTATTTACTTTTATTCATTAAGTTAGGCACTAATTTATCTACATCGGGCATTTTTTCTCCGTTTAATAAATTATTTTGATAATTGGAGAACCATTCTTGTTCCACCTTAAGTCTTTCAGGGGCTAATGGATAGGTATTATGGCTAATATGGGTCTCTTTCGGTTATTCTAAATCTACTTCGAGAATTAAACCCTTCTCCGAATCTTTAGGTATATTCATAATATCGAGATTCTCATATTGTACCCACTTAAACCCACCCGTAGGTAAATATTGACTCATCGCCCATCCGTAAAGGTTATTCGCGTCTAAGTAAAGTATATGACTAGAGGGCTTACTCGAATCATATCCCTCTACATATTTATTGTTAGCCTTGGCATATCTCTTGGACACCATGGATATTCCGCCTCTGAGCCCTTGCTCGATAAACAAGTGCATGTTAAGGTCGGTTAGTAGCTCTAGTTTCTCTCCGGTTTTCAACAGTAAAGCGTCCCAGGATAGCCCCGGGCCCGTGAAATAGTGAGCGGGGTCTAACTTGTATTGTTTCAAACAAGTCTTTCTGAAAGTTTCGAATATATCGGCCAGTAATAATACATCAGTTTTTAGATACAGATCATGATAATCGCCTAAATTTTTACAACCGAACGAATTCCACACATTTTTAGCGTGATTATAATCATCATCGCTTATATGGCTTTCGGATAAATTGTTATAAAAATCTTCAATAGGTGGTAGTTTGGTTTCTTCAAACCTATCCCAATTATCCATATGCGAGTATGGATATACTCCTTTTTTCAATAATAAATGTCGCGTGATTTCTTGTGTATATAGTTCAGTCATAGGGAAGTTACTATTAGCCTTTGCCAAAGAATCTAACGGCATTAGAAGAAACTGACAACTATCTATAAAACGAAGGTTACCTAAAGAAAATGATATATATCTTTCCATAGTATTAGGTATACATTTTATATCGCCCTCAACCTTAGAAATAGCCTGCATAATAAGGTGCGCATCATAATGTTTCAGATTGTGAATTATTACGGGGATTATGATCTGGTCAGGGTTTTTTTTTTTCAGTTTTAAGTTGCATTTGTTATGAGCCGCACCACGATACTTGCCCGTAATATGACAGTGATCGCGTACTTTTTTCCAATCTTTATTATTAGAAAACCCCTCACCACAAACCCAACAATTTCTAGCTTTATTAAATTGACTCGTTTCCTCCTCAGTCATAACCATAGGTTTTATATCCTTTAATTCTTCCCTAATTTTGTCTTCATATTCCTGAAGGCATAATAAGAACATCTCCGCTGCGTCGTGTCCCCTATAAATTAATGGTTCCATTGTTTTTCCATCGCACCTAACAGCAAAAAATCCAAACCCGCACGGTATATGTTCTTCTATTTTATGAGTATAACTTTGATTATTATTTCAGGGCTGTACATTATGAACTTTTTTATTGATACTTTCAAAATCTGCGTAAATAACCCAAGGAGCGGCCATCTTGTTTTGATCATTTTTAAAATAGAGCATTTTATCCTTCTCCTCGGGCATCTCAATTTTAACAGGATTCTTATTAAGCCCCTTTATGTTGTTGCAGTAGGTCCTCTCTAGAATACCCGTGAAGACATCTTTCACAAAAATATTTTTTATGCTTACTTTTAGTCTGATTGAATAGAAGTTTATTAAAATTCTTTATCCACATAAAATGATATTTAATGTCTTCCGGATCAATTTTGTATTTTTTCTTATCCTTATTAATTCCTCCCTTGTTCGGCTGTTTTCTAATTTTATCAAGTGTGGCTTCTCTCTTGTCAATTGCGTCTTCATTTTCTTCAAATAAAAACAGATTAATTCTTTCAATATCTTTATTAGCAGAACTAAGTCTATATATAGATAATAAGATTATCATTTGTTTCATTATTCCCGTATACATCAATAGCCAAATTGTTCAGTTTTTCTACATCTTTAATTTGTGTAATTGGAGTGGGGGTGTCTATACCATCAAAATTAAGCCCATCATTAATGGGATATGATGATGCCCTATCGGAGTTTGATTTTGCTGGAAATAAGGCAGATTTCAAAGCCCATCTTAAACAGTTAGCATCCTTATTCTTTACATTAATTATAGCCTTCTTATTCTTATAATATGCGGGCAAATCTATATAGGAGCTACCTCTAAATGGACTATATTTCGCTACATCTAACCACATTGTTTCGATGCGCTCTACAGCCCACCCAGACCCTTGATTCGTAAATTTTTCTAATGTTTCTTTTATCTTTTCTTGGCATTCGGATAAAGATGTATGAATATCATTCGAGTGGGTTAATACCATTTGTTTAGTGTTAAAAGTAGGGTCAGTAAAAGTTTTCTCACCGGTTTTCCCACCATCCCTACTGAGCTGAACTTTAATCACTAATTGATATTTAATATTAGTCCAAATTTTTTAATTCCTCAGTTAATTTTTCTACCACGGCTGTTCCGTATTTTTGAATACTATTAATAGATCATCGTAATCAAGATCCATTTTCCACCTACGTAAATATTTCCCAAAAGTTTCTTCTAAATAAAACACATCAGGTTTGCTATTAGATCTGATATCAAATTCAGGTTCAGGTTCAATTTGAGTTTCAGGCACAGGGTGAAAATACCCTGAATCCGTTAGCCGGATCCCCTGCCGGATCCTCCGGATCCTCTCAACAATGGTATACTGGGATCCGTCGCCGGATCCCCCACCGGATCCGGGATCCGGGCGGACACCGCCGGATCCCTTGCCGGATCCCCAGTAGATCAGAATACAGGGATCCGGCGCCGGATCCCTCACCGGATCCGGGATCCGGACGGACACCACCGGATCCTCTTCCGGATTCTTAGTAGATAAGAATACTGGGATCCGGAGACGGATACCCTACCGGATCCTCTCCTTGTAGCGAAAGTAGGATTGTAGTTTAGAAAAATGAAGTTTTTTAAAGTTAGGTAAGCTTTTGTCACAACAATACACCATACATCTTTGACAGCTTTTACATATTCTTTACATGATATTGTCATATAAAGGCCGTTTGCATTTATAAAGAAAAAATAAGTGTTGATATGTCTTTGTGAAAGATTGTTAGCCAAAGCTGACAAAGTCAAGTTTAAATGATAATGTTTTGATGATTCGATTCAAATTGAAACACAATCTTCAGAAAAACACTATTTATTCGGAATCAGAATTTAAGGGGTTATTTCTTATCAAATTTTTTTTTCAAAATACTTTCTGAAATAACCATGGTAACGTATACTATTTAGCACCAATTGTCACGCTTGAATGCACACTCATCACACCTGTTGGTCAGTACACATATCAAATTGCATAATTAGGGTCTTACATAAGTGTTAATATTGTAAATGAATTCGCTTAGATAATATATCATAGATCACTTATAGTTATGCAAAACTTTAGTACACAAATTAAATAAAAAATAATTCTATTCAATGATTTCAAACATTTATTTACAAACGCACACACACTTAAATAAATAACAAAAATCGTATAAACATATATATCTATAAATCTGTATGCCCCTGAGGGTAGTGTTTGTAGCTATTTCATGTGTGATTTTATTTAAACATATTTATACAAAACCAAGTATACACCTGAACAAAGGTAATTGCAAAATTGTCAGATTTCAGAAATTTATGAAACCCATTCTGTGAGTGAAATTATAACCGTATCTTACAGCGTATCAGGCGAGTTTTTTTATACCAGAAATTGAGGGGTCAAGGAGGGGGGTCACCTTATATACGAGGCCTATGTTTACGGCCCGTAATCATGTCGACCTGCCTAGCTATATACGTTATTGATAATAATAATAAATAATAACTAGGACTGCCAAGGAAGTACTTAGGTCTTCAAGACTTCCTGCTTGAAGTTCACACAGTGTTAGAGCTTCAAATGCTTCTTTGTGTTAGTGGTATTCAATTTGGTCCTAAGCAATTTGCGATTTTTGCAAAGAAGTTGATAATGCGCAAAAACTATGCTAGTCATGAATTTGTCATGATTTACTTTTTTGTTTGTACTGTTATGACGCTTCATTCAAAACAAGTTTCAAGTCTGTAGGTGCATTTTCAAAAAGCACATCATGTTTTTGCCGATTTTGATGGTTAATTGTGAACGAATTTGACTGTTCGCGATCAATGTTTTAACAGTTTCAGCACGTCCACATATAGGTCTGACATTCCTGATATAATGGTGCAATTGTGAGTTGAAGATTTTGAGTTATCGCCCTTTGAACATGGTCACATGAGCTAAGATGCTCGAGTTTGAAGGGTTGCTGAGAAAAAAGTTTTAAAGTTATGACCTTGAAAAGGTCAAATTCAGAAATACAATGCTTCAGCTACATTCAGTATGAATTTCAGCTCTTAGATGCAAGTATCTTCAGAGAAGAAGATTCTCAAAGATGCATCGGTTGCGAAAATGCAAAAAAGTCAATTAAAGCAATATGGCAGCGCAAGTATGCAAGCTACGAATTTGCCATGATTTAATTGTTTGCTGCAAATGTAATTGCGCATCTTTTAAAAAAAGTTGCAAGTCTCCACGAGCATTTTGAATTTTTTTTCAATGTTAATTTCTGAAAATGTGAATGGTACTGTGGCTTTAACGCATGATCCGATCAAGCTCAAATGCTTGGCACGACTTTTCCTCAGTAAGGGCTATCAGCTTTGCCAAGTTTGGTCAAATTTGCAGCAGTAGTTTTGGCTGAATCCGATTCACAAAAAAAGTACAAATAATAATAATAAGAAGAAAAACTTGAAGAAATCGGATAATAACAATAGGTCTTCCAGACTTTGTCTTGAAGACCAAATAATTTTGGGAACTTTTTTTTCAATTGAGAAGAAATAATTTATAAAGAAAGTGAGAATTTGAGAACACGTATTTTGTATATTGAGAAGATGTATTTTATAAAGAAAACAGTAACGCATCTATATTTACGTTTATATATATACACATTGTGATGGCAAACGCACAGGTCAGAGTTCGCTTCGTTGAGTCCGTTCGTGGAGGAAGATCACTGTATTATGCTATGAACAAGTTTCGTGACTAGTGGAGACAGATTGCAGTCAGCGACGTTGAACCACAACCATCCTGAACCTGACTTTATCTTCAAAGTTGATGAATTCAAGGCCAAGTTGATCCACCGTGCCAAGACGGAGATAGCAAACCTGAGAAAACATCCCAACGTAGTCCCCGACAGCCTCCTTCGACTCATATCTAGCTTCTCTGCTGTCAAGACAGGTATGTATCGACAACGTCATAAGACCATCGCTGCACTTCCTACCAACCGCCAAGACATCACCCTGGAAGGAGAGGGGACACAGACAGTGGTCAGCAGTTCCTACACACAGTTGGAGGCGGTGAACCAGTCCTTATCCTCACAACCAACCAGAACATGGGTTTCTTTTGCGACGCTGACGTGTACGGCGATGTAACTTTCTCTTCTGCCCCGAAAATCTTCGATGAGATTTACACCATTGAACAACAGTGGCAACATGAGAAGTGTTTAATTAAACCACTGTGTACATAATCTTGTCCTACTTGTTATTTGTTAGAGTTGTTAATTGTGTGCATTCAGCCGTTACATAGGTGACCATGTACCGCGACGCCTACGCTCATCGAAGCATGTCGGGTAGCCTTTTTAGGCTTCGCGGGCCATAACCCCTCCAGCCGAGAGAGACGCCTTGATGTCAATTCATCGGCAAAAAAACGTAATGACATTACTTTTATAAATATTACATATTAATTATGGAAATAAATTGTTTTCACACGTGGTCACCTTATACATTGTAACATACGGTAATCTTCAAATAGGGCACTGGCTGTGGATGTTGCCTAGTGATGAAATATGATCAGTTTGGTTGTTTACGAGATGATTATAATTATGGTTCTTAAAAATTGTTATGAAAAAAGTTCTTGCAACTAGATTTGACAACATATTCTAGATTCAGGAAAGCTCCTTTAATAATTTGTCCTTTGATTTCTGGATGACAGGTTTTTTAAAAGGTAGTTTGCATCATATCTACAACATCATTTTGAAATTGGTAAGTCTTAAAGATTCATAATATATCTTGTCATTGAACGGCATTATTATTTCAAAGAAAGAACTTATTATAAACAGTATATTTCACGTGTATGGGTTACAATTACTGCTATTACAATATTTCATGATGAATGGAAATGTTACATTCATTTGGATAGTAATGAATTAACCCCCCACCCCCCTCCTCTCTCCACCGTCTCTCCTGCTACGGTTCGTTGAGCTCGTTTACCTGTCTCTTGTCTGATTGCCTGTAATTGTATGCAGGTGTTTTATGACCCCAAAATGCTTATAGGCGGGGAACTAACAAAAGGCGTATAATTACGCGGGACTACTTGAAGTCCTCGGATTAAATTGAAGGCACATACACACGTAAAATACTTACTGGTATAGACATTTCATATATACATGACACTGTGTATTGACTAACCACCGGAGGTATCTAACCCTTTGGTGGGGTACGAATACACATCCGCAAACATCCAACATAATGATTTGGGCGAAGAATTAGACTTACCTTACACTGTAAAACATAAGATTAATTTAAGAACTTTATTATTTGAAAATCTTTCTATATTGTAACTAAAATAAGTTAAACACATATTATATATATCATTTATATTCATTCCTGCAATTCATACTCGTGATCGTTGAACAAATTTACTATCGATTTCATGAAACAATCTATAAGTGAAGTACTTTGCTAAAATTTTATTATTAGTCTGATTGCTTTATTAAACAGAAAAACGAATTAGTTTAATTTGTTGTTCCCTTCAATTGAAATACCGATTTCATGCCGCTGTACTGTAGCAAAATTATTCATGCTCATTGATGTTACAACATCCAGTACTTTTTAGATGATTGCAACAATGAGAACGTGACCTGATGGACTACTTTGAAATGGGTGATCGGAAAAAAGTAAGAGGAATTTATAAAGCCAGTTAACGAATCGATGGTTTGAATGTCGAGAGTTAATGACTTCCACAGTTTTATTGTATCTGGTAAAAAAGACTTGACATATGTCGCCGTTCTGCATTGTACTGTTCGCACAGATGAATGATCTCTGAGATTGTAATCATTTGTACTAGGTATTCTAGGAAGGAGGTTGCAGAGATATAATTGAGGCGCTAATTATTCTTCATTTTGTATAAACGTGTTAGTTTAGAAATATATTCACGTTCAGATAGTGGTTTTTGATTAGTTTTTTCATATAATAGGTTATGGCTTGTACCGCAAACTGCTCCTCACATTGATCTTAAAGCGTCTAGATTAAATTTTTCCAGTAAACTGCAGTGTTCCTTGGTAAGATGAAGGACTTATAAATAATTTACAAACTTTTCCGTGGAAACGATATTTAAGGCTTCTTATCAGAGGGCTAACTTTCTTGATCATAGAATTTATATGGATATCCCATGACAAGTCTTTTGTCGAAATAGTGAAGCAGATGAGAAGGAAACAGTTAGTACCAATGTAATTATGTTGTTATAGGTAACAGATGTACCTTTTATGTGTGTTTAAACATATGTTATATATTTCAATGAAATGGATTGGCAAATAAGCTGGAAGCTTATATTAATGCCGCTCCAATACAAAATTATATTTTGAATTTACTTCAATGAGATGATATTTATTTATTTACATAAATGTTATTCTTTTGATATCTTGTTACGATGGTTTGATCTTGATGTACATCATGATGAAATGAATACATGTTTAACAATGTACATATGTGTTTGTTATTGTTTACTATTCATATATTATTCAATACTAAGAATAACTTTCATTAATCGTAAGTTATGATGCGCCGTCTTGTCGGTTAAAGCATACCCACTTACCGCATAATTACTTGCACTTTCACCTGTTGCAGCAATATGACACAAATGAGTCTAGGTGAATGTGTATACGCTGACAGGTGTATTGATCAAGTGTGTGCGTTCAAGCGTTACAGTGTAGAATATTGAACCGTGCTTCGATAAATTAAAGTAGCCAGTTGAGAAAATTTCTTTCTTATTGTAATTAAACTAATATATCATTTGGATGTTGCGATGAAATCTTATCGTTAATGAAACTTTAAAGAAAAAGTTTTTAAAGTGGTATCGCTGGGTAATATTGACTTTCTAAAAATTTAAATTCTAATGTCTACTGAAAAGAAAAGTTAAGACTCAATAGTTTTAGTTTAGAGAAGTTGTTTTCAAGCAATAAGTTTCTGTTAATCCTGACTTTGTCCACTCAGGGTAACACACTTACACAAACAAATATTTTAAAAGCTATAGGTTAAAACAAACACTTAATAGTCATTTATATAATAATGTTACTAGTTGACAATATCATTTCAGGAATATGATAGTAGAAGGTATCAAAGATACTAGTATGATACTTTTTTTTAGGAAAATCTTCATACGTGCAAATTCTTGAAGGTTCTAAGAATATTGATCATGAGATGATAAACCTTTTTTACATTCTTGCCTACTCTTGCCACCTGGAGAGGATCCGGTAGGGTATCCGTCTCCGGATCCCAGTATTCTTATCTACTAAGAATCCGGAAGAGGATCCGGTGGTGTCCGTCCGGATCCCGGATCCGGTGAGGGATCCGGCGCCGGATCCCTGTATTCTGATCTACTGGGGATCCGGCAAGGGATCCGGCGGTGTCCGCCCGGATCCCGGATCCGGTGAGGGATCCGGCGACGGATCCCAGTATACCATTGTTGAGAGGATCCGGAGGATCCGGCAGGGGATCCGGCTAACGGATTCAGGGTATTTTCACCCTGTGAGGTTCAGGTTCAATTTGAGTTTCAGTTTAAGGTTCAATTATAGGTTCAATTATAGGTTCAGTTTTAGGTTCATTTTTAGGTTCATTTTTAATAAAATTTTCAATTTTAGTCTTAATATTTTTCATACGATTTAAGGTACGTTCTTTGGCGGCAACAGATTTTCTTTTTATAAAAGATTTTGCTAACCCCAAAAAACGTGACACATATCCGATAATTCTACGACTCGATACCATTTTATTATAATCTAGAAAAAAAAATTCCTAAAAATAATTTTCATACAATGAAGTATCTATTACCTGTTAAATTTGCCAGTTCTCTATGTTATCGACAATTTTCTAATTTTTTAGAAAATTATCTTCCATTTATATTATTTTACCATAATTCATCTATATTTTTTTTTCTCTTCATCATCTTCTTCTTGTTGATTCTCTCCTTCGAGATCTTCTCCTTCAGTAAATCTTTTGTAATTTTTCTTAGCCTCAACAATTTCATCTTGAGAAAGTTGGACAAGTCTATTATTTGGTAATATATCATCTCCTCCGAATATTGGAGTCCAAACCATTTCTAACACTTTCATCTTAATACTAGCGCCATAAGTTTTTTGGCCATGAGTTCCCCAATATACACTATCTAATAAAACAACTATTGTTGCTTTACCTCGATGATAACTTTTTGTATTTTGATTATTTAACAATTTTAGAGGAGATATTCTGTTATTTCCAATCCATATTTTAGTATTATTTTTGATATTACTAACACCCCCTTTCCCCGTTGTATGTAATTTGATATAAGTTCTTTGTGGTTTTGTCATATCTATTTTCATATCACCATCTCGATCACTCTTTACATAAGCATGATCATAGATTGGTTTTACAGCAAAGGAAGGATTTTTCTTAGCAATAGCGCACATAACACCACTACGACTAGGACCCGGTATCTTATCAGAAATGGAATCAAAATATTTCATGTGTTCATAAACTCTTTTCCAAATATTGTCAAAGATAGTTTTAAGATTTTTCTCTTCTTCAGTAGGGTTTGTCATAGTTTTTTGAGAGGTCATCGGGTAACAGATTTGATATCCATCTAAATTATTTAAGTTTTTATCTGAATCCATTGAGATTGGCCACACTCCATTAAGTCCCCATAATTGTTAAGCAGGTAATTGAACATAAACATTCTGTTCCGTGTCTGTGTCTTTATCACGATATTTAATATCAGATTCATACCAGCTAAATGTAGAACCACAACCATCTTTAGAAGAGCTATGTTTCTTTGGTGTACCAATTATAAGATTGTCCCAATCGAGATGTTGAATATTGCTAGATTTGAAGGTAATATATTTGCTTGCCATTTTATTATAATCAAGAAAAAAAAAATTCAAAAAAAATAAATTTTTCTCACAATAATTTTTAATGGAGTAAATCCAATGAGAATCCTCATTGGATATAAACCAAATAAATCTTTAAAGATACCTCATCTTCAAGGCGCTCCGATTATTCATAATAGAATAAACCTTTACTTTTCAGCAATTTCCTCGTAGCTTTTGCCAATATTAAGTTTTTCATAAGCATGAACTAAACAAACACCTATCAATCCTAGGCTATCCTTGCCTTTTATATTTAAATTTAACTTATCACATATATCAGTATATTTTTCTGTGGTTAATAATTGTAAGCATAGTCTCAAATTATATCAGCGCAATTTCTCATAGAGTTTCCTTTTTTATGACTAGGGGCATTACAATTATTAAGTATTTTATATTCAAACCCACAGTCTACACATATTTCTTCTTTTGAAGGGAGCATTTTATTATACTAAATAATTTTTATTTTATTTTTTAAAATATTTTTTCATAATATTATGAATACCTTAAAGGCTTTTATAAACAAATATGATAAGTCCAGTCATACTTAAAATAGTGAATGCTATTTCTCCCTTCATTTGGCTACTCGAAGGAGTATAAAAATCTTCCAGAGTTGGTTGAGGTTCTAATGGTTGTAAGGACTTACCAAATCTAATATGATATTCACATATTGCCTCATCCACATCTTTAAAAGTTTGAATAGAATGATATTGTTTTTAAGTTGCTCATTTGAGAAATCGAGTCTCTCATTTTTACGTTTCTCCCATTGAAATTTAGCGGTTGATAATTCCTCTAAAGCTTTTTCATGTTTCTCTCTCTCGCCCTTATCTGTTCTTGAAAATAGATAGTTACTTCCGGAGAAGGCCACAGCGTTAACTATTGCACCAAACACCATTACTGCAATACTTGCCATTTTATAAATAATGTATTATATCCTTAAGGAGGTATTCACTCAGTGAGTTATATCATTGGGAATATATTTATTTTTGACTAGGTAATCTTTAAGCATCATTGCTCCCAAGATATAAATCATCACCATTCCAATATCTTGGGGAAAGAAATCTAATTTTGGTGTACTCGTTTTTAATGCCATTTTGCTTAATTTTGCCGAACCTGCAGCTAGTCCAGTTGCTATTGCGGCATGATAAAGAATATTTACGATATTCTTTTCTTCGCTCATATTTATAGATTATAAATCTCTTTCTTAAAGGTGTTTTTATCATTACTGTTATCAGTAGATGGCTTATTTAATTTAGTGTAGACAACCATTGCTCCTATACCTAGGATGCCTATCAGGATGGGAAGTGCTAGATTACCGTGATTTATAACTCGAGTCTCTTTTGCCTCACGCTTTAATTTTCTAACCATGGCACCCTTCTTACCAGCTTCTACCTTTTTAGGTTTTTTTGTGACTGTGAATTTTTGTTCATCGCTAACTTTAGTATCCCCAATAGCTTTTGTGCTACGTTTTGATTTTTTAACCACCTTCTTATTTACCTTTTTAGTGTCATCGCTAAGTTGAATATCCTCATTGGTCTCCTATATCTCTGGGCTCAAAGATGGTATCTCCGACATCTCTGGATTCGATATTTCTGGGTTTGACATCTTTATTATTAAAATTTATATTTTTAAAGTCAACATGCTTAGCAGTTGTAATCATCATTGTAATGGGGGCCAGGTACATTCCGCACTTAAAATAAAGCTCAATATCGATGAATGGGTCTTCATTAAGCTCTTGGAATAGCTGTGTTTTACTATCAGGAGTGATATTGAAGAAGTGACTCATAGCGTTGGAATATAAATGTAGGAAAGATTTCCCTAACGTTCTTACCATAGTCGCGCCCAGCCTACGTTCATATTTCTCGTATTCTGCTATTATTTCTTCATCGGTCATACCGCTTATTACCTCAGTAGAATTTTTTTTATCCACAAATTTCCCACCGCCCAAGACAGCATTTGTTAGTTTGTTTCTCTTATCCTCAATCATTTCTTGGGGATATATAGAGGATATCTCCCCCATGATTTTGCTTAATTCCATTTTTAATATTATGCGGCAAACTCTTAAAGCAATAATGCCCACATAACCTAAACATATCAACAATAACATTATGCCCGCGAGTAGTGCGAGTAGTGCAAATAGTGCAAAACCTAAACATATCAGTAATAATACAAGTGCCAAGATTTATCTTTAAGAAATAATGCCTTAGTATTATTACGAAAATTTTGAACACATTATTATTATTTGTCCAACCATTAATGATAACGAAACTTATATGTCTAAATTGTGGGTAAATAATGACCCAAATGTACATAAAATTCTTCCAGGGGAACGACTTAACGATTGTTTGAAATATTTCCACGAGAAATTCAAGAATGAACCTACCTTGTTCATAATCGATGACTGCAGTGCTGAAAGGGACTTAACTCGAAAGAAAGCCGAATTATCTAAGCTAGCATTCTCAGGCCGGCATACTAAACATAGCGTTTGGATTCTTTCCCAGAAATATAAATCTATACTCACAGATTTCAGAGAGCAATTTCGCTGGATTTGCTTATTTTAGTGTAAGGATAAAGATAATTTTGATGATTTTTTACGAGAGAACTATGTTATTGAAAGTAAATCCGAAATAGAAAAGGTTAGAAAACAGCTGAACAGAAAATACTCCAAACTTATCTAATGCACCGACACACCACCATGGTATAAAGTGCTAGATTAGCTTGATTTTGCTTGATTTTGCTAAAGTTTGCTCGGATTTTTGCTAAAAAATTTCAAACACAATTGAGTTTGAAATCGTTTTTAACTAGCAAAATTATTTAAACTAATAAATAGCTGATTCAAATCTACCATTATTGATAATCAATTTAGCATCCATAATTACGTACACGTAAGCCTTTATTAGTCCAGCTGTTTCTGCCTTTTTAGTTATTGCTATCGTCATTCCTTCACTACCATTCTCAATTCGCCTACCAGAACCATGCAATTCATCGTCATCGGTTGTCCTAAGATCGAGCCATAGAGCATGCTTGTCGGTTAAGAACTTGCCAATAGTCATATCCGTAAGACAAAGATCTTTCATCACCATATTCGTTAATGGGTTATGTTTTATGCTGGGAAGGCTCTTAATTTCATCCCATAAGTTATATTTACGCATATCTTGACTGTACAACTGGTTTGGTACTCCTTCAATGGTCATTTGCACGTTATTAATTTTAGGATTGTAAAATGATTCAGTTATTCTACCAAACTCGGGGGTGGGCTCTTTAAATAACATCAAAACTCCTTTCATAGACTTGGCTGGTACATTGATATTTATATTCCACCCCGTATCACTTTTATTCAAAGATATCATACGATGTCGAAGTATGCGATTATAGTGTATTGGTATGGAACTATTATACATCGAATGGATTTCGCTGGCTAATTCTGACTCCTTGACTTTATCAAATTCCAAGGCAATATTCCTAATTTCAAACTTCGTGTTGTCCTCTCCTATAATTACATTCTTATAATCATTAAATGTCAATTCATATTCTAATCTATCTCCCAATGCAGCTTGATAGAAAGGCATGTGAGTCTCTAACAATTCAAAATCTAGAGGAATATAAAAGCGATTTCCCAGGTTATCGGCTATGGCTTTGTCTTCTACAATGGAAGCATCACCAAGACCAGATCCCATTCTTAACCTTGTGACATTTCGATTTGTAGTTGTGTCAATACCTTGATAATGTAAACTGCCTCTTTCTTGTGTAGTTCTCCAAATATCTACGTAAGTGTAATATATATTGCTACCATCTATAGACAATACTTCATTACTACTTATCTTAACGGTTGTTTTCTTCACAATGGAGCGACCAATATTCTGGACAATGCTACTGTTAGCATCTTTATCACCATCCGATTTTAGGAATAAATCGAAAGCCAATCTGACCGTACCTGGGACTATGACATCGTGAATTCCAAGATTAGGAAAGCGAACTAGTAGTTGTTCATTCTGGTCAATAGTACTCGGGTTGTTACTTACCCTAATAAAATCTACTTACATAATAATGTAACATTTGTGGGGTTAACGTCTGCTCATGGCGATTTTGATCCACAATTAGCTATTAGTGCCAATAGATATTAATAATCAGTATAATCAAATTAAAAGAATAAATAATAATTAATAAAGATGACAGATTCAAGTGGGCCACATCAAACAATTGACAAATGTTTGAATACGGGTATAGCAAATCTAGGCGATACAGAATCGTTTGACTTACCAGGAGAAGTAGGTAAAATATATGCCCTTCAATTAACTAATTTTGGAGTTTATAAAAGAAAAGAAGTTGATCCAGGAGGAGGTTCTGTAGATATTTTTAATGGTGATGGTGTCGAGGATAAAACTTATGGCTTTTTATTCAAAAATGGTAATTAAAACAAGAAGGAATTAAGCGATAAACCCCAGACTTCGGGTGAATTAAAAGATGTTGATATTGCGTCTCTCGAGACATTGACTGAAGCGAAGAAGGTAATACAATATTACACCGATAATCCAAGAAAACTTACGTATATCGTAGAACCGAAATGGGAATTAGATATTTATCTAAATCCGGTGAATACAATAATTGGAAGGCGGCACTTCCTCAATAAAATCATAAACAGTGGAAGTGCATTAGTATCTTATTCACCGAACAAAAAGAATAGCGTCAAAGTTGTTAATAATAATGGGGAGTATGGTTTAACTAAAAATGATGCATTCAAACCTAATGCCCCGGCTTTTCTATCAGGTTTTGAAGAATTTACTGAAAAGAATTACGGTGAATATATTTACATAGCTATGAATTTAGGTACTGTACCCGATTATTTTGTAACAATATTACAGGGACTAAACATTAAATGGACTGTTCCAAATAAGTCTCTGTATATGCTTATAAGACCCGATGAGATAAACCATAATTTAGAAGGTGAGATTACAATAGAACGCCCTAGTGGGAGTAGGATCAGAGTTACTACAATAACTATGGCAAATAATATTGTTTTTAAAAGATTAATGTCTACTTCTCACCCAATTTCAAAAGACTATCTACGGACCTTTAAGGATTAGTTCCATATATAATAATATATAATAAAAATGCGGTCCGTATTAACTAGCGACGTCGATGAATTTCGCTTGAATAGAATAAGCGAGATAAAAGATGAGATTATTAAAGAGTACGACTTTCACATGTCTAAAAGTAAATCTATTAGAAAAGCTTTAAATGTAACGGAAACCCTGGATACAACAGTAATTACATGTAGTATCGCATTAGGAGCTAGTGGTGTGGGTGTCTTAGCAACCATGATAATAGCCCCCGTAAGCATCGGAATCGTTGTTTCTGCAACAATCACTAGTCTCCTTGGAACATCAATGAAGATTGCGGCTAAGAGGTTACGTTCTAAACTTAAAAAACATGAAGATATATGTATTATTGCAAATTCTAAATTAAATACCATTTCAAGCCTTATTTCTAAAGCTTTAGATGATGACTGTATTTCTAATGAGGAATTTAATCTTATTACGGCTGAACATTCAAACTTTTATGAAATGATAAGGCAAATTAAATCTCAAAAGATTGGCAGAGAAAATATTATAGAAATGTTTAAGAAACACTAACCCTTATATAAAATAATCATATCCAACTTTGGATATGAATATGCAATAAAAGCCCTGATATCGATCGGGCTGGCTTTCATATAACATATGTCACAGTAACCTATTCACTAAAAGCCTCTCTTTGTGTAATACAGCTGGATTGTAAGCCGACTATTGTATTTCTAACACAGCCACTTCCCTATATCTGGTAGGCCATTGAGCTTTGCACACTGACTAACCTGCCACAGAGCACTTTCAATCAAAATTGAGCACACATTTTGCGACTCCGAAGACCGGGTAAACAAATATCATACTAATGTCAAGGCCGTCAGTCAGACTAGGGGTCAGATCTTTGGCTCACTACAGCAGCGAAATTAAAATTCAGAAAATAACACACACTACAGCATTAGACCTTTCATTTCCACTATCACGTGTTACAAAATAAAAATTATGATTCGTTGGAAATAATTCTCAACTAGGGACTACTTTGTCTCTGAATCGCTTCCGGGTTGTGTGATTAGGCTTGGAATTGTGATATTTAGATTTCTAAGATTACTATTAAAAGTAATTTCACAAAAATTAAAATCTAAATATCACAAATATAATTATTAAAAATGTAATCATAGAGAATAACAATTTAAATAAAAGGTAATTTTTAAAATTTAGAATCAGCTTTATTATGTGTCACCACACCCACGTTGAAAAAATTCTACACACTTTTGAGTATATAAGCAAACCCAAAGTACAGAGAACTGGGTAGTCAGCCCATTGACCCGGCCAACCACTTTCGACACACTATCTTCTCGGTCATTGATCATTCACTGCAGGGGTGGTAACCATTGAAGTTGCGCTCTAAAAACTAGTTGTACGATGGTTATCTCTCCTGCAGTGTTGTGATCGATGTCCTCGCCAATGGTGTATTCTCACATTTTGAAGGTTCGGTGAGAATAGCTCTGTAAGGCGTTAGAGACCGATAGTGATTCCTCCCCACACTTCCAGTACGGCCCTACAATGATATAACCAACGGTGAGGGTTCGGAAGATGTGGAGTGATTGGGGATGATGAGTTGAAAACGGATGGGGCCGAACCGTAGTGTACCTCCTCTGGGAGTAGAGCGCTGTAAAACTAGTTAGTCCCAGAGGAGGTACATAGGAGGGCATTTTGCAAAAAATTTAAATAGATATAAAAAAATGTTTTTGATCCCCAGTGAGAGATGAGATGTACATTAAAAAACACATGTGTCTAAAAAGGAGGTTTTTAATGTAATTCATACATTAGCTATACATTAAAAAATTCTCGATATCCAGATACTGGGGAAATATAGGGGGTATTTTTTAATGTACAAAGTACCATGGGTAGTAGGGGAGGAATAGAGGTGAGAAAGAAACCCTCACCATCAGTAAATAATTTTGATGATTGGTCAACATGTTTCCTCATTTTTATGAGTGTTTATTTGGAGAAACTTCCTGAGAAACATCAAGACTTAATAAAATACATGCACACCATCAGATGGGCTGCACACATGTATAATGGGATAGGCTGGAGATCTTATGACCACCATTTCAGGGTCAGGCAAGCTCAAAATCCTTCAAAATCATGGGCAAAGATACACCCAGATTTCTGGCTCATGTTTATGACATCAAATGCTATACAACCAGTTGGTACATTAAAACCAAACCATCAACCCTATTGACAAGGTGTATGTTACGATTACAACTATCACAGTTGCAGCAGACAAAACTGTCGGTACTCCCATTCGTGCAGTCAATGCAGCAAGGCTCACCCATTCCAAAAGTGTAAGTTTCAACCAAATACAAGCAAGTCAAGCAAACAAGGATTTAATCCTTCCCATTAAAGGCTACTCTCCAAATAATACAACTAAACTCTCAAGTTAATTATCGTCTTATCCGGAGTCCGAAGCAGCTAAAATACTGTATGAGGGTTTTAAGAATGGCTTTACATTAAATCATCTTGGTCCAAGGAGTACAACATGGTCACCTAATTTGAAATCGGCTGAAGAAAATGTTAATGTCACAAGAAACAAGCTTCATAAAGAAATAAAAGAAGGCAGAATGACTGGTCCATTTCCATTTCCTCCAATAGAGAATTTGAGAATTTCACCAATAGGCCTGGTTCCCAAGAAAGGGGAAGGTCAATACAGACTTATTCATCATTTATCTTATCCCATTTGATCATCTGTTAATGATTTTATTGATGATGACAAGGCCTCTGTTAGATATATCAGTTTTGATGCTGCAGTTGAAATAGTGCAGATTTTAGGGAAAGGTTGTTTGCTTGCTAAATCTGACAGTAAAAGTGCTTTTAGATCGTGTCCTATTAATCAGGCTGACTTCAACCTTTTGGGGATATACTTCAAAGAACAGTATTTTATTGACATGTGTTTACCAATGGGTTGTAAAATCAGTTGTGCTCTCTTTGAGATGTTTTCATCATTTCTGCAATGGACAGTTGAACAATCATAAAAGGATGGCCAGCTGTTACATTATCTGGATGATTTTTTATTTGGCAGGATAAAAAACACAAAACAGTGTGCGACAACATTACAAACCTTTATAACTGTCTGTGATGAGTTAAACATACCTTTAGCCCATGAGAAAACAGTGCATCCATGTACTAAATTATCATTTTTAGGCCTTAAAACTGATACTGAGGAAATGATGATCAGAATTCCAGATAATAAGGTTTCAACATGCTTAGATCTTCTATCAAATTTTATTGGAAAGGGAAAAGTCACGCTGAGAGATATGCAATCTTTGATTGGCTCTTTTAATTTTATTTGTCGTGCATTTTGGCCGGGCATTTTGTCCAAGATTAATCAATTCTACAAAATCTGTTCATAAATCCCATCACAGAATTCGCATGACCAGAGAAAGGAAAAATGATTTGACAACTTGGCAATATTTCTTACAAAACCATAATGGAATATAATATATTTCATGGCCGGCTGTGGTTGCATAATGATCATCTCCAGCTATATACTGACAGTGCAGGCTCTACAGATAAGGGATTTGACATATACTTCAAGGGCAAATGGGTATCTGAGAGTTGGCCGGAGGAATGGTCAAGGGCTAAATTTTTGACAGATATCACTTTAATTCCCAATTGTCATGGCAATCAACTTCTTGGGTTTTGACCTTCTCAACAGGAAAGTGATCTTTAACTCTGACAATCAAGCTGTGGTGACCATTATCAATAAGATGTCTGCAAAGTCTCTTAGAGTTATGGTTCTTGTTAGGGCATTAGTTGTTAATTGTTTGCAAATTAATCTGCTTTTGAAAGCAAAGTATATTCCTGGTAAATGTAACTAAATTGCAGATTCATTATCTAGATTTCGGAGGTTTCGTCAGACAAGGAGTAAACAAAGATACCAACCATTTTCTGGAATTATTGGAAGCAGAAGCTGAAATACTATTAGACTATTCCATTGCAGAAAGCACAAAGAAGGCTTATAAGTGTGCAGTTGACCATATTGAATCTTTTAGATCCCAAATACAGTTACAAAACACATGGCCAGTTCCCTTGCAGCATTTGGTAGGATATATGGGTTTTATGTCAAAACATCAGTTTTCACCAGTTACTGCTGCACAACATCAGCAATAGGAAGACGTCATAAAGTACTTGGTGTTACAGATCCAACTGAACAATTTCTACTTAGAAAAATGTTGAAAGGTATGAGAAGATTGTCATCTAAACAAGACAACAGGGCTCCAATTACGCTCACTTTACTCAAAAATCTGGTGTGTAACCTAAACTTTGTTCATCTCACTATGAATCATCATTGTTCAAAGCCATTTTCACAATCACCTATTTTGGTTTTCTACGAATAAGTGAGGTTACGTCATCCGGAGGAAGTTGCAAGCAACAATGCGGTTTGAAATTAGAAGATGTTGAATGCACAAGTAACAGAATTGTTCTCGGATCAGGAAGGCCGCGGGTCAAAATTGGAAATAGTACAACATCACAAGTCACCATGTGCAGTTCAACAGTAGAAATCCTATTTATCAATCCGGCCAAAGGTATCCACAATTTTTTAATTCATACATTTTAATGAGAAGCCAGTTACTCAGTACCAGTTCAGGGCAGTGCTGGCTAAGGCTCTTAGATTCAGTGGTTACAGCACTTCAACCTTCAAGTCTCATTTATTTCGGATTGGAGCGGCAACAACAGCTGCAATGCAAGGAATTCCTTATGACAAGATTAAGCAGTGGGGTCGCTGGAGCTCTAACAGTTTTCAGTCTTATATCAGAATTAATTTAGCATTGGCTGAATAATTTAACCTTATTATTTTATTGCAGATATTTGGATAATTGGCTCCTCCATTGTCTATTGGGCACAGCGAAGAGCCAGTAACAGGCCAATATGGTTGCATATGGCTATGGAGGATCGCGGTGGTAATGTCAATTGGCACGGTAAAAGGGGGATGCATTGGTGCCAACTAGTGCCTTTTATCCGGCAGAGGTTACAGTGTTCACCCACACCTAGCATACTTGTTATTCAGCTTGGCTATAGTGTTAAAGAGGAAGAGGGTCAACAGATTTGCAGCAGTAGCGCTGTGCAGCAAAGGAGGTATTCTCGCCAAACATGACATCACAAACCAGATCCGGGGAATGTATCGAGAGGATGGGACACACCTATCTGACCTTGGGAATGACATTTATCTCACAGTTTTGGAAGATTACCTTGAAAATGCTCTTCACACATAATTGCCAATTGAAGAATTAGAAGCCTTAATGTAGTTGCATTTGGTGGGGACATTCTTGTATAGACAAGAAGTTGTGGCGGGGAGTCTGGGGTCCAAATGCTTTTTCTTGCCTCATATGGCTAAGCTGAGTAGTAGTAGGTTATGTGATCCCCTACCTGTTATAACTCTATTGAGCCAGTCAGTGTGAACCTTCTGCTGGCTTTAAGCTAATATGTTGGGTGTACACTGCTTGTGTACTTGCTTTGCTTATTTATATCAGGATATGTGACCCCCAACCTTGTATTACACATTATGACGTCAGTATGCACTCGTACTGGTATCATTTTGGTTACACTGCTTGTGTACTTGTTTTGCTGCTATATTCACCAGGCTATGTGATTCCCTACTGTGATGACTTGGGCATAATAACAAACACTGTTATATTCCGGAGGATTCGTGTATTGGTACTTCTTCAAGTTTACATACAGTTAAGTACAATCAGCAGCCATGAGGTCTGCTCTCTCGCTAACGGAACATCCGGTACAGTAACTCGCGCGCACTCGTTCATACAAAGCATCGTATGGATAACAGAGTTCCTTATAACTGGTTTTGTGTTACGAATACAAATACACTACATTCCTCCACCTTTAGTTAATAACATCAAAAATGATTAATAAACAGCCTTACTCAGCCAAACATCCTGAAATGATATACTGATCAAATTAAAGAGTTCACTGGAAACCTTCCAATATAACCTAACAAACTGTTTAACAGTATAACACTGAAAGTCACAAATTAATGTTCATTCACTTGGTTTCTGAAATGAACACAATGTAAAAAATACAAAGTTCCATATCCTAAAAGGACAAACACTCAACAATTTCTACAGTATGTTTACAGATTGAGTCTATCAGGAGCTCTGCGTTCGCGAGTAGATCTTCTTAACTCAACTGATGAAGACAGTTCCAGACTAGTGTCACATGAAGGTGATGTGGCACCAGAAGTTGGTTTGTCTGTGGATAATACTGGTTGGGGACTCTGTTCTGGAAGTTCTGGTGAGAATGTACTAGCGGATTTCTGCATATCACTTTCTTCTGACCTTTTGGGAGAATCGGGTTCCGACAAGTCAGAGTCTGCATACCGCTTGATGAGGTGATCTACATGTCTTTTGGCTACCTTGTCATTTGCCAAGCTGACCTTGTAGGAGACAGGACCTGTACACTGGATTATCTCGCCTGGTAACCATTTTGGCTTGCCAAGAAAGTTTCTGACATAAACCAGATCACCTATGGTGAACTGTCGAGACTTGGCATGTCTATCGTGATAGCTTGCCTGCTTCTCTTGTTTCTGCTGGACTTTAGAACCAATGTCTGGGTGAAGTAAGTCCAGATGGGAACGCGGACGTCTCCCAAATAGTAACTGCGCTGGAGATAACCCTGTTGTGGTCTGTGGAGTGTTGCGATACCTGAACAAGAATCTTGACACCCTTGTGTCGATGGAACCTCCGCAGAGTTTCGTAAATCCCTGTTTGAATGTCTGAACACTCCTCTCTGCTAGTCCATTGGACGCTGGGTGGTAAGGGGATGTACAGATGTGCTGAATACCATTCCTCTTGATGAACATGGCAAATTCATCGCTTGTGAAACATGTCCCGTTGTCTGAAACGATTGTCTCAGGTATACCATGGATTGAAAATGTTCTCCGAAGACACTCAAGAGTGGCGCTAGTTGTTGCGTTATTGACAAGGAACACATCCATCCACTTAGAGTGGGAGTCCACAATGATGAGAAACATTTTACCTTGTAAGGGACCTGCATAATCAATGTGCAGACGTGACCAAGGCTTAGATGGCCAGTCCCACGGATGCAATTTCGCTTCGCAGGGTGAGGAGAGACTCTGTTGACATACTGAACACATCTTGACCTTGTTCTCTAGCTCTGAATCTATGCATGGCCACCACACAAGACCTCTGGCAATAGCTTTCATCCTTGCTATTCCAGGGTGTGCTTCATGCAACACATCTAAACACTGTTTCCTACCCTGAGGTGGAACCACTACTCTGTTGCCCCAGAGCACCACACCATCTTGAACACTCAATTCAAGCTTCCTTTGAACATATGGCTTGAGCTCTGAAACTGGCTTCATGTTTTCAGGAAACCCACATTCCACTAATTTTTTCACTCTAGACAACAAGGGATCCTTCCTTGTCCAAATCTGAATTTGTTTCACATTCACTGGGAATTCAGCCATGTTCTCAAGGAGCATTATTGTGTCTCCTGGAACAGGCGGCACAGACACTGGAGTTTGCAGAGGCAATCTGCTCAAACAATCAGCATTTGCTAACTTGGAGCCTGGTTTATACACAATACTGTAATCATAAGCCGCAAGCATCAAGGCCCATCTCTGAAGTCTGGCTGACGCCATCACTGGGATGCCTTTCTCTGCATCAAGTAGACCCATGAGAGGTTTGTGATCCGACAACAGCTGAAATTTCCTGCCGAACAAATACTGATGGAACTTCTTTATTCCAAACACTATGGCCAGCGCTTCTTTGTCAAGCTGCGAATAGTTCTTTTCTGCAGGAGACAATGTACGTGACGCAAACGCCACAGGTTTCTCAGTACCATCTGGCATGATGTGAGACAAGACCGCACCAACTCCATAAGGAGAAGCATCAGCTGCTTAGTTGAGTGGAAGAACCGGGTTGTAGTGCGTCAAGACTTTACACGAAGACAAGTGAGATTTCACCTTCTGAAATACTGTATCATGTTTCTTGGTCCATGCATATGGAGAGTCCTTTTGCAATAGACTATGAAGTGGAGCTAATGTTGTGGAAAGATTTGGCAGAAACCTCTGGTAGTACTGTACCATTCCAAGAAATGACTTTAACTCTGTCACATTCTGGGGAGCTGGTGCAGACACAATAGCGTTGACTTTTTCCTCCAGTGGATGCAGTCCATGTGCATCTATCCGGTGTCCCAGGTAAGTAACTGAGTCTTTCTTGATGTGACACTTTGATGCATTGAGACGTAACCCTGATCTCTGCAATCTATCAAGAACTTCATTTAAATTCCTATTGTGTTCTGCGTCGTCAACACCTGTGACGAGAATATCATCAAGATACACACACACGTGAGGTAAATCACTGAGTAGACATTCCATTGTCCGCTGGAAAATTGCAGGAGCTGCTGACACCCCAAAAGGTAATCGTTGGTATTCGTAGAGACCCTTGTGAGTATTTATTGTGGTGAGTTTCTTGGACTCATCGTCCAACACTAGCTGCTGGTACGCGTTACTCATGTCCAATTTGGTAAATTGCTTACCTCCGGAGAGTGATGCAAATAAATCCTCTATCCTGGGTATAGGGTAACAGTCTGGTTTCGCAACCTGGTTGACTGTAAGTTTGTAGTCTCCACATATGCGCACAGAAGACTGATCTGACTTCAATACTGGTACAATAGGTGCAGCCCACTCTGAGTACTGTACAGGTTTGATGACACCTTGCTGTTCCAATCGTTCCAATTCATTATCAACCTTGTCCCTCAAGGCATACGCCATATTCCGGTGTTTGTAGAAACGTGGTTGTGAGGGGATAGATATGTTTATGTTCACCTTGGTATCCTTCAGTTCACCAAGTTCCTCCTTGAAGACATCAGGGTGAGAGTTTAGGATTGTCTGAACATCATCACAATCCACTCTGAGGATTGTTCCCCAGTCAAGACGAACATGTCGCAGCCAGTCACGGCCGAACAAATTTGCTCTTTTCCCTTTCACTACGATAACTGGCAGTTCTATTGTCTGTTTGCCATAACCCACTTTCACTGAGCAGAAACCAAGAAGGGGTATCTTTTCACCTAGATAAGTGTGTAACATGGTATGAGGAGGTCCAAGTTTGGGTGGATCTTTCCCTAACAATCTGTAAGTGTCCTCATTTATCACTGAAAATGTATCCCTCTTATGAAATCTTAGTCTCTCAATTATCACTGACGGGGTTGGATGTTGATGATCTTGCATGAGTTTCACTATGTCGGCAAACAACATTTCTTTAGGTTTCCTAGGAGCACACAAATTCCTGAGAAGTGTGTAAGCTGTCTTACCCATTTCACTAAGTAGAATAGCCCTTTTCTTGTCATTATCATCATCCACACCTCTAGCGGTAAAGAACAGCTCTAATCGTTCACAATAAATTTCCCAACTGTCTGTCTCTGGATTGAATTCGTCGATCTTCCCGGAGGCAGACGACGCCATGTTTTTGTGGAAGCGAGTGACACACGACGGACGTAATCACACACAAAATGTCCATAAAAACGTTAAGACACCCAGCTTTTTTACCTCGTCGCCAAAATATGTGATGACTTGGGCATAATAACAAACACTGTTATATTCCGGAGGATTCGTGTATTGGTACTTCTTCAAGTTTACATACAGTTAAGTACAATCAGCAGCCATGAGGTCTGCTCTCTCGCTAACGGAACATCCGGTACAGTAACTCGCGCGCACTCGTTCATACAAAGCATCGTATGGATAACAGAGTTCCTTCTAACTGGTTTTGTGTTACGAATACAAATACGCTACACCTACCTACCTAGTCATTCAGTGTGTTGCTCCTACTGGCTTAACTGTTAATGATTTGTGGTACACTGCTGGTCACAGTTGTGTACCTTGCTCGGGTTTGTCCAGTTACCTTTTGGTAGGCACTGCACCCTGTGTAAATGGTCCCCAGGCTCCTACCTATAGTCAGTATGAATAAACTGTGCCCATTTATTTCCACAACAATATCTTTGTCATTTATTGATTGTTAGCTTAATAATCCATTATACACTTTAAGACTTTGTTCACTAAGTGGTATAACCGTAATTTACCGGGTGGTGTAAGAAAGACATCAATAAAAAAATTATATTCTCGAGAGATATAAGGGTATACAATTGATAGTATTCTCGGCATAACAAATCCAACAAAATTTTATATCTTTTGGGGTTATTTTCGGTAACGGTGTAAATTACAGTGGTCAGGTGCCCAAACATTTTTTTAAATAACCATGACGTCACATTCTTAATCATTTCTAACGCCTGCAAAAATGGAAAGCTTCATCCAAATTTTCATGTAGTGAGGTGATGTGGTTTGGGTTAATGCTGCTTTCGAGAGTATTTCACTTACATCAATGCTTGTAGTTTTATTGAGAGAAAGCCCGCAACACAAATGTGGCTATGCATGGCGGTGAAACCTGCGAAAAAAGGTTTGCACTAGCGAACCATGGGTGGTACTCCGCTGAAATTCAGTGTGGCATTACACCCAAACCTTACCGCCTATAGAGCAAAGGCTCCATAATGATAAAAATTGAAATGGTGAAATGGTTGAAATGAGAAACGGACTTTGGGCATTGTTTTGTGCAGTTCACTATGATAATTTTAATAATATTTATTTTTATAAATGAACTGAATGAATTAATATTTTATTCACGGACACCAAAGGCAGATTGAGTTACGTGATCCAAAACTTTATATTTAGCTTCAGTGTATCATACATGTAGCTTTCTTAATGGGGATTAGAGAGTAAATTGACTAGTCCAGCTACAACTCCGTGTTTTTTAAGCTGCCATACGCTCACCAAATGAGCACGAGTGAACGCAAAGGCAAAGATATGCGACTTCGAATCTACCATGGAAACGTTTAATAGATTTGGTTTACGTCTCAAAGCATGACTTAAGAGAAGAAAATTGTAAAAAAAACTGAAACGTTAAGATCACGCCAGAACAACAGCTCTGTTAACTCAAAGCCAAATAAAGGAAGATTTATTTCATGTAATTTTACCCTGAATATCATTTCACTGTTCATTTGCTGATATCAATGCCCACATTTAAAGAAAACTTCAGCAGTATCAGTAATGTTGTCAGGCTTTTTTCGCAAATAGAATGCAGAATGACATTGTATGACTAAGAGGTTATCATGTACTTACGTTTTGGGGTGGTAAATAGTCTGCCTTAGGAACTAACGCTATGCAATTAGCCCGCCAAGGCTAGAAAATCTATGTTTATTCCTAAAGCAGAATATATAACATTCCAAAACACACACACGTGATAACATCTATAGCTCTGCAGATTCAAATACTTTGATGTAGCAGGATGGCTCTCGACCTATATCAAGGTGCCATTTAACTTCAATCCCAAGTGATGAGGACACCTTCAAACTTACCGTCATTTGCACGCATGGCCAGAAATTTGTATCTATTGGAGAAAAAATATAATCAGCTTTGTTATTTGAAAATTTAAAGCTAAAGACTTCATTATAAGAAATTACAATCAGAAACATTTTAATGTTATTTTCAATGTCTGTTTTGTGTGTTCTTTAATGAGGAGATTCAAATTTACAAGTTTATAACAGTTTTATTCTGAACCATAATGAGATGCAACCCGCGGATCCAAAACAGAAGTGAGTTAGGCCTATATCACAACGAGAGGGACAACAGGCATAACGGTATATGATTTAATGAATCAGTTAATAAAAAGGATTACCTGTCACGTGTATTCCCTTTGTGACAATGGACCTTCCAGAGGAAGACCAAAATAACACTCCCTAATCTGCAACGAATGATATATGAAAATACATGAAAGCCTATTTATAGCAAACAGTTAGAATTGTGTACACATTGACCGACATGTACATTTGTTTAAATTATATTTTTTTTGGTAGTAAAACGTTTTTACATTTATACAACAGTTTACAAGGAAGTATTACATATATTGTTGATTACATCCATTGCAAATAGGCGTTGAATTTAGACATTGCAACTTTGTTATACAATTTGACTTAATTGAAATACGTTTAAACTTACGAAACAATAAGGACAATTATGGCAATAGATAATCCATTATTACAGTTCACTTGGGCAGGACCTGAAAGGAAAAAACAGTTAATTTTCAAAACGCTCTGTGAAAATAGATACTTATATAATTATTTACATTTACTATAACGCTATCAATTTAGCATCTCCATAGCATCTCCGTAATGGCCAAGTTTCTGATCAAAGGTCCGTTGTATAAACACGAGAATGAAGTGAAAGTAACAAATGTTATAGAGAAAAGAATCAATAGAGCAAATGATATAAAGTATCAAAGTATTTTAAGTTGATTTCAACAAATATCGACATTATTTTAAACCCCTGGTTTTCTTCTATCAATATGCATTTTGACAAGTGTTGGTTGACCTAAATGTTTGATGAACCATTGAAATTACCCAATTATGCATATTAAAGGATCACTTCTTACAAAGAGTGCTAAAGGTTATTATTAGACATTTATAAAAAGTTCAGCATCTTTCGAACCATAGATTCTACACTAAATCCATATACCACCCTCTCTTGCTTTTCTGAACAAGTAATCACTATCCACCTATAAAATCTGGCTGTTGGAAAGACATCGCTCGTGAAAATAAACATTGCTCAATCTGTAACTCCCCATTAATAGCAGATTAATTCCACTATCTGTGTAGATGTTTAGCATTAGCCGATATAAAAACAAGTTGATATACTCTAATATCAATCCGCATTACCAAACATTCATAATAATATCGTAATACGCCTTCAATTTGTTAAAAATGTGTCAAAATTTATCACTATTATAAATGCTGAATTGAAAAACTAGTGTCAAATTGACCTTCACATAACTGCGGACATAATGGGTTGTTCACGGTATAACTGAGGATCAATGGGGAAGAGCTCAGTCAAAAAAGCAACAACGAACGTCTCCACACAACTCACTTACAAACAACCTAAACCCTTACATACCCTATAGCCAACGCGTAAATCAATTCAGCTTGAAGCGCTGGTAAAATCTCTGAATAAGTTATGGAAAGTGAATTAGTCGGTTTGGGTTATCAGCAAGTCTGTGTGTGACGCCTTGGAGATGGTTTGATTATAAGTATTGATGATGTTTGTAAATGAGTAGAGATACTATTATGTACGATCATTTATCTTTAAATTGTATGTACATTAAAAAAAGGCATTATCATCAAAGTCTTACTTATTATAATAAATATAAAGACGTCCGTCTGAATATCGCGTTATTTTCAGTTGTTTTTAATCTGTACTCGTTTTAATTTTCTGACTGCATCTACAGCCCGACGGATTTGAATGAAATGTTCAGACCTATTGCTTGTGACATATTTTCAAATTGAAATGAAAACCCAAAACGTAAAAAACTTTAACAGAAAATGTCAACATAATTTTGTCTTCGTGTAGGCAACAATATTCCCCTTAAACTATCAATTATAAAAAATCAGATAGTATTGTTCATTTTCTGGTATTGTAAAAAAAGATAAAATTTGTAAATTGATAATAAATTTGATTAATATTTTTGAATTAGCGTTTTTCTATATTTAGTCAAATTTAGCAATGTCAAGCTTGCTTATTATGTCACGATGCATCTAGTTGCGATCCCATTCCATATGTTTGATAGAATCATTATCCAGCAGGTTAAGATAGAACATTTCATAACGACATTGTTTCACTTTTTTGATGATATGGGCATTAAGATAGTCATGTTATTTTGGTCTCTCGTATAAAAATAGTGAATTTTGTTTTAGATATGTCCTGGTAACGAAATCATTTCGGAATTACTACCTAATTATGGATGATGGCGAAAACATAAAATGATATATATTGCATACCATATTTTTTTGTCACTGAATGATTAATTGATTCCATCGTTTTTTTAAATTACCTAAGCTTGACATTCAGGTATTAAATGTAGTGGATACTAAACTATTTTTCCAGTATTGTATCATGTAATAGTGAGTTCATTATCATCTCTACATAATGTATCAATTAAGGAGGGGGATCAACTAAAATAGGTCAAGAAGTTTAAATTGCTATTTAGATTAAAATGAATAATATCAAACCTGACTTGTCACATGAGCACGTCGATTTGTCAGGTACGTCTTTGCCAATATGTTTGATACACTCCCCCGTGTCCTTGTGACACAGTTCACAGTTGGATCCACAGTCGTCATTGCACCCGGTCCCATGGCGACCGGGAATACAGACCTCCTCAAAGCATTTCCCTTTATTATCACACATTAAACCATCGCATATTGCCAAACAAGATTCTTCACACGTTTTTCCGTGTTTGGTGCCGTTACAATCCGGTGAAGTTCCACTGAAGCGGTCACACACTGACTCATCGTCAGTGTTGATGCATGGGGCGTTGCAGTGGAGGCCATAGTAGCCGGGAATGCAACCGATTGAACAGGGTACAGTGCCGGTACTTGCATCAAGATTACAAAGTGAGTCCACACATTGAGGCGAACATTCGTGATCACATTTTCGTCCAGCGAACCCTCGTTTACATCCTCCCAAGCATTCATTGTTACCCCCACATTGAATGCAATTATGACAACTTCCTTCAACCAACGACAGGAGGACTGTCACTGTGAGAAAGAGAAATGCGTATGATATAAGGTAGATAGATTATGTAGAAATATTATTAGAATAAAGCAATCCTTTCGTTTTTGTGGAATGCCATCGAATGCTTTCAGGTTAGCTGATTGCACATTTAAAAGGACAGTCCTATCAGGGTATTTGTTATGGAAACGAAACTCAAGAGGACATTCCCGTTTACACAAGTATGTTATCAGTACAGAACCCAGTTGAAACATGGTCCTGAGAATAACATTTTTGGTTGATTTAGATTTTACAATGTTTTTGGTGATTCGAATAACACTGATGAAACTTAATGTTTTTGTAAAAGAGATAATCCGACAAAGATTCCAAAAGCCTGGGTCACTCAGGGTTATATGTTCGGACTTTTTGAAGAAATAACAAGGTGAAATTGTGAAGAGTATCAAAACATTCGTCCTTTGGTAACCGAGGATGACAGTCCAAGGATATCACATATAATGTTTTAATTACATGCAATACTGTTATTTAACATCTAATTATTTAATCAGTATATTTCGCTCTTACCGCATATAAAGCTTGTGACTGTATCGCACAACATGACATCTGCAAAAAAACGTAAATACTATAGATGTTCATAACCTTATGAACTAATCACGACGTTTCTGCAGATAGAATATCAAGAATAACAAAATGGGATACATATATACATGATACAAGTAAACAAAATAGTTTTCCGTTTAAAGTCGGGTACAAACATGCAAATATAAGATAGTATAATAAGTTAGTATTAAAATACATTTTCCCACTGTTTATTTTCGAATTGATTGTTTAATATAGGTTATATTTTTTAAATAAAGTTCTCTCTCTATCAGTTGAACATAAAGACGGTTTAAAAACCCTTTAAAATCTAGTTAATCATTTCAACACAAAGACTAGTTGAGAGCTCTCTACAATCTGGGAATCGAGCCCATAAATTAATCAGTTAAAAATAAACACGTGCAGAGAGCCCTTCACAAAATAGGAGTCGTCCTCTGTACTCTCTTGATTGACGAGAGCATAGCCCGCACAATCTGGGAATGCGCCCTTATACTCATTAATTTTAGGATTAAGACGGGATTAAAGACCCTTAACATCTAGGAAACGGCATCTAAACCCATTTTTCTTAAAGACTTAATGAAAGATCTTCACAATCTAGACATCGACCACTATACGCACACCTTGAACATAACGAGCAACTCAAAGATCTGCACTAGGAATCGACTGTTATACTCCCTCAGTTGAACATATGTAAGGTTTAAACCCCCTTCACATCTAGGAATATACTCTCAACTCAATTAATTGGAAAAAAGACCGGGAGCCCTTCACAATCTCGGAGTCGAACACCTGACCAAAACAGTTGAACATAAAAATGAGCTCTGAGCCCTTCGCCGTCTTTGACTCAACCCAATATTTAATCATTTGAACATAAAGACGAGTTAAGAACCCTTCACAATCTAAAAATCGACCCATAAATTCATTCAGATGAACATGTAAGACGAGCGCAAATCCTTTCATAATCTAAGAATTGGCCCCTATATACTCCATAAGTTTACAATAAGGCGGCATGTAAGAACATTATCAATATAGGAATCACCTCCTGAACTCCATCAATTTAACATAGAAACGAGCAAAGAACCTATCACAGTCTAGTTATCGACCCCTTTTCTTGAAGATAATGAAAGACTAGATGAAATATCTTCACAATATATAAGCTAGAAGTCGACCTCTATAATCATATCTTAACTTAATGACTGTTATATTCCATCAGTAGAAAATATAGGTTTAAAGCCTTTCACAATCTATGAATCGGCCTAAATACTCAATCTTTGGAACATAACAACTAAAACTCCTTAAACAATCTAGGAATCGCCCCCTATACTCCCTAAGCGTAACGTGAAAGCGAGCTGAAAAATCCATTCACAATCTTGGAATCCGCCCCTATACTCCATAATTTGAAAATTAAGACGGAAAGAAAACCCTTCACAACATTGGATCAATCTCTATACTCAAACATTAACATCCCTTCACAATTTATGATTCGACCGATTGACTCAATCAGTTAAACAAAACAAAAGCTAAGACCCCTCCACAATCTAAGAATAGACGGATTAACTCATCCTTAAACTTGGAAGCCGCCCCTATACTCCATAATTTGAAAATTAAGACGGAAAGAAAACCCTTCACAACATTGGATCAATCTCTATACTCAAACATTAACATCCCTTCACAATTTATGATTCGACCGATTGACTCAATCAGTTAAACAAAACAAAAGCTAAGACCCCTCCACAATCTAAGAATAGACGGATTAACTCATCCATAAACTGGGAAGCCGCCCCTATACTACATGATTTGAACATTAAGACGGGATTGAAGCCCTTCACAAATCGTCCCATATACTCCCCAAATTGAACATGAAGAGGAGCAAAAATCCCTTCACAATCTATTATTCCGCCCCTAAACTCAATTTTACGTTAAGACGAGCTAGGAGGCCTTACCAATCTGAATATAGATCCCTATACTCTTTCAGTAAATAATATTCACATATAAAAAACCTTGATAAGCTAGTTACAAACAAATTCCTAGATTTTCTAAATTGTTTAGGTAATAATTGAAACAAAATAACGTTGTTTAGCGTTAGAATTAGAAAACAATTGCAATTGTAAATAGATTTCAAACAAAAAAATATTATCTTAAGAAACAGATTAGAAGATCGAATCTCAGATATTATGTTGTAAAAAACTTAAACCCATTGAATTCTGAGAGATTGGGAAACTACTGTGAATATATGAGCTTCATGTTTTCTTAATCTGTCCGATTTTCAGTGTCATAAGATCAGATTTATATTTCTTTAAAAAAGGGTTCAATTTGACTTCAATATTATATGGCCACTCAAGCTCATCTGAACAGGTTAATTTTGAATTATTGAAGTCAGTACATGACTTCATAACACTATCTAAGAGATTTAAGGAATTTATCTGACCACAATGTGCCTTGCCTTGCTTGAATATGTAAAGAATGTGTATAACTATATTTCCAAAATTTCCAAATTTTTTGTATTAATTGTTTAGCATCACTGTTTCAATATTGTACCTGTATATTTGATGTGTATTGTTATCTGTCCATGTGAACGTCACTGTTTTATGAATTTTACACATGTTAGGGAGCGGCATTCAAATAAGCATAATTTGCTTGTTTGCCAATCCCATTTCATTTACGAAATAAAATATGTTTAAACCATATGAGCTAAAGATCTGAAACTTAACAACAGTAACAGAGAAAACATCGTATCATGACAAGAAAGCCAGACTTTTGTCCTTGTTGGCAATGGCAAAGATTAACACGCAATAGTGAAAGCTTCTAGAGTCTTAGAATAATCTAAAAGTGAAGTCTATATTACTGATGATCACTCACAACTTGTCTGACAAAAGCGCAAAAATTGATCCCGTTCAAGAAATTGGCAATGTGATACAGGCACAGGGGCGTTTTAATGATATTCTCACTTTTTTTGACGGCTTAGATTTCTTGAATTTTATAATAAAGTTACTCAGAACAATTTCATATTTAAATTTAGGGATTATGATGCATAAATTACTCAGAGGAAGTTTAACAACAGGTGCAGTGTTGTTTTAAGTGCTAAACCTGGCATATAGATATATAAAGAAGAACACCTTGAGTTATCATCTTTTGTTCAGTCGAACTTGTGATAATCCGATTAAATCGTCAATCAAATGTTATCGTAGACCTTGAGCAATGTTCTTTATCTCAAACTCAAACTCAAACTCTTTATTCTCTGTTAAACCGCCAGCGGTGGTACATGACATAAACATATACATATATTACTTAATATACAAGATAACAGCTTAATGAGAACCTTTGTCATGTGTACTGGGAATGTCAGGTGACCCGAACCTTTTGGAATAACTTACAAATTTGGCTTAACAACTTTTTATATCCTCACCCAATATTATCCAAATTTCTGGTCTGGTTTGGTACTCTGCATCAAGATAGACTACTGAATCATATCATCATTGCTGCAAAAAGACATATTTACATATGCAGTATCAAGACTAAACTGCCAAATGTAAACTTGTATATTAAAACTCTGAAACAAATATTTTTTGTTGAAAAATATATAGCAAAATAGAATAATAGAAATGAAAGTTTTATTCATAAATGGAACCCTCTCATACCAGTACTTGAATGACCTCAGCATGTACTTTACCATATTTACTTAATCTAACTATAATTCTATATGTATTAATATATCTTATTTACATGTACTTGCATGTTTTATTATGAATGACATCTCTTCTGTACATATTTTCTCTGTTTAATGGAAAACTACACCAACCATGTATCTGATTCATGATTTTGACATGTAAAAACCTATACTTGTAATCTTTGGAGCCAATAAAAAAAATAATAATGAAAAAAAATGATACACAATTGAGAAATTTAGACAGGCATTAAAGATCTTTTATGCTGGTGGTAGTTAGTATTTTTTTACAAATGAACATGTTTGGAAATTTCAGCTATTCATCGTTTACATATTCTTGACGACCTAAACAGGTAGTGAAACTCGTCTCCAACCCCGTTGTAGTCACAACGTGGACATGTACGGTCTTCACTTGGAAGGCTTAACCATCGACATGTCTCGATTGGTAACTGGTGGTTAACTGTTACGAATCTTAAAGTCGGATAATAAATGTTTTTATGAGGAAGAGATACTTTTCTAAGCTAGGTTCCTTTTTATGTTTTTGTAAAGATATCCTTAAGGATAGGAGAAAACTTTAGCTCTCCAATTTTGAATAAACTGTGATTTATAACCCTTTTCAACCATTGAGACAAGCCATCGCGTTGAGCATACCGACTGGTTAACAAAGACAAAGGATAGACTGCAGTTACTTAAGATATGCTTTGCAAAACGTAGCCATGGAATTTTACTTGTACTATCAGCGATGTGGTTAATACAATAATATATCAGCTGGGGTGGTTTACAATGAGTGTTCTCAGAGGCCAAATTATGCTCGTGTGTTAATATCGTTTGTATATTTTCATATTCAGAGGTTCCCTTCCAAAATCACCATAAATTATAGAATTATGAGTGCTGCTTTTTAAACCCGAAGCAAGTTAAGGAATTTCACGTGGATTTTTTCTACGACTTCGAGATTCTCACATCCCTACACCTCTGAACCATACAAGAGAATAGTACCGACCATAACATCAAAAGCGTCTAAAAGGCGATCTAGAGGTAAATTGTTATTTCTTGAGTTTTTAGATAGAAAATACATGGCTTTTGTAGCACTCTCAACTAGTGATTTTACTGCTTGCACACAGCGGCCATTTCTTTGAAAGTGTATTCCCAGGTAGTCAAATGTGTCTACAATATGTATAGTTACGTTTCGAAACTAAAGTGAAGTTTTCAGGATGTTACAAAAATCACTACTTTCAAATTAAACAAATTTACTTTAAGTTTCCATTTTCACAGTAATGAGAGAAGACATTCAGAGATTTTTGTAGATCTTTTGCATTTTCACTGAACAATACAACATCATCTGCGTAAAGCAGTAGAATAAAATTATATAACATATATAATCCTTGTGATTCCTTATTTAAGCCGTTACAACCAAGGTTTTGTTAAAGATCTTTTAAATATATGGAAAATAAAAGAGGTTAGAGATTTTCACCTTGTCTCATACCTTTGTAACACTGAAATTCATCTGAAATGGTATTTCCAATAGTAATTATAGATTTAATATCATGATAAATAAAAATCTCCCAGCTATTAGACATTTTACAAGTTATTGCCACATACCAATTCTCCACACTTTAACAAATGCTTTTGAGACGTTTATAAATACAGTGTAAGGTTTCTTTTTAGATAGTTTGAAAGTGGAACCTCGGAGACAAGGGAAGATGAATTCAAGAAGAAGACTGGAAATTGTTGTTTGTGGTCGACCATTTCTTTCATTTGGCGTTGATGGATCATGTTATAAGGGTCATCCCCGGTGGTACAGTAACAATTTGGAGTACACCACAGAGTTATCCCCCAAACTCTGTCGTGGAGACTCAAACTGTGTCCAGGCTTGGGTTTATAAAGGCAGAGCTACATATTGGCTACATGGAAGGTGTATAGGCAAACCGCGTCTTAACGAGTCGGTAGCGAGTCTAACGCAATTCTAAAACGAGTCTGAAGAGAGAGAACCCCTCTACCTTTTTAAGCACATAGATGTTATATAACAACACCAAACATATTGCTACGCAACTGGTTTTGCATGCCACATGCTGGATGTTGAACAAAGGGAGCTGATTGTGGTAACAGCTAAATTAATGTTATGAGAGATTGAAAGGCCAAATATATTAGGTGACGCAATCATTGACCGTTGACTTGTTGAAGATGCCTAAGGCGTTATCGGTCGAATGAACAGGCGTTTGCATTTTACACATGGAGTGCAGTTCACAAGAAAATACTATTTATAAAAGAATTTCTAATCGATATGAAATATATAATTTGGAAGAAATCCGGACGTTTGTTTTACATGATGACAATAGTTATAATAACTGAATAATCATTTACATAACAAATACATTATCGCATGTTGAAAAGCCCTCCCTAAACCCTGCTTGTGATGGGTTAAGTATACTGTAACTCTATAGGCACGTAGTTAATCTATTATTCAATACTCTTGTATATAGTTATCATAAAAACTAAACATTGTTATAGGTCTATACGGATCCAATTTACTCTCTTAACCTTTATAAATTATCTCAACAACGTTTGTAGGCCAGATATCCGAGAGAATACCTTATGAAAGTACAAGATTAAAGTGTTCTATAAACAAAGGCATTAATAAATCAATTGAATCAATAAGGTAATCATTTTCTACTGTTGCTTTGAGTCTTTACCGCAAATTGTATTTCTTCACGTAATGTCTCTATTGAGAATATCTGATCAGGCGTATCCATACGAGGTTTACTTGCCTCAAAATCAATTTTGCTTGGATCAAATTCTTCACCCTTTCTAGCAAAATTATCATGTACATTTTGATAGGCTCCTGCTCCAACAAATTTTAAAACAAGACAGGTATTGAGAATTCATATCAACCAGTTATTGATTTTACCCCTTTAAATTCTCTTGAGGCGCCCTTCGGGTATATATAAAATATGGAAACTACGAAGATATGAAAAGATTTTCAATACAATCAAAGGTCATGTTCACAAAGTTATCATTACTTTAGAATTATTTTGAGAATTTATTTAACTATTTACACATTAAATCATAACATCGATCATTGCTTAAACCAATGAAAAGAGATAATTGATAATACAAAATAAATGATATTTAGTCTTGTATTGCGCTTAAATACTCCAATCACGCAAATGTGGTTGCTCGTGGCGCAATGTCAAAGGTCAAGGTAACGACTGTAGGATAAGTCAAATTTTAACATCAAAAATAGCTTTTCGATATCTTACATCAGTCATATATACTCATTGCAATTTTATTGTGGCTGCGAAAAGGCAGAACATGGGAAAGCAGAGCCAACAGTTTCGTGGCTGCTCTGCTCATGCGATGTCTATAGCCTTTATATTCTGTTTTGTTTCTCTGTTTGAATATACTATAATTTTGGAAAATAGATATATTTCATTTATTTTCATATATAAGTTTTAGGATATAATGGAGTTCAGATTAAAATTCAGTTAAGATTGAAATTTAATATATAGAAAAGGAAACTTCTCTGAACATTTAAGGTTTTACAATAAAATCATTAAAATATCAACCTATTACAGTTAACTTTTGTTGAGCGATTTCAACCTTTTTTGTTTGTCGAAGAGTATTAAAGTACTTGTTCACTAGGCATCAATAGATTTAGTTACCGACAGGCAATTTAAGTGTAGGAATACACCTCCTTGACTTATATCAAAGATATTGATGCGCAGATAATGTCAATTTCTTTATATTCAAATGAAGTTTTTTTCACGTGAAACAAATGTGTTTTTTTGTGTCAGTAATTTGTTTCTAAGGTAGCTGCACTTGGTAGATATGGCTAAATGTTTATTCAAATAAAACTTGTAAACAATATTGGTTAAAGTTGCTTTCAATGATTGCATTCTTGCTTAAGCAATGTCAAAATTAAATCTTAGTCCACCAAAAAAACACATAAGAAAATATATTTGCTTGCAAATGAAGCCTGTTTTTAATCGCTGTAACAAATTAAGTCTTGTTACGTTCGTAACTATTTCTTGATATTTTAACTTAAATAAAAAGTGTGCCTGTTAATATCTACAACGATATTGCTCTACAACAAGCGCTGACCAATTTAGGGAAACCTTAACATTCATACGGGATTATGTTGTAAAATCTTTCACCAGTTTCTACATTGCTTAGAGATTTTATTATGCTCTTAGATATAGATATATCAGTTCCTCAATGAAGTCGAAAGAGTTAAACACAAACAATCCACCACAGGTTTATGGAACAAAAACGAAATGATTATACTTACTTGTCATTTTTTGTTCCAGCAAAAATGCAACGTCTATCTGAAAAGAAAGCTCATGCAAATCTGTTGTATGGCTATTTAGCATTGCAATTTTAAATTAATTTTGAATGTTTTGATCTTGCAAAGTGACAACACATATCACTGAATTAGAAACTCTCTAACAGATAAACTTTTATTAAACGTTAATAAGTCAATAACTGAGTCAATCTTTCAAGTGCAGATACAATTTTTACCTTGTTTCGATCTTGGGCATTTGTTGCAATACCTAGAACAAATATATGTATTTCTGTTAACACTTATGACATGAATATAACCTTTACATCAAATGGATTTACTCAATGGAATGTCATTTACAGCTCAGGGAAATCAGTTGAATCAATCACACTTCTGTGTAGATTTTTAAAAGAAAAATGAATGATGTATTTCCAGTTCAGACTGTTTAAAACCGTTTTAGAACATATGTTAAATATACCTCATGAACAAAACACAAACAATGATAGTAATGGCACCGAGGACAAATCCAGCCAGTAGTCCAGGCCACCAGATCACTGAAATATGAATAATTAATGTACTATATATATTTGAGTATAGTTGTTAATACATGTTGGTCATCATGCGCAAAAAAGACAAGCTATCCTTTGAAAACATTATTATAAAAACATATTATTACAGAAACAAAGAATTTGAAAACATATTTTGATGTAGTTTATAAGTATCAATATAAATGTATTACATATTTTGGAGCATAGGCTTATCTGTTCACGTTAACCTATTTTTGCGGTAGAAATGTTGTTATTTTTCGATATGCAAATTCCATACAGATCATATATATCAACCAACATCCCAGGTCCCAAGCCATCTTAAATAAAACAATTATATTTTGCCTTTTCAGGTATACGAACAGGTCGGCATACAAACGGGTAATGTATAAAAAAAACCCATGTTAATCTACCTACATACAGATTCAAAATAATACATTGTTCATTGTACAGGAGAGTTTTAACGTCTATTAATTTCAAAATAAAATATGCAGTATAGACAACGATTTCAGGAAATATGATTCCTGATCTTGAGACATTAAGATATATTTTTGTAGTATTATAATATTGTATTATTTGCCTGTTGATATATTCGATATTTGGAATAAACCCTTCTTATTACAATAGTGTATGATATTTGTAACTAATATGATCACAGCATTAAAGGCGTAATCATTATTTTCCTTTCACTCCAAATAATACTTAGACACGTAAAAAAACGTTGTACATCAACAGCTTTTAGCCACATTTAAATGCACGCCATATATTTTTCACGCTTCACTCCAAGAGCATATGACGCCGCTAATGGCTGAAATATTGCCCAAGCGGCGTTAAACAATAACTCACTCACTCACCAAGAGCATATGATAAATAGTTTTGTCAGATTCATTCAAGTGGGGTATCAAACTGTTTTATTTTATGAAGGAAATGTCCTGTTGGGAGTATTTTATGGATGACTCTAAATTGTAGCACTCGTGCTAAAACATTCCAATTCTGAATCAGTATAATGCCAAACAGCGACTTTTTTCCATTTATCATAGCAAGGGAGTTCAACAAAGCGTTAGTCAAGTAACAGATCATATGGTTACTAATGACCCTAATGAGTATTTGTAAATTTGTTTGTGAAAGGGTATACAGGATTGCATTGCTTACTATCGGATATAGTAACACAACAATATTGGACCAATCTATAGAGTATTATTTCCAAAATGGATAAGATTGAAAATATCACTTTACTTTCAATATATAATTTATCCGAATCCCACAAAAGATTTTGATTGGGCAGTCTATGAATGAGATGAACTACTATGTTATCTCTGAACCCATTTGATTTTTTATGAAGATACATTTAAGACCCCAATGTACCGGATTATGAATAATGGTATCTCGTTCAACTTTGTCTGGTTTATTTCTTCATATAAATTAAAAGCACTGCTTTTGGAATTTGTCATTAACAGATTCAGGTGGGCGGGGTAGGGCGGGTTGAGAAAGGTGGTTTAACTTGGGCAGTAGGAGGGATGTAGGATGTGAGACTTCTTGTACGCCAAACGTTCATTAAATGTTTTATTTGTAAAAAAAAAATTCTTCTTATTTAGCATACCTCATGCGATCCATATTAATGCAAACGTTTATTCCTAAGAGTTTAAAATCCTCCTGTGACCAATCAAAGTACCAATCTTTACACAACTTGAAACGGGTTCTTTTTTTGGAACCTATCCATAGCAGTCTATTTTTCTCTACATTAACCTTAAACTAGAAAAACGTGCAAAGCATTGAAGAGTTTGTAAAACGACATATAGACATTTTTCTAACCAAACTAGTATAAAGGAAGTATCGTCGGCGAACTGTGACAATAGTTATTCAACATTTCCAATGTTTATCCCTTTTATATTAGCCTTAAAAGCTTGTGTCTGACGAGAATGCCTAAAATTTTGATGTAGAGCGCAACCAGATCGCCTTTAAGACAACCTCTTTCCATTTTTTAAGGGTGGGCATGGAAAAACATTTACCAAAACTCGTTATTCAATGTCATTATAGAAGATAGCAATCCAGTTGAAAAAGTTTTTGCCAAAATAAAAAATTTAAGGACATCGCATAGTAAAATTCTTTCGATAGAGTCGAAAACCTTTTCAGAATCGATTAAAAGTAGTATACCTGGAATTTGGAACTTTTCAGCGTTCCATAAACTAACCTATGTATCTGTTTTTTACAAAACCTTTTTGATCGTCATGTATTATAGATGGGAGTATGTTTTTCATTCGATTTGCAATTGTTGCTGCCCCAATTTTATAAGATGAATTAAAACTAAGTTGTGTAAACATTAGTTCCATCTTGCCCCTGCATTGCCTCCAATAGACATCATAAAGTGAAGATGGCCTCCAATAGTTTTCAACTAATGTCCAACCTCCAATAGTTTATTCAAGGGTTGCCCATGTTTTGTGGTAAATACATTGAATAAGTTAAAAAAGAGACATTAGTGTTTTACATGAAATCAAAATACGATTTTTGAATGAATTTGATGTGTTAAAGCGCTTAGTTAACATACATATGACAGAGGGTAGCGACCTACAATAGTTGAAAGTGACTTAGTTTTAAGTTAGATACGGTCCTCATAACTCTCCATTAGTTTGGCACGCGGGCTCGTCCACTGCCTGACGGCCTTGGACGACTCCCTTGTGCCAAACTAATGGAGACTTTTTCGGACCATATCCTACACATAAGAAGCGAGATGGGGCGCCAATTATTAAGGTTCTTCTTTGGTTTATTGCTTTTTGGAATACACGTAATTAGACTTTTCTTTTGTGAAATTGAAAGTGTCCCCTTTTTGTAACCGGTATTTAAAGAGTTGAGTAAAAATAAACATATTCTTCCAATCCTTTTATCGATGTTCAATTCTCTAAGTGCTTTTGTTAATTCGTTCAGAGTCAATTTTCCTTCTAAAAGGCTCTTTCTGATTTTGATTTAGCTTAGGAGTATCATAAGTTTGACAAATTCCATTTAGATCTATTGGAATCGGAAATGAACATCAGATGGTTGTCCAACCACTTTTTTGAAAGTGTTTTCATGAAGAAATAATTAGACTAGGCTGTCGAAGATCATGTTGAATCATTAACAACTGCACTGATTCTTTTTGTATTTATACGACAATACAATAGTAGCGTAAAATGCAAAAATAATAATTGATCATTCAATGACTCCTTTCATTGTTTCTGATATATTTCCCTTATACCCGATATTTAGCACCACATTACATTTGGAAATTCATAGAGAACTTTAAGCCAATGTTTTGTTCTTTTTGTATCACGGCTTATTGAATCGAAAATAAACAGACCTGGGTGCCGTTTCACTAAACGTTCATAACTAAAAACGTGCGTAAGCACTTACGACTGATATTACGAATTTGTCATAAAAAGATAAGAGCGTTTCACTAAATGTTCGTAAACCGATCGTAAAATAATCATCGTTACGAGAAAATTGTAACAAAAAGTGGAACTCTTTCAGAGGTGAAGGTAAAACGGTAAAAATGAATTGTGAAGCAGGTGCGCGAAAACGTACGGAGAACTGGATTGTGGGGTTTTTAAAATTCAATCGAAATGTTTATATAAATTTATTATCTCTTAATTTCCAAAATAAAATGATTTAGTGGGAATATCCCCTTTTTTTATCGCCTTTTATTTTTTATGTTTAAAAACTTATTTTAAAAACTCATGTTCAAGATTCTTAATAGTTGATCATATACAAGTCACAACAAACTTCTCAATGTTTACACTAAAATTTTTTTATCAAAGGGTCAAGGGACCCTTTGGGACCAACGGCCTGGGATTCTCGTTTCCCGATGCCCAAAATAAAAAGGCGTCCCAGTGGTGTGTCTTTCACTGAGAAGTAAAATTTTTCGGTTGCTACAAATGAGTCGCTCTGCACTGATTAATTAATTCTCAATTTGCCATCGTTTTGAGTCAATCATTTATGTTGCTAAACCAAGTATACTTACTTAGTTAATTTGGACTCGAATGAATATTGCACGTGTGTTTTTTGGGATCCGATGCCGATGGAGGTAAAAAAACAACACCGTTCCAAGATTTTGAACGTGTCAGGGCCTGAAAAATGAATTCTAAAGGTCTTTGGGTACAGTTTTGTACCCCTTCCAGTCTTAGCAAAATCACAAGTGTGCCGATGAAAACACACAAATTAAAGTAATGCACCACATTAAAATTCATGGATTCATGGAGGGCTACATGTGTCTGTGTTTAAAATCACACCGCTATAAATACGGACAGGTGAGTGAAAATAAATTGAGAATGTCAACTAATTTATTTTGGAGAATACAAAATAACTAGCAGAAAAATTTATCATACCGTTTATGATATAAAAATGATCTCATAACAGTAAAATTCGAAAGTTATCATTGTGAACATTACTTATAAATCCATAACTAAATAATCTATTTTCATGTAACTTTGATAAATTATGATTATGATAATTCCCTTATTTTTATACTCTTAATTGGTTATAAAAGTAATCATTCATGCTTATAAAAATAAAACTGTTGACATGTACCCAAGAGGATGCACAGGGTGAATATACCCTGAATCCGTTAGCCGGATCCCTTGCCGGATCCGGAGCCAGATCCCTCACCGGATCCTCGCAACAATGGTATACTGGGATCCGGAGCCGGATCCCTAGTAGATAACAATACAGGGATCCGGTGCTGGATCCCTCACCGGATCCTAGATCCGGACGGACACCACCGGATTCTCTACCGGATCCAAATTAGATAAGAATACTAGGATCCGGAGACGGATACCATACCGGATCCCCTCCTGGTGGCAAGAGTAGGCAAGAATGAATGAATATGAAAGTATGAAGATTCTCATTAAAAGGTAATACATCTTACTAGAATATTTGTTACCTTCTACTATCATATTCCCGAAATGACATTGTCACTTTACTGTTAACATTATTATATCTATCAATATCAAGTGTTTGTTTTAACCTGTAGTTTTTAAATATTTGTTTAAATTAGAATCAGAAGGGAATTGCAAAACAGGCTGTTTTAATTTTATAGAAGTAAGGTTCAATGTTATACACTGTAACGCTTGAACGCACACACTTGATCATTACACCTGTTAGCGTATTCACATTTTACCTAGACTCATTTGTGTCTTATTGCTGCAACAGATGAAATAAGAATATACATATATTCGAAGCATGTGTTCAATTACCGTTCAGTAACTTTCTTTCACTGATTTTTCAAAAAAAAAAATAGAAACTTAAATAAAGTGGCAAGCGGCAATAGAAGGATTTAGAACTGTAACTTAAGATGCACATTAGAAAAAACATGCATCTTATATCTCTACATGTAAGGGCAGTTAGTATAAAGTTAACGCTGTTTAATACTTCTATTTTTTCTTATAATACAGTTTCAAAATGTTTACTAGTGTTTGAATATAAAATAATAGGACAATAATAATGAATAACGTAAAACTTGAAATATATTATGTTACTAAACAGTTTCTGAATTATCAAAGTTACCCTTTTGATAAGGCAGGAAATTGAAAATTTTAATTCGATTGTTAACGATTAAAGTAGGATCATATGCATTTATATTTTATTTTCAATATGGTATGTAAAGTCCACTTTAACTAAATAAAACAATCATTTTCACCTGAAGCCAATAAAGCACTTTGTTTTGACATTAACAGGAATATATATACAGGATTAAGGAGCAGAAAAGATGTACAAAAGTTTAGGAACTGGCTTAAAGGGGATACAATATATACAGAATAAGTAACAATTTATAGGCAGAATTGCCAAACACTTTTATACCGAAGCAAATTATGTTAATGTCATTATTAACCAAAATTTCACAAATAAACATTTACTTATGCCAAATGTACTATCTTAAGAGATCAAACATCTCGTTACTCAAACCGATCCTCTGTATTAGTCTAGTCGAAGAAATTATCAAGAATCAAGCAAAATCCACTAGCAACAAATTGTCTCTTAACACGTTTTAATATTTCAGAGAAGGTAATGGATTCGCATAGTTAAACTACACATGCAAAGATAGTGCTGTTTTTGCAGAAAAGCTTGTTCGTGCAATTTGTCAAATTTATTCCTTCACCATAAGTACAATGATACTTATCGCCTTAAATTACAATAAGGAATTTCAAGGATTATTACACCTTTTGCGCAAGAGATAAAATTAATATGTAGGGTCCTACTTGTACTAAACCCTCTCGTACCTTAAATAGTCCCCCTCCCCCCCCCCCCCCCCCCCCCCCCCACAACCTCTCTCTCTTTGAAAGTCGTTGCTACACCTTGATTAACCTATAATCATTCGGAACTGGAAATAGGTTCTCTCTGTCTCTGTTGATAAAATGGGACCGGCTTTTTTCATTTTTACAGTTGTGAAACGTATTGTTCCTTAAGATGGTTTGGCTGATTTAAGAATTCTTCGGTCTAAGGAAATGTTACGAATTTTTGTGAATCCAGCCGTATTATAAACTTGTACCAAAGCAGTAAACACTTTATCCTGTGTAGGAGAAATTACGTTCGGAAATAATATTTTAAGGGGATATAGTTATAGAAGGCTTATTTGAGTATGACATTGCGAATTGTGACCATTCATTTCAACGTAGCCCATCAGTACACGTACTGGATGTTGTAACATTAATGAACACATTTTTGCTTATTTTTAATGAAACATGTTGGCAACAGTACAGCCGCATGAATTCGGTATTTCAGTTGAAGGGAACAACAATATATTAAACTCATTGTATTTAATAAAGCAATTTATAAAATCTGAAAAAAATCAGATAATTGATAAAAATTGAGCCAGTGTACTTCAAATTGAGATTGTCTCAAAATCTGAAATCTGTAGTAAATTGGTTCAGTGATCAAAAAGTTTTGATTGCAGGAATTAATATAAATGATATCTTAAATAAAGTACAATAACGATAAAGAAAGATTTTCAAATAATAGAGTTCTTAAATTAATCTAATGTTTTACAGTGGAAAACAAATCTAATTCTTCACCCAAATCTTTATGGTGATTTTTTGCGGATGTGTATTCCAACCCCACCAAAGGGTTAGATACCTCCGGTGGTTAGTCAATACAGAGCGTGATGTATATAAGGAATACCTATAACAGTAAATATTTTACGTGTGTATGTGTCGTCAATTTAATCCGATGACTTCAAGTAGTCCCGCGCAATTATACTCAATTTGTTGTCTGTTCCTGAAGTCTTCCTGAACAAGGTCTGGAGCATGAGTGTGTTCATGCAACATGCCAACAGATTACTTACTTACTTGAGTTAAGAGTTTAACGAGCGCTTTCCAGCGAATGCTGATGTCACGCTCGGGCCGCAGCCTTTATGAAAAGGCAAAAATTTGAGAGAAATAATGGGAGGATTGTTTTTAAAATTTAGAAATTTGGAATGGTAGTAAAGCCTAAGCTAAGGGAGGAAAGAAGGGGGTTGGGGAGGGGAGGGAGCGGTGTGGTGTGTTGTGGTTTGTAGAGTATTTTAGTTTTAGATACGGGCCAGGAGGCCCGTATCTTTTAGGTATTTGCCTAAGGCGTGGTGTATGCGTGTTTTATTGAGAGGATTTAGAATTTGGTGTATATTGGTGGGGTTTAGGCCACTTGTTGCTAGTGTTGCGTTGAGTGTAGCGCGTTGTGTTGAGTAGTGTGTGCATTGCGTGAGGATGTGGTGTATTGTTTCTGGGTGTTGGCAATGTGGGCAGTTTGGGGATGTAATATGTTTCTGTTTATGTTTATGTGTGATGAGGCGGGTGTGCCCCGTTTGTAGCGTAATGATTGCCCTGTCTATGTTGGTGTTTTTAGAGTATATTATTTGCTTGCGGAGTGGTTTGGGAAGTAGTGTTTTAGTGATTTAAACGTATTTATTTTCATGAAATTTTAAATCAGCCTATATAAATGCTTCTCCTAAAACAATAAGGATTAGAACAATTAAGTTTATAGTTACATTGGTGGAAATGTACTAATGTTAATCTAGTTCATTAGTTGGTCATTTATCATGCATTCTGTACCGCACTTGAAACAAAAGACTGTCAAAAACGGTTGGTATGAGATATGAAATGATAAACAGATTTTATTATAGTTTCGTTATCGCTCTGTGAGCTGGGAAATTTATTAGGCATAGAACTATTTCAATCACAAACATAGAGTACATTTGCTTGGACAGTGTAATCCTCTTTAATCCTCATTAATACAACATCCAGATTGGCTTAACCTATGAGGCCAAAGCTCACTTCTACTCCAGAGGTAATCTTAAATTTTTTATTAAGAAAACACTGATAGGCATGACATGACAACGTCTCCTTTAACATTGTGTTTATATGAAGGAACTATTGTTTCATCATTTTAGTGATATATGATTGTCCGTTTTATATGATTTAGTTGAATATGATAATAATAGTGGAATATTGTTGTGATTTTTCAATATTTTTGATATATGTTAATGTTGTAGTTAAAGGTATATATTGCTTCATGTAGTATTAAAAACATAACTTTATTTTTTGTCTTGTTATATACAAAAAACTAGGTGGCATTTGTCCTAGGTGGCTTTTGTCCTAGGTGGCATTTGTCCTAGGTGGTATTTGTCCTGGTGGCAATTGTCCGGGTGGGTTATGTCCGGGTGGCATTTGTCCGGGTGGCATTTGTCCTGCTTCCCCATAATCATAGTCATCTCATAAATCTTTTCCTCAGGGTGTAGGCATATAGATTTCAATATAGTAAATGAGGAAAACGAGTTTCTTAAGTATGTTAAGTTCAGAAGAATTGAAAATCGTTGCTCTTTTGTGCAAAAATATAATACGTTTGGTTAATGAAAATATTCTGCATATTTGGGTCTTGAAAAGGAAGAATAAATACTTAAAAAAGAAGGTTTATCAAATCATATGAAACGATTGGAGTCTTTGTGAAGTTACCAATTTTGAAACAGTAATAGATACATTTGATCTGTAAAACGCATTGAATTCATATATCTAAGACGAAACGAAGGAAGCGTTATCATATACATTTATGTACATCTATTCATAAATCACTTGTGAAGAATTTGAGGCTATTGAAAGTTACACTTTGATTTTAATTTACTTCTTGAATGCATCACTTTAGTCTTATGTCATGACTTATCAATTTGATTATTGCATGTAATGATCATATTTTGATCGCAAGTGTTATTCTACTTTGAATACTATTATTAATATAAGAGTTTATTCGAGTAACGCTTTACTGAACATGCAGAGCGCATCGTCTATCAAGCACGGTCAAAAACGGTCCTGTAACATTAATAAATTTAGCATATACATGTTTTTTATTCGACAATATGCTTAATAGATCCACGCCCCTGTCTGCCGTTGAATGGATACATACACAATTGCACATAGCTTGCATTATTTATTTATCAGAGCGCTGGGTTATTCAAGTCACTAAACGACAATAACCTGCTTATTAGATGCAATAAAGTCAGTCTCTTTTGACGAAAAACCAATACAGGAAGAATCATGTAGGGATATACCTGTATACGCGCCGCTAATCTTTGTCAAGTAAAAATTGTAGAATAAAGTTTAGGTTAGACAATTTTCTTCATGGAGCTACGCCCATCATTAATTAGGCATTGGAGTTTTGATGAAATCTTCCATATGAAAAATAGTTACTTTGTAAAGATGACAATTCTATCCTATTTGTATTCTTTTGAGTTCAAATAATTGATTTAATTCGCGTTACATATATTTTGCACATGTTAAATTATACTTCGAGTCGATGTCGTCCAAACAGAATGAAACACTTAAAAATATAGCTAACCTGTGAAGTGATGTAACATGCCTTTTAATAGGTATGTCAACAACAAGTCAATTCTTCATGCATATGAAGATATTTCTTTCTAATAATTCGACTACTTTTACATTCGTTAATGTTACTTACGTTCTATCCCTTAAATCGTGATATCATTTCCATTAATTCTTAATTATGATTCATATAGTTGAACTATTGACACACTGTATATACTTAACATGGTTTGTAGACATGCAGTATTCGTATTTACAAATAAAAATGCATGTGAATCAACATATGTGAAAATATGAGGAACGTTACGTGTAAACAATGTGCCGCCTTCAAATCACTATAGTGGTAGATTGAGAAAGACATTCTAACATGAAGATTGACAAACGCTTATGAGTGATATTTGGTTATGTATATACTATATACATGATAATATGTAAGTGTGTGTGTCTGAGTTTACTATTTGTTGTTCTTTAAGTACTGTTGTTTAGGTATAAGTAAGAGAAATCGTCTCTCAGGACCTTTTGACCAATGTAGAAGGTGCGATATCTTACGCAGTTTACTTGTCAATTGCATTTGGTGACACAATGAAAACAATTTCACTCTCTCCCATTCTTATGATCATTTTTGAATATGTTTATGAAATGAAATCGGACCGCAAAATAAAAACTCTATGGTGAAATATCACCTGTTATATTCCTGTAAGTATCCACATTCAGCACCTGCATTTGATCTTCATGAAACAATAAAACAATCAAGACTTTATGGTACAAGGCTAGACAGTTTCCGTTCAACACTCGCCGATTTGCTTTGACCTAATTGGTTTCGCTATAGCGAGCAGCGTCTGTGGTCCGCAGCCCAGGCGTTGAACCGTGAAGCTGTCTCGGCGTTAATGAGTTAAAGAAAGTATATGATTTCATCACAGAATGGGTTTCATGAATTTTATGAAATATAACAATTTTGCAATTACCTTTGTGCAGGTGTATACTTGACTTTGTATATATATGTTTATATAAAATCAAACATGCAATATCTACGAACACTGCCCTCAGCTGCATACTGATTTGTATATATGTATATATGATTGTTTATATATTTATGTGTGAGTGCGTTTGTAAATAAATGTTTGACATAATTGAATAGATTTATTTTTCATTTAATTTTGGGTGATAAAGTTTTGCTTAAACTATTTATGATCTATGATATATTACCTAAAGCGAATTCATTTACAATATATACACTAATAAAATACCGTAATTAGGCAAGTTGATATGTGGACTGACCAACAGGCGTGATGAGTGTGCATTCAAGTGTGACAATTGGTGCTGTATGATGTATCTTACATATATCAGAAAATATTTTGAATAAATTTTAATACGAAATGACCCCTTGAATTCTGATTCCGATTAAAAACTGTTTTTCTGAAATTTGTATGTCAATTTAAATCTCATCATCAAAACATTTATCATTTAAACCTGACTTTGTCACCTTTGGCTAACAAACTTTCACAAAGACATGTTTTAAGAGTGTAGAACTCAACAGTTCTTTCTCTTTATAAATGCAAATGGCCTTTATATGACAATATCATGTAAACAATATATGTTAACGTTGTCAAAGATGCATTGTGTATTGGTTGCTTTAGATAACATTTTGACAAAAGCTTACTTAACTTACAAAAACTTCATATTTCTCAACTACATTCCTACATTGCTATAAGGAGAGGATCCGGTATGGTATCCGTCTCCGGATCCTAGTATTCTTATCTAATTTGGATCCGGTAGAGAATCCGGTGGTGTCCGTCCGGATCTAGGATCCGGTGAGGGATCCGGCACCGGATCCCTGTATTCTTATCTACTAGGGATCCGGCGGTGTACGGCCGGATCCCGGATCCGGTTAGGGATCCGGCTCCGGATCCCAGTATACCATTGTTGCGAGGATCCGGAGGATCCGGCAAGAGATCCGGCTGACGGATTCAGGGTATATTCACCCTGTGATGACACAAAAACTATGCAATTGACTGAACATTTATGTTGGATTTAAACAAATATTTGCATAAGTGTGTAGGACCTTTGAAAATTAAGTCCCTTTTGTTTTATGAAGATTCATTGAACAGTATAACAAAAGGCTGCAATAAAGTAAAAAAAGCTCATAAGTATATTTTTCCCTAAAACATGTTTGCCTGTCATTTTTAAATTTTTTTTTACATTTGAAGTTTTATCATCTTATGATATTTACTGAAAAAACAAATATTTTAGTATTTTAAGACGAGGCCAAAAGGACTTGTGATGATACAGTATCTAGTTTTCGTAAGCTATACTGAGCTTTCCTGGTTTTAAACTTCAACTCAATATATTTCTTTCATGTAACATGTACCTGAGTAATAATATGAAGATGAAAAGTATCATCACTGGTATTTGTAATGTGAAACTGTAAAAAGAAAACCAATTTGGCCTTAAATCGAATGACTTTATTTTAAAGTTAGTCATAAAAAGATCTTGGTTAAAATGTATGCCCTTAAAAGCTTTAATGATTTCTATAGACGGTTTAATTGAACATTATTTACCTGATTAGATACTTGGTTGTATTTATTTCATCAATGGGGGAATTCAAACACCATGAATTATATCTATAAGTGATGATGAAATTTTGTAATATTCTTATACTCATTTCCAAATGTCATGTAGACTGATATATTAGATATTGTGTTAAATGTTTTAGACATACAATTTAAATCATCATATTTGTCAATGTTGTTTCAAATTAAGATAATCAAAGAAAATACAAGTCTGATTAGATTTTACTGACATATCAGTTTCTGTCAGTATTTTTGTAAGTCCTATATATATTATGGGAAATCATTTTGATGTATTTGGTTAAAGTTAGCATCAATTCCTATTAGGGATCAAAACAATGACTTACATTGTGCTTTATTGTGTATTTTCAGTGCAAACAGTCCAGCTCAGGGGAATTGACACTGTTGGAATATAAGACACATTGGAAGCTTCAGAGAAGCCAGAAATATGAAAAGGACAACTTTACCTTGTTGAGGCTGAGAGACTTAAGGCTGAGTTTTATATTAGTTTATAATATCATAATAAACTGAAAGATCAAGATATGTGAACCTCCTAAAACAATTATTATTTTAACTTTCCTATGATTTTTTTAAAATATGACAATTTATGAAAAATTTATTTATGTAATAATAAATCATTGACTATAGCATACTTTATATAATTTGCATTCCCCTTATTTATCAATAAACCAATTATTTCCAGTCCAGGTCCTTGATTAGATTTTTAAAAAAATGTAAATAGAGTAATCTGCAAAATATAAGCATTGCTAAACAAACAAGTTTTTTTGAATACCTGCAGATTATATGTACAATATGAAATGTTCAGCCTCAGGCAAAAAACAGTCCAACCCTATTTGTGCCCTTTCTTCCAACCAGAGTTGACCTTTTGACTAACAAACAATCAAACAATTGCTGGAATTGTGTCATTGAGGGAGTGTATGTCTTGATTTAACAATGTCAACGTTGTTAACTTTACTCGAAATCAGTTATCGTAATTTTGAAAAATATAAGTAGAGGTCACAAATTTCATCAACAGTGTGAAACCTTATATATATACCGTTTCTCAAAGATACAGCTTTTATATATATATATATATATATATATATATATATATATATGTTCTGTGCAATCTGGGAATGATCACAATCTGCAGATTGTTCGCTCACAATCTAGGAATTTTTTTCATTCCTAGATTGTTTAAACAATCTGCAGATTGTGAGACCTGAACAATCTGGGAATTTGCTTGTTTGTAGTACATCTTGCATTATAAAACGAGACTTGTTTAGTTTATTTAGGTTTGTATTTGTGTATGCATCCAAATGATGGAGAATAGTTGTCAAGTCATAGATTGTCACAGGTTCATGACGGAGTAAAGGGATCGATTCCTAGATTGTGAAGGGCTTACAGATCGTCATTATATCAAATTGAGAGGCATAGAACTCGATTCTCAGATTGCGAAGGGCTCAGATATCGTCATTATGTGAAGCTGAGGGAGTATAGGGGTCGATTCCTAGATTGTGAAGGGCTAAGATATCGTCATTATGTGAAACTGAGGGAGTATTTGGGCCGATTCCTAGATTATGAAGGGCTCACAGCACGTCTATATGTCAAACTGACGGAGTATAAGGGTCGCTTCTCAGATTGTAAAAGCTCATAGCTCACCTTTATTTAAACTGAGAGGGTATAGCAGTCGATTCTCAGATTGTGATGGGCTCAGATATCGTCATTGTGCGAAACTGAGGGAATAAAGGGGCCGATTCCTAGATTGTGAAGAGCTCACAGCTCACCTTTATTTAAACTGAGAGGGTATAGCAGTCGAATCTCAGATTGTGATGGGCTCATAGCCCGCCTATAAATCAAACTGAGGGAGTATATGGGTCGATTTCAAGATTGTGAAGGGCTCACCGCTCGCCTATATATCAAACTGACGGAGTATAGGGATCGATTCCTTGATTGTGAAGGGCTCACAGGTCGCTTTTATGTCAAACTGAGGGAGTATAGGGATCGATTCCTTGATTGTGAAGGGCTCACAGGTCGCTTTTATGTCAAACTGAGGGAGTATAGGGGCCGATTCCAAGATTGTGAAGGGCTCACAGCGCGTCTGTATGTCAAACTGAGGGAGTATAGGGGTCTATTCTCAGATTGTGAAGGGCTGAGATATCGTCATTATCTGGAACTCAATGAGTATAGGAGTCGATTCCTAGATTGTGTTGGGCTCACAGCTCGCCTATATGTCAAACTGATGGAGTATATGGGTCCATTCTCAGATTTTGAAGGGTTCATAACTCGCGTTAATGTCAAACTGTCAGAGTACAGGGATCTTTTCTCAGATTGTGAAGGCTCAGAGCTCACCTTTATTTAAACTGAGAGGAAATAGAAGTCGTTTCTCAGATTGTGAAGGGCTCACAGCGCGCCTATATGTCAAACTGAGGGAGTATATGGGTCGATTCCTAGATTTACTATTTATGTAGAAGCAAGAATTATATGTGTAAAAGGTTTGCATATGGAAGACAATAAATAACAATTCACTATGAAAAGTAATCTTATTTTCTTAAATGTTTATTACACTGAAATTTTATTATTCATTCTCGCTTATTTGACTTAAGTTAATTGAGCATAATTACTATCTATATCAACACAAAACACTAATCTCCTTTGGTTTGAATTACTTGCATAGACACTTACACTTACACGGTACAATGAAGGAAATAGTCTCGTGGTGCTAAAAAACTTTTCAAACATCAAAGACAACAAATTCTGATTCTTATATTTATTGTTCATTATGAAAACTTAATAACTGTTACCTGTCCCCTCATTTTCTTCCTGGATCGTGAGATTGAAAGTTTTTATACGAAAGATGCATAAATCGGAAAGTTACTTAATCTTTTGAGTTTGTATATTAACGGTTTTTAAATATATGAATTTATAAAATTTATAATACTCGAACAGTTAGCATTGTGTGTTGTCGTGAATAATTAGACCAGATGTCTAGTTGGGTCTGCCTATCAAAACAACGTGTCACTGTGTCGCGTCTCTACTCAGACTTTCGCGTCAATCGCGTACACTCACATTAACTTCCTCTCTGTAATTTTATGTTTATCTATCGCATGATATCATGGGGCAAATACTTATGCAATAATGAATTGACTGGAGTAAAATGTTTAATTGCTCTTCGGTCACACCAATAGTCAATGTTTTTCTGTAACGTTTTTAATAGTTTCCGTTATATCGGTTTGTGAATTTTACAAAGAAATGTTTTATTTTATTTATTTATTATATGTTCATGATTCAATATTTTAAGAATATTTTATTTAGAGTGGATTATTTACTACGCTGCAAGGAGAGTCATATAATGGCATCGTCTCTACTCCGTGCTGCGACCACAGTGGCGGGAGTGGCAAACAACTAATTTCTTCTGTGTGATTTAAACAGTATTATATTTCCATGAAACATGTAATACACAATATTCAGAATATATATATTCAAAAAGGATAAAGGATTAGCAAAAAGGCAGCAAATGCCTATATAAATGCTTCTCCTGAAAAAACATGAAACGATTAAGATATCAAGTACAATATATATATTTGCAATTATTCTTACTAAAATCAATTTTTTTAAAGCATTCTCAACCTTTGCATTTGGTACAGATTTAATTAAAAAATCGGTTTGTATCATTTATAAAATGATACACAGATATAATTAGGGATTCGTTAGCACTCTGTGACAAGGATTTGTCGCCGCTCAAGGTAGATTTTAATGTAATATCGTTTTTTAAAAGTATTGATTTGATCGGAATCTATCATATAGTGGGCATTTAAAGAAGTAATGAAAAGGATCCTCCCAAATGTTTCCACAAGAACAGGCGGGATTTACTAACAACAATAAGTGGACTTGCTTTGCGTAGTATATTTTCAATATGATTCTGCCATTAACCATCTCCATTTGCCATTTTCATCTGTGTAAGCTTCTATACTCCCGTATATATGACGTAAAGGCGACCTTTGAGCCCTTCACAATCTGAGAATAGACTCTTATACCCTCTCAGTTTGATAAATAGCAAGCTATGAGCCCTTCCCAATCTGAGAATCGACTCCTCTACCCTCTCAGTTTCATATATAGGCAAGCTATGAGCCATTCACAATTTCGGAATTAACTCCTTTACCCTCTCAGTTTAACTATAGATTAACTGTGAGCCCTTCACAATTTGGGAATCAACCCCTATACCCCCTCAGTTTGACATATAGGCGAGTTGTGAGCTCTTAACAATCTGAGAATCGACCTCTATACTCCGTCAGTTTGATTTATAGGCGAGCTATAAGCCCTTCACAATCTGAGAATCGATCCCTATATTTCCTCAGTTTGACATATAGGTGAGCCGTAAGCCCTTCACAATCTGAGAATTCACACCTATGCTGCCTCAGTTTGACATAAAGCCGATCTGTGAGCCCTCAACAATCTGAGAATCGACCGCTATACCCCCTCAGTTTGAATAAAGGTGAGCTGTGAGCTCTTCACAATCTAGGAATCGACCCCTATACCCTCTCAGTTTGACTTTTAGGCGAGCGGTGAGCCCTTCACAATCTAGAAATCGACCCCTTTTCTCCCTCAGTTTGACATAAAGACGAGCTATGAGCCCTTCACAATCTGAGAATCGACTCCTACATTCCCTCTAAGCTTAGATAAAGGTGAGCTATGAGCCCTTCACAATCTGGTAGTCAACCTTGACATCCCCTCAGTTTGACATAAAGACGAGCTGAATGTCCTTCACAATCTAGGAATCGACTGCCATACCCTCTCAGTTTGAATAAAGGTGAGCTGTGAGCCCTTCACAATCTAGGAATCGACCCCTTTACTCCCTCAGTTTGACATATAGGCGAGATGTGAGCAATTCACAATCTGAGAATTGACCCCTATATTCTGTTAGTTTAAAAAAGGTGTGCTATGAGCCCTTAACAATCATGGAATCGGCCCATATGCTGCGTCAGTTTGATTTATAGGGGAGCTGTGAGCCCTTCACAATCTGAGGATTCGACTGTTATACCCTCTCAGTTTGACATATAGGCAAGTTGTGAGCCCTTCACAATCTGAGAATCGACTTTATACCCTCTCAGTTTAAATAAAGGTGAGCTGTGAGCCCTTCACAATCTAGGAAGCGACCCCTATACCCCTCAGTTTGACATAAAGATGAGCTATGAGCCCTTCACAATCTGAGAATCGATCCCTATACTCCGTCAGTTTGACATTTAGGCGAAATGTGAGCCCTTCACAATCTGAGAATCGACTCCTAGATACCCTCTCAGTTAAAATAAAGGTGAGCTATGAGCCCTTCACAATCTAGGAAACAACCCTTACATCCCCTAAGTTTAACATAAAGACGAGCTGAATGTCCTTCACGATCTTGGACTCGGCCCCCATTCCCCCTCATTTTGAGAAGGAGACAAGCTGATTGCTCATCAGAATATAGGAATCGACACTTATACTTGCTAAATAGAATAACCTTCATAAGGTAAATAATTCCCATTTTATAATGATGAAAATACCACTAAAACACAAATTTTCAGATTGTGATTATTCCCAGATTGTTCAGGTCGCACAATCTGCAGATTGTTTAGACAATCTAGGATTTCCTAGACTGTGAGCAAACAATCTGCACGTGCTGCAGATTGTTCGAACAATCTTCAGATTGTGATATACCCCAGATTGTTCGTAACATGTACACCAAATACCGTTTCTCAAAGATACAGCTTATATATATATAATATATATATATAAGCTGTATCTTTGAGAAACGGTATTTGGTGTATGAATCACCAAAAACCGTTTCTCAAAGATACAGCTTATATATATAAGCTGTATCTTTGAGAAACGGTATTTGGTGTATGAACTGTCACTTGATCGACTGACGCCATCTTTGTTACATTTACGAACGAAATATCAAGTTAGCTGTCGTAACTTTTGACCTAACTTACGAATATTTTATGCTACGAATCTTTAGTGAAACGCTTACGATAAAATTCGTAACGCTAAGATCGATGTTACGAAATTCGTATGCTTACGAACGTTTAGTGAAACGGGGCCCTGTAACAAATTATTTGGCAAAATGTGGAGCTTGATTTCCCCACAAATGTCATGTTGAAAATAAAGTCATACAAATAAAAGGTACATTTTTTTAAGTTCGATTCATTATTTCACATTCAAGAATCGGAATCACTTATATATTTTGTAACAAGCCTAGCTCTTTCTAACAAATAGTCGACTGTTTCAAAAAAATTGTCAAGTTGCCATGTTCAGTAATTTGAGCGCTTAGCACACAAGTCATACTATACTTGCAAACACTGTGCATGTGCATGTTCTTCCTTTTGTGATGTAAAATACTGTAAACTCTTTGCGCCTATTTGTAGAAATGTATTTGACCTATTCTAAGATTGCAGACGGCCATTGCCCTTTCAACTCTCTTGTCCTATATAATATTACTTGAATAACTTAGATAAAAAGACACAATATAATTCTTATTTTGCCTAAAGATCATTCGCTGTTTTTTTCTAATATTTGGTGTTGAACTTGTCGGTTGCAGTTAAGATATACATTCATAACCTGCCACGTGAAGTCAATTCATCCTAGACAGCTTAATTCTAAGAGGATTTTTTAAAAATATCTTTTTAGAATTAAAAGTTCTTTAAATGAATTGAGACGAGAAACTGTTTAACATTAAAATCTGTCTATGGACAACTTAGTTACATAAGTGACTGATCTTTATTTTGAATGAACCGCATAAAAGTGTATATATTTATATTTCACAATAAAAACTTGCTAGACCAAGTCGGATTGCCTCCCTCTAGCTATAACCCTGTATAAGGTATCCTCATTCGAGGAAGAATTACTTTCCCTTTTTTACTTTCTATGTAGAAATAAACACTATCCAATTTTTCAATATTTTTTTTTAACATAGAACAATGTTTTAAAGGACAAAATCGTTTCATGATATTATTTTAAATTTAGCTGAAATTTATTATCAATTTAAACGGTAAATACATGATATTTTTGAACGAGAAAATATCATTTTAATACTATGTCATGATAGAATGGAGAACATATATTACATTTAATTTTATATGCATATGATTATCTATGCTGGATAGTGTCTGAACTTGCAACATATTTTTGTCAAACAATTTAGAAAATCAACTGTTCAAATGACAACTACTGATTTTCTTTGTATCATTCATTACCCAATTTACATTAAAAAACGTTTACACAGTTACACAGTTTTCAGCATTTGAACATGACAAGCATGTTAAGAATGATAGCTGCAAACGGAGACTTGCGGTTTAAAAATTGCAGCTTCTTGTTACACCCAAGAAAGTCGGACATACCCACGTAGGCATAATCGATACATGCCTAATAAAACTTCTGATGAATCTAACGTTTTAAAGTTGGAAATAAATTGAAAGCTGATACCTTTGATACATTCCAGCTTCTCTTTACCAATATACACACCACAGATGCCTTATTTAACTTCCATTTCATTTTTAAACTTCATCGTGGATTGCCGGGTGAGGATGCATTTGGCAAATATATTGCAGCTTCCATAATATTTCTGAAGGGAGTATCGATGTTTGTCAAAGTAGTCTAGAGGCTTGGCACAAGAAAGTTAGGGAAACACAGCTAAGCTTAAGCTTTGACTAATTTAAATGATGAAGAACATTTTAAAATTCACAAAATCACCTTGAATTTAGCGATTCATCCTCTTAACACAAAATGAACTGATGTACAAAGGAAAGTTGACCCCCAGAAAAATGGTTATTAAAGAAAACAGGACAAACTTTTTAATTGTTAATGTTAATAGTGAACCATTTTCAAACATTGTATGGACATGTTGGAGTGTTTATTCAACACATAACTTCTCTATTCCTGTGTGTGTCCACTGGGGGTATATTTTTAAATTTACATGGACAGATCAGGCGACATTACGTTGTATGATTTTCATGATTAGTAGAGTTAATATATGATGTGACCCCCATAACAGTAATTACAATCATTGGCAAGTCTTCTCATGGAAAAGGTAAGACGTTAAATGGCGACATTAGGGGTACGTTGCAACTCTTCGTGTCGTGCCTGTTCCCGCTGTTGTATGGTGACTGGATGCTGTGGGCGACGTCCAAGTCGTCTTCCCAAAATGGTCCCATAGATGTTCGATCGGGGATAAGTCACGGGACCGTGATGGTCAAGGCAAAACGTGGATATTTTGTCGGTTTAGGAAGTCCATGGTAATCCTAGTGGTATCTGGTCTTGCTTTGCCCTGTTGAAAAATCATTCCTTGCTGCTGCATCTGTATGAATGGGACCACCACAGGCTTTAACAATTGATCCCTGTATCTACGCGCGGTCTGGGTCTGACGAATTGTCTTTTCCATAGAGGACAACTTCTTGGACACATGCCGCAGAATGTCTCTTGCCTCTACGACTGTATACTCTCACTCTGCCGTCTGCTTTCAATAGGAGGATTCTACTTTCGTTGCTGAAGATTACTCTTGCCCAATCATGACTTTGAGCGACTTTTCAGCGACTCACTTTCCTTGCCCAGTGTATATGCTTGAAGCAATATTTGCGAGTCAAAGTCATTCCGCGGAACGTTTGATGTGCCCGGATACAAGTGGCTTGAATACTTCTAATGACAGTGTTCTTGCTCTTACGCCGATGCCGTTGACGTCAGGGTGACTAATCTGTTGTGCAGAGTAAGTGTGCGCAGATATTGGTCTTTGGGATTTGTCATCCTCAGTCTTCCGCAGTCAGATGAAGAAGTCGAATGACCGTTTGTCTCTTGAAACAAAACGTCCTGGCAATCTAGCTGTTCGAAACTATAACTTGTGCGTGCTGTTGACTCTCTCTTGTTCTGCTGCTGTTAAACATGTCATTGCGATAAGTTTTCATTCTTTCCCTCGTTACATTAGGATCAAATATTTATTGCTTGGAGTCATATGCGTCAAGTCAATGAGATCTAAGGTTCTATCTCATTGAAATGAAATCTACATGCATCACTACATTACGCCTGCAGATCTGACCAGGCTCCGTTACGTGAGCCGTCAGGTTTGCCTCTGACATAATTCAAATCAGCCAATCAGCGAATTCGCCCGTAATCTTTAGTGCCGACGAGTTGCTTTTTAGATCTCGGAAACCACAAATTTCCGAATGTTTTCCGAATGTCAAACTGCCTAAAAACCTAAATTAATGTATTGTAGGTATATTCAATTTACCATAGCTTGGTTTGTTGGACAAACAAGTCAAATCGAAGCTATGGAGTTATCTTTAGAAAAGCAAAAACTGCATTCCTCAACGTTATCCTTTAGTAGACCGTATCAATCCAAATGCTTATTCCGGAAACAGTTACGTTGAATAAACGTTTCGTCTTTTAGTTTGTAATAATCGTTGAATAATTTCAAATTTCGTGAAACAAAATCATCATAAACATGCTGAGAAACAAAAACAACCAAAACATGTAAATATACCAATACTAAGTTTCTTGATAATTATATGTTAGTCATATGCGACGTTTATATGCTAATGAGATTGACCCTTATTTTGTCAAAGACTGAAATGTTATTAGTAGATGTGCTGGGTTAAATGGTATTAATAGACATATGCAAATGACTTCAACTTCGAAAATTTATAAGAGTATTAACTTCAACATAAGGTATAAATTGCAATCTCTTTGAAGGCCATCAAGAGACATTTGGATTGCTTGAAGGTATCTGCGGCAAGCCAATGAGATTTTGAGGTCAAACTGAAGCCAAGGTTAACCTGACGGCTTCAGTAAGGGAGTCTAGTGAGATCTAAAATCTCCGTAACGTAGTGCAGCAATGTTAGATATTATTTTAATGAGATTGTCTAAGGTTGAAATTTGAGTCAACGGTGAACTGAGGTATGGAGCCTATGGATCTATAATCTGCGTAACGTTGTTGTTGAGTTGGAGTTTAACGTCTTCTTTCATAATTGGGTGATGTCGCCGACGCCTTATTTCAATTTCAATGTATCTCTTTTGGTCTGTACTAGGGACCACAGAGACAATATACAATTTATAATCCCCATGGTGTAGGGTTCTGTATACAAGATTTCTGTATGTTTGGCCTTTTCATTCTTAGGAAGATATAAATAGACTTAAAGGAAATTAACCTTGATAAAGTCCTGTATTTTTAAAGAAAAAGAATTGATGATTTATTTTACCTTTAGTTTGCTTGTTTGTATTTTCGCAATGGCTAACACACTGGTTGTTCTCACTGTCGTTCAGACAGGTTCCTTTCTTAAAGTGACACAACTTTTGTGGACAGTTTTCACTGCAGGAGGTGTTGCATGTCGGGCTATAAAATCCTGTAACGCATCCTTCTGAACACAGGCCTGATATTTGGTTGCAGTGGATATGTCCGTTTGGTAGCGGTCGACAGTTTGAAGAGCAATTTTGGTTACAATCCTCACCAAATTTTCCAAGTTGACAATCTGCTTCAACTGAGAAAACTGAAAAAGATTTTTTAAAACATATATCTATTATACATAAATAAAATAAATAAATATAAATATGTATACAAAAAATTTGATCGTGCATCAATTTATGATAGGTTGAGACTAACATGATAACACAATTTCATGTTGGCGATCAAATTTTTATCTACATTCAATGTTTTGGCGTAAACAATTTAAAGAAAGACTGCTTATGACCATTTTCTATATACTCCAGACAAACGTAACCTTATTCAAATCTATGAAAACTTGCTTAAATTAGAAGCGCCCACCATTGCAGCTAACGATTTACTGTTGGAGGTCAAATTAAGCCTACCTTTTATGACCTTGACCGACCCATTTGATAACTAAGGAAGTAAGTTTATAAAAATCAAAGATTTTTATCTTGGCTACCGTCAAATGCAGTCGTTTACACTAAGTCTAGGTCCGGCTTTATATACCCTAATAACATGGTTGGTGATTGTCAGGACATGCCCTTTAATTTCGTTTTCAACACATGAATATATAAATAATCTACACCGAATAAGTGTATATTATTTACTTGAGTTAACATTATATACGCTGATGGTTAGTTGTTCAAAGCAACCATCAAACATGTTTTAGATTGTTATATGTTGTTACATATTTTTCAGTTAATTAAATTTTGTGATGTTATTAGAGTAAAGCAATAAATCTCAAACCCATCCCTTCTCTCGTCTCGATACTGTCAACATTTTAAAAGGAAGTATTTCCATTGCTTTGTTATATAAAGATGAATTTAGGCGTTTAATTGTCAAAATAATCTCTGAAGCTCCGCAATACCAACAAAGGGCACTGGCTTCTTACTCACATCGATGTTTGTGCTTTTGCGACACAATGACAACGTGTTTAATTCTCTTGATGTAATAAGGGACATCAGGGCTTATAATGATACTGTTAGTTTGCTAGAATTAGATCTAAAGATGGGATCAATCCATTCAAGATACTTTGGAAAAACGGGTGACAAACGAATTTTGACCTTATTTGTCATCATAGAAATTTGAACGAGTTATACAATTTAGTCGGCACCAGGTGTAGATGTGTAGACAAGCGCGTTGTCGTGATTTCTTCTAACTTACCTACTTTACATAATGCATGTACGAAACTTAAACACGCACCTAAAATCAATAATATTTTTAAATAATTGCACTCTGTATAACATTCAGTTGTAATTGAATGGGGGGGGGGGGAAGAAAGTCAATCTGTCAGTGAAACTTACAGTTTAACAACAGCAGAAACAGTAGAATCATTCCAGTGGTAAAGCGTATTCCAACTGCGCTACATATTCTGAAACAAAACGTAACAGTAAATCCACTATATATTTTTGTTGTTGTACAGTTCCAAATCACTGGGGCTTATATCTGTTCAAATCCGAATTGTGCTTGACATATTTTGTGTCTCAGATTCTACAATGCTTGTCTTGATCGTATGATTGATGATAATTTTAAAAGTAACATAAACGTTTTTCTTGTACAGAACGTTATTTTAAGGCTTTTAACCTGGCTGAATCTCACTTCACAGAAAAATCGTATTCAAAATGGTACCATCATTTATAAACGGGTAAAGAGACATCTTTACAATATTTATGTTCTATAAATTTAATCACTACTCATTTTGTTATGTTTGTATATACATATGATATTGTAAGTATCACACATCACTCAAGATTTAGCATTTTAAACTTCCTACTGGCAGCTTTTATGCTGTTGCATTGGTATTTTACGTCGGCAGCCATATTACCAGACACAATTTTTGGCTTCTCCAAATATTACAAAAGTTATGATTGTTTTATCTGCTTATTTATGATTTGTCATGTCATGTTATGTCCCATATTATTTGACTTTGTCCCTAAACTTTAAAAACTATTATGAACGATATCCTCTGCGTTTAACAACAACATGATCGAAAAACCGATTGATTGCCTACACTAAAAGTCGGTAACAATCACATGATTGACTTTGTTGGAATTGAGCAGACAAGAGTGAGGATTACAGTGGTTACATTGGTTTGATGAAAGTTTTGAAGTAGACGACTATGTTTGCCTCGTCTGACAATACTCCGTTATATACTGAAGAACTTTGAAAACGCATCAAAGATTTTTTAAAACTGTTTTCCCCCAAAAATATATGTAACCTTAATTATGTAAAGTAGGTTAAAATGGGTAAATTAAAGACATGTTTTAAACCCATTTTCCGAGTTAAAAACATTTCATGTTTTTTTAATCAGAAAAAGTTTTCCTTCAACATTTCCTCCACACGTAGACATTTGAATGCAATCATGAAAATGACATCTAGATTGTGAAGGGCTTTTTTTGCTCATTATGTTTAATGAAGGAAGATTACGGGTGGATTCGAAGATTAGAAGATTTTGAAGGGCACTTTGTCTTTCAGTCTTATTTAGTTGTTCATAAAAGAGATTTTTCTTAGATTGCGAAGGGTTTAAATAGTACGTTTTTGATTATACGTAATTATTTATACTTACCTGTTGACTAGACCTACTATGCCTGCCTCCTCTAGGCATGCTTTATTTCAACCTTATTACCACAGACGAAACTTGAAACAGTGGAGTAAGGGATGCGTAAAATCCCCCTCCAAGGGCGGTAAGTCAGTGGTCTCGTGACGTCACTCCCAGAAGCCTTCACTCTCCGAACAGGCCCATAAAAGGCAAGGCAAGACAGACCAAGCGGGGAGGATTGGCGGGACTAGTGCGTAGGTCTAGTCAACAGGTAAGTATAAATAATTACGTTTAATCAAAAACGTACTATTATTTAAATACATATCTGTTGACTAGACCTACTATGCCTAGAATTCCACTGCACGGAGGTGGGTCAGTAGATATATGGGAGAGACGAGACCAGCGACAAGCCCTGAGTGTAAGCTAACCTACGAGTCCTCCACCCTGTGGTGAGGACAAGGTACAGCCCGGGAGACACTATCTCTACCGCTAAGCGGATCGAAGAGACAACCCAGCCACTCAACTCCTGATTAACACTGTCCCCGACCCCTATGGGGGAAAGTGTAAATAGGAATAACCGACAAAGAACAAACGATGCGAACCGAAGTTTTGCAAGGAGCATCGAAAGACACACGGGACCCTCCTCCTAAGAGGACTGTCCCCTTCTCGGTCTGATCGGGTGGACCACCTTCGCCTGAGCGAAAACCTGCGGACCCAGCCTTGAGATACCTTCGAGATCTGATGTGGAGAGATCTCGTAGGTAATGATTGGCGAAGACCTCTGAAGAACGCCAACAACACCCCGCCATGACGTCCTAGACCGCGATGTTACAGTGGTAAGCCATCGTGGCTGACACTGCTCGGATCTCATGCGGGTTGGAACGCGATGGGGGTGGCAGGTCAAAGGCCTTGTACGCGTCAATGACTGCTGACCTATGGTATACACCCAACGCTCGCTTGTCCAGCTCTTGTGTGCTCCACGGCGAGAGAGGCAAGAACAGACGACGCCTGCCACCCCTCAGCCTGCGTGTACGCTGCACGTAAACCCTCAACGCTCTAACCGGACACAGAGAGAGATCTATCTCTCCCGCTTCAGACCCCAGTGCCGGAATAGAGTGTGTACGGCCCGCCTCATCAGCTGCTTGGTTTTTGCAGACGAAGTCGGGAGCTAAACCAAGTAAGGCTGATAATCCCCCCCCCCCCCCCTTCCTGACCTCAATCGTAGAAGGTCCGCCTGTAACGCATGGATTCCTGAAACCCGAGTTACGGAGGCCATGGCCACCAGAAAAATGACCTTGATGGTGAGAGGGAGGAGGGGAACGTCGGAGAGCGGTTCATACCTATCGTAGCGAAGGTCGCTGAGCACGACAGCTAAGTACCACTCGGGTGGACGAAGCTTAGTCCTGCCGTCCCGCTTGAGGACCGACACATCTAAACCCGGCGACCTCTTCTTAAGTACAGAGAGGATAGCCAACAGGTTGGTGTTAATTGATGACGCCTTAAGATGCCTGGTGTTGCGTAGGTACACCAAGTACTCTCCTACCTGAGAAACGGAGGCCTCCGCCGGGACGAAACCCCGCTGAGCACAGAAGGAGGCGAAGGCCTGCCACTGGAAATCATAGAGTTCCCTAGTGGTCTTCCTATTAGAGGTAGCTATGGCATTGGCGACACACCTAGAGTAACCACTGCTCCTTAACCCTCTCTTAATACAAGCCACGTGTGAAGGCAGAACACCTGAGGGTTCTCGTGTCACCTTCCGCTTGGCCTGCTGAGGAGCAGATCTCTCCGTGACTGAATCAGAACAGGGTACTGATTACAGAGACGCCGGAGAGGAACTAACCACGGTCGGGCTGGCCACCAGGGGGCGACCAGAAGAAGTCGAAAGACCCGAGTTGTCCCTATCTTGGCTACCACCTGAGAGAGGATGGCCGGCGGCGGAAAAGCCTAGGCGTCCATCCCCTCCCACCCTAACGAGAGCGCGTCTAAGGCCATCGCTCGAGGGTCTGGTACTGGGGAGACATAAGTCGGAAGCTGATGACTGAGACACGTCGCGATTCAGTTGCCACTCCGTTGGGGGAGGGGCATCGGGTCACGACAGCGCGTCCACCAAGATGTTCTTGGCCCCTGGAATGTGGACTGCTCGGATGTCCAGCTCCATATCATCCACTAGCTCGAAGAGCCGGAGCGACACACGAAGCAGAGACTGGGCCTTCGTGGACCCCCGCTGAACTGTCCGAGTGGACTAGTAGACAGGGGCTTCGCAGGGGGACTAGCCAATGTTGAATGGCTAGGCGGACTGCATCCAACTCGAGGACGTTGATGTGCGAGTTCTTCTCTGACTGAGACCAGACTCCCGCCACCTGCTCGTGACCCAGATGCGCCCCCACCCCTGAGTGAAGGCGTCCACGAACAGGTGAGCTGAGGGGGGACGAGGCCGAAGAGAAACCCCAGAGAAAACACTCTCGTCTACCCGCCCCAAGCTAGGAAGCATTGCAGATCTGGAGTCAGAGCTATGGCGTGACGACACCGCGCCTCACTGATGTGGGGGCTCAGGAACACCTGTAACGGGCGGAGGAATAACCTCCCCCTGCGGGTCAGGTCCTGAGCTGATGTTAGCAACCCCAACACTCTCTGCCACTGACGTAGGGAGAGTGACGCATCGAGAGTGAGATCCATTAACCAATTGTCACCAGCCATCCGTTCCCTCGTTACAAACAATCGGAAAGCTTAGTGTCTAGGAGAGCCCCTAAGAACTTCTGACGAGTCACCGGGATTAAGTCCGACTTCTCTAAGTTCACCTACCATCCTAGACGACGGAACAGGTCTATCCTGAACCTGAGCTGTGCCTCGAGAACGACAGGAGAACGGTTGTGAGCGAGCCCCTCGTTCCAATGTTCCAAGGTTAGTTGGAGCCGGTCCCGTAACAAGGGACGCTCCCTTGGAACACCGGTAAGAGGAGGAGGAGACGAGACGGGAATGCGGAAGCCCTGACGCAGTATTCGACAAACGAATGGTTCTAAACCTAAATGCTCCCAGTTTCTGACAAAGCACTGAAGCCGACCCCCCACTGTCGGAACGAGCGGAGGAGAAAGCTGAGGGTGTGACCACGGGTCACTTCCTCCGCTTCCCCTTCTGAGGGGTACGGCCTTCGGCCCCAGGATGGGGGGACTTGGGAGATTGCTGACTTATGGATCCGCGGCCACGACCTCCCCGCCGAAAGTCAGTCCTGGCTTCCTTAGGGGTAGATTGACCCTGATGGTAGTTAGCCGCCGTACGTTTGGGCGTCTTCTGACTCCCCACGAGCCGACTCGTGAGGTCTTGTTGTTGAGCCTCCTGTCACGTTCTAAGTACATCGGGGATACGACCCCCAAAGAGAGATTCCGAGCTGGCTGGGGCCTGCCGGAGGAAAGATCTCTGGTCGGGGCAGAAAAATGCAAGTGATTGTCCCTATGCAGACTCATACCCCGGCGTCCAGCAGGAGCCTGTAAGGAGGAAGAGCGAGTCGCATGGGAGGTGTGTCCCCATCCCACTATAGAAAACCCTCCTGGCCACCGATGAGCGAGGTCCGGAGACGCGGACCTGACTGAGTGGTCCCTCCGCGAACGAAGCCACTTCAGTCAACATGGCGACTAAGTCCACAGCCGGAGGGTCATCCGATGACCCCGTACCTCCGCATCTGACAATATACTGATGAATGGAGGGTCGGATACGTCCCCAAAGCGGGCCTCCCAGCCATCCACGTCCGGAGAGCAGTCACGAGTCAGTGACACCACCGTGACACAACGCGTGGGGGTGTGCGAGGGACGCGAAGACGAAGCCAACCCGGAGGCCCTTAAGAGAGCGTGACACGAGTCATGTGACAAGCTGTCCCCCTCTGAGTCTCGACCTATCGTAGTAGCGGGAGCCCCTACCGGATTCTGCTCTTCCGGAAACTACCTGTGAAACTCATTCGTCCGTTCGGTGATTACTACATCCTCCCAATCGAGCGTCCAGCAGAGAAGATACCATGTCCTTGACGGACGCAAGAAACAGCTCCGGTTTGAACTTGTCAAACTTAGCTGTCTTCATCTTCTTCTTGCTCTTGGGAGTAGTGGGTTCGACGACTTAAAGCCTCAGCGGAGACGTACACCTCTCACCCTCCCGACACGAAGGGGGGACAGAGAGCGACGAGCCCCAGAGCGAGAGCAGGAAGAACCACGAGGTGAGAGGGAGTCCCGGTCAAACTCATCCACACTCTCCTCCGGAGAGGGGTGACGAATAGGAGAAAACTCTCGATCGCGACCCGATTCACCTGTCGGAGCTGTTCGCTTCAACTCATAAGCCCTATCAGTAACGGACTTGCGAATGACCGAAACGTAGGCCTCGAAGTCTGAAGAAGAGAGAGAGGGGCACTCTCGTTGCAACGAAACCCCTCCTCACACAAGTCCTTACACTTCCTACACAGCAAGTGCGGGTCCTTGTTAGCAGACTTCCGACCTCCGCATTGTGTACAAAACGCAGAGTACATGGCGAAGCTAATACGGAGGTAGTCGACAAGACGAACAAGGCGAAACCAGCAAGTGAAGACCGGAGTCAACGACGCATGAAAGCCGGACCACGTGAGTGACAGTCGAGTCACTGACGTGCGCTAGACGAGGTGAGTGACAGTCGAGTCACTGACGTGAGCTAGCACTGACGTGAGCTAGACGAGGTGAGTGACAGTCGAGTCACTGACGTGAGCTAGCACTGACGTGAGCTAGACGAGGTGAGTGACAGTCGAGTCACTGACGTGAGCTAGACGAGGTGAGTGACAGTCGAGTCACTGACGTGAGCTAGACGAGGTGAGTGACAGTCGAGTCACTGACGTGAGCTAGCCCTGACGTGAGCTAGACGAGGTGAGTGACAATCGAGTCACTGACGCGAGCTAGACGAGGTGAGTGACAGTTGAGTCACTGACGTGAGCTAGACGAGGTGATTGACAGTCGAGTCACTGACGTGAGCTAGACGAGGTGAGTGACAGTCGAGCCCCTGACACTAAGTAGTAGCAAACCCTTCCGATAACTAACCACTCAAAACACAACAAGTGCGTAAACTCACAAAACGTAGAAACGACGAGACGCTTAAGTGAGAAGACACGCAAGTCTAGACGACGGAGACTATCGGGAGGGCCGAATACCGGAGGCTCAGACACCGGAGGGTCCGACTATCGTAGGGTCAGACTACCGGAGGCTCCAAAACCGGAGGGTCTGACTATCGTAGGGTCAGACTACCGGAGGGTCCGACTATCGTAGGGTCAGACTACCGGAGGGTCCGACTATCGTAGGGTCAGACTACCGGAGGGTCCGACTATCGTAGGGTCAGACTACCGGAGGATCCGACTATCGTAGGATCAGACTACCGGAGGGTCCGAAATCGAAGCAACCCCGAAGACGAAAAACTAGTGTCAGCCGAAGGTGAAAGCCAACCGAAGCAGACGACGAGCTGTCGGAAGACCCACCTGACACTAGACGACGAAAGAACTGCCGGAGACCGTACGAACCAAGCAGTCACCCGACGAAGCCGGAGGGCGGAGGGTGGAGGCCGTACGACCCAAGCAGTCACCCGACGAAGGAGAGAGAAAGCAAGAGACACGAGTTGCACGTGCAGAGCGTGCAGCTTCAAGCTTGGTAGCGCCCAGCCTAGCACATGTCAACAAGGTCACTCACTCACTCAAACCTATAATAAACAACAAACAAATATAACGCCGAGCGTGTAGATAAGGCGTAAAAACAAACCCTTTAATTGAATACGAAGTAAGGTTAGCAAAAGCAGCGAAGAATAATGCTAGAAAAGCCCAGAGTCGAGAGCGAAAACATAAACAACTGTCTTGCTCTGCAACTGAGAGGAGAGTGAAGGCTTCTGGGAGTGTCGTCACGAGACCACTGACTTACGGCCCTTGGAGGGGGATTTTACGCATCCCTTACTCCACTGTTTCAAGTTTCGTCTGTGGTAATAAGGTTGAAATAAAGCATGCCTAGAGGAGGCAGGCATAGTAGGTCTAGTCAACAGATATGTATTTAAATAATAACATTTTTATATCTCTGTTAAGCGTCATACGCCTGGATAGTGAAGTGATTTGGTTGTATTCAAAACTTCCTTTGATCTTGTAGCTACAACATATACATATTTTCTAATTAATATAAGGCTTATATGAACACTTCTCCAGTACATAAACATATAGCTGGACACAAACCAAGTGACAAATATGCGATGGTTATTTTTATCATTATGATGCTAATCTTCACAGTTATTAATGTCTATATTTTCTATAATTGTGTCCAGCTTTATATCTAGGGCAAACTGACCGTGGTTCGGACAGTGTATCGAGTCACATATTTTGAAACTCATTATAAAACATGTAAAGTTAAGTAAATATGATCAATGCAAACTGTCAAAAAGAAATTTTTATTTCTTAATTGTATCTTAAAATGCAGAATAATCTTTTCGCATGTTTCCCTAGCTTAAGGTAAAATATTTTAAAATGATCTCAGACATTACAAAACATGCAGTGAATAGTTCATGTACACAAATATAAAGGTTTTTCGGAAACATTAATTAATTTGCCGTAGTGTCTCACAGAATTATGACGTCACAATCACATTTATAGTCATTTCACGAAAAAACGTAGTCGCGGAAACGTTGTATTAACAATTAATCACTTAAGAGACGAATATATGGATGACAACTTCTTTATTCTTAGAATGCAACGTTTCGACACAGCTTCTTGTGTCGTTGTCAAGCAAAATTGCATTCTAAGAATAAAGAAGTTGTCATCCATATATTCGTCTCTTATCTGATATCCAACTTCTAAATGCCACTCAAAGAAATTAATCACTTTGTCAAATATATATTGTTATTGCATGTTTCCAGTGCATTTGTTGGTTGAATTAAAGCATTACAAGTCCATATAAAGAAAATATAAAAAGTGTCCGAACCATTGTCAAAACTTTCCGAAGTGAGGTCATTTTGACATACTAACACTATCTTAACATTTACTAAAGTATTCACTTTTAATGTACCAATATTCAGCAGAATTTAACTATTTGGTTGTTTCTCTTTGATTTTGACAGTTTAAGATATGTATGCGCTTCCTATAAGTCCCAACCAAAGAGGCAACACTTACGTTGAAACAAATATTTTGCTTACTTCTTACAAGGATCTATCAGTTGTACAACATAGCTAAACATCGATAAGATATACTATCTACAATCAAATATGTATCAAATGTAATGAATAAAATAACATACTGGAAAATGAATACATTGCCAACATTACCCTTTTATTGTGTCAGCTCCTGGTCAAAAGTTTCCGAAATTCGGGCAACTTAATGTTATGTTCGGTTGCCCTTACATAATTGCATTTGAATAAACCACAAAGATTGTTCACGAATCAATAGTTCATGTTCTTTTGAAAAAAATGGTTTTAAACTTAATTTTTTACAGCCTAGGAAACTCAAACTTAGTTTTTTTGGATCAACAGATATTATCAACACACATACGTACACTTCGTATAATTTCAACATTGTTAAATAGTACAGTTGTTATATAAACTAAGAATGCCTTTGTTAAAAAACATCATTTAAGTAGATTTTTGGTTTCACTCTTTTTTCACTGATTCGATTTTAATTTTTGTTTGATAACGTCCAAAAATGCAAAAAACAATGTTTTTCAATGTTTCTTTTTTGGATATGATAATGCGCATATAACCATTTCAATTATTCATCAATTGTACGTTTAATTAGATTTTGTTCCCAATATGCATATTAAGTCAATTGGCTCGTAGTCGACGTAATAATAAGGGTACTTTTACCCCGCAGACATCCACATGCAGGCACATGCTCAATGCGGTAGAAAAACAAAAAGCAAAAGTCTGGAAATGATTTCAATCCCCTACCGGTTACACACTATTCAGTGATCATCATGGGGTCTTTGCCAGACGTTGCCATGCTATGACGCCACAGAACAAGGGGCGCATAACTCATGACAATCGATGCGTACCCAGAGATTGGTGACGTCATTACTTTACATCAATCACATATATAATACTAACAGCAGTTTTTAGATATGGACATAGTTATGTGACATTAATTGCATTTACTTGTGGCTTGAAAACTTTATATTCCCACAACTTAAAGAAACGCTCCAACCCCTACAAAATTGTGATAAACTTTCCCATATACATCTTAAAAAGAGTTAACGGCAAAGCATAAGTATTAAGCAAATAATAAGCAAAGCTAAATTTGATCAGTCAAGTCAAATTGACAAATCAATAAGCAAGTATGGAAGACCAAATTGTGGCACTTGCCCGTACTTATTAAAAGGGAACGAATATAACTTCAAAAGTGGCCACTTATTCCATGTACGTGAAAACATGACATGCGCATCACACAATTTAATAAATGTTATCAAATGCGGTGGTTGTGGCGAAGATTACATAGGACAAACGGGGGATACACTTAGATCAAGAGTGAGGGTTTATAAGCAGGAAATCAGGGACCCGTCCTGCCGCTACATTCCACTGAGTGGACATATATAAAGATGCGCCGGGAATAATTTTTAAATATTCCCCTTCTATAAAGTCATGTCGAACAGTGATGAAAAGAGAAAGATGAAAGAACATAATTTCATTAAACTTTTCAAGCCACAATTAAATGCAATTAATGTCACCTAACTTTCTTCATATCTAAAAACTGCTGTTAGTAACTTAGTATTCTATATGTGATTGATGTAAAGTAACGACGTTTTTAACAGTCGTAGAGAAAGCATCTCTTTCAGATCTAACAGTGATATCTTGCAGACTGCATTTTTTCAGGCGAGGTTTAGGAGCAATCACGAGAGCTTCAGTTTTGTCTTCGTTTAACTTCAAGAAGTTAGATGTTAACAAGGACTTTACGGAAATAAGACAAGTTTCCATTTTCAGGCGGGTATGTTACGACGTAAGATGTAATAAATGCGGTAAGATGTAATATCTGCGGTAAATTGTAATAAAAACGCGGTAAGATGTAATATTGCGGTAAAATGTAATAAAAATGCGGTAAAATGTAATAAACACAGGTGCAGTAAATTGTAATAGGGGGGTGCGGTAAAATGTTACTAAAAGGTGCGGTAATTTGTAATATAATATGCGGTAAAATGTAATAACCTTTCCGCAACCTTGGTAAATATTTTTCAACCATTGTTGGCCATCTTAGAACGCTGCTTGTACCTGTGATGATATATGGATTTATTTTATGTTTGGGGGAGATACATCTAGATCTATAAATAAAATTAAATCGTTTTATCAGTCATTCTAGTTTTGTAAGAAATAGAGTAGCCCTAACCATCATGTGTTGTGCAATAAAGTATAATTTTGCCCCGAACTATTATAGTGTAAGCATGAGGCCGACATTATTAAAGTTCAGGACAAAAGTATTTCCAAATCGAAAATTATTTTGTAAGTCACGTCCGTCCGCCAATTAAAAATCCTTGATCAGGGCCATACCTAGTGACGTCATAGCCAACTGTTATTGACGTCACGGGCTATTTATTTTTTTTAAAGAAATAAAGTAGCGCTAGCCACTGTACTATTATAGCTTCAAACAATTAGGCCTTGTGTCTAATGCTTTAACTATAATAGTTCAGGGCAAAACTATACTTTATTGCAAAACACAAGATGGTTAGGGCTACTGTGTTTCTTTTCTAGTATGTCGAATTTTACGTGTTTAAGTTATTTCTACTCCAAATATAAACATATTCTGTAAATCACGTCCGGCCTCAAATTGATCAGGGGCATATCTAGTGACGTTTTGGCTGATTGTTATTGACGTCATGGGTCATTGTTTCGTGACGTCACTCAAAATCTATTACGGAATAAAAGTTTTAGACTATATATATTTATGAAGTAATTCGTATTTTCAATATAAGCACATGTGCACACATCAAGTTTGTCGAGTAGAAAATGTTGTAAAAATGCAATAGAATCGGTAATACAGCAAATTATTAAGCCCAGAAACGTAACAAATGACCTTCACGGAACTCAAATATGTAAATATCCTCGCTCTGTTTATGCAGAAATTAATTCGTATCCTTACGTATCATATGTCTGTCTTAGGTAATAATCTCTTTACATCCAAGGCATGTAAAATTAGAACACCATACTAAAAAGAGAATAGTCCTGAACTTTATTAACGAGATGTTATTGAGTAGTTAAGAGATTCAGAAGAGAATTGGCATTGGCCACAAGAAATGTATGCAATGTTTTACGAAATAAAAATGAATTAAAACGCATTTATATCAAATAGGCACATACCAAAAGAGGATTTTGTTAAAAGGTTCGTATATGTATGAACATTTGTTGCAGGATAAGAAACTCATATTCATGTGAAACAAGAAGAGAATATGCAGATGTTAAAAGAAGATAGAAGTAAAATGAGTATTTGGAATTAGAATATATCTAATATTATGCGCTTGTATATATACATGAGAAATGAATATAACAAAATGTAACGTGTAGCCAGTTTGTTCATGCATAATTAAATCATATTTAATCGTTCTGTTTACGATATGGTAAATAAACTGTTCTGGACATTTTGATTTCAGTTCATGCATCAAATGTCAACCAAGAGACATTTCAAAAATGCACGATGTCTGTGTAAAGATGGGTACGCGTATGCAAGAAGCAAACAGATGCAACTAAACATTGAAAATACATACATGTTCATGTACATATGACCAGAGGTATTTTAGCAGTTGATATGATGAAGGAATATATCTGTATTTTTTCATTAAACAAACCTCTAAAATGCCACAGAAATAAGACTCTTACATCGTTTAACAACTAAGAATGAATATACATAACCTATTAGCAATTTAATGAGGTCTGTTCTTATGGTATGCAAATGTTTATTCCAAAACAAAAACGACAATTTTGTATTTTTGATAGTTGTCAATCTGTGTACAAAACACTTTTAAGTCCTTTTTTTTTGCATTTGAGTGAATATTAAACACTTGTGTATATCAAATTAAACTTGGAAATATTAATGACTAAGAGTAGACTTTTCCTATGCCTGGATGACAAAATTTAAACTGCTTTTGATAAAATTGAAACATCAAGTAAAGTTGTGAATATTATCTTGGCAATTTGGGTTATATTTACAGTTATTGTTATCATCCGTTAGACTTGATAAATTATATTGAGGCCTGAGAGAGTGTAAAGCTCATTGAAAAAAATGGAGCCTCCTTAAATCGCAGAGCGATATTAGTAGGAGAGAGCATGTGCACAAATAATTTTTGCCTAGCAACGCCTTCTCGTATTTTCGTATCATTGTGGCGTCATAAAAGATACTCTTCGTGACATAACTGCAGTCGAAAAAGAGAGCGAGAGAAGTGAATGGAAGAGAATAAATAGTAAAGAACTCAATACCCTTAGTCTATACCAAGATAACTGTAGATTGTAGGAAACACATTGGTGGCGGAATTGCACTCAAACAAAAGGACGTTGTACATATATAATCAAAGTAATGATTCTACCATGTTATGAGAAACCACACTCACAATCATTTCAATCATTTATATAAACCAATGTTATGACAATTTACCGCACATCGTATTACAATTTACCGCATATCAAGTGCTAACATTTTACCGCACCCCCTATTACAATTTACCGCACGTATGTGTATTACACTTTACCGCATTTTTATTACAATTTACCGCAGTATTACATCTTACCGCGTTTTTATTACAATTTACCGCAGTTATTACATCTTACCGCGTTTATTACATCTTACGTCGTAACAGGGTCAAGGATTGACAAGAGGGATCAAGATCAAAACTGTCAATTAACTGGGAGTCATCCGCATAAAAATGTTTAAGAATTTGCTGTTCAGAGATAAGTGTGCCTAGTGAACATGACAAACAGCATCGGTTTCAGAACAGAGCCCTGAAGGACGCCAAAGCAAAGTGGACTGTTAGGTGACACAGCATCATTGATTTGGACATACTTGGATCTCCCGGTCAAGTATCATGCAAACCATTCAAGGACAATACCAGTGAGACCATATTCAGTCAGAGATGGTGTAGTAGTTTGCCATGGTCGATGGTGTCGAATGTGGCGGACAGATCTAACAACACCAACATGCCAAACTTCCAAGATGTTGTTGAGGACACAGTTTAGGGCACAGTTTAGGGCGTGCAGTTTAAGGAACTGCATTGTGCCAAAAAGTGCCTGGGAGTACTACAGCTGCATACCAAAAGTTTGTTCACTTGCCACTAAATCGTAGTGCAAATATCATGTAATTTGGGTTTCGTTTCAACGTCGATTGAATAAATTCAGCAAAGCTGACACTGAATCACCCACTGTCCATGTGTGAAATAGGCATTCTTGAACTCATTTTAGGAATGTCTGGTCTCTGGTGCAAACATTTTTGGAATATTGATATAGACAGAAGGGGTCACATTTTTTATAAACTCTCTGATATTAAAACCAAAACAACCACACGGACTAATTTGTAAGGAAGTTGATAATTTGTAAAGGATTTTATGGATAAAAAGAATATTAAGTGTAATCGGAATTTTGACCCCTGGTCACATCAATGACCTGCCAAAACTATTTCGGGTAATTGTGAGATACGATAAGCATTTGCATTAAAGGAGAATGGATCTGCATAAATGTGTTGAAAGTTCATTAATTTAGAATTTCCCTTATGGAAGTGGCGCAGAGTATGTTTTATTGTTACAATTTTGAACTGAGAAGTATTTTGGATGTTAACTTCAGAAACAACCACTATTTCTTTATCAAATAACATTATGAAGTTCCACATATTGTACCCCAACATCATACTATGTGTCCCTTTAAGGGAAACTGTTTTCATTTAAGTAGTTGCAGCCTGTATTACTCAGTCTGTCTCACTGTGCATTTGTTACACACATTCAATGTGTTGGAACAAATTTTACTGTAAAGTCTTCATAATATTCAAAGTTCACATTTTATTTTACCTTTCGATAACAAAACATTATTGATGATTTAATTGGTCAATAATGATTTAATGGTAAACATGGGGAATTATTTTACCTGATTTTCAAAATTCATGGCATGTGATATCTATATTGTAATAAAAAGTGGCTGTTACTTCCTCATTTCAAAATGTCGCTACTAAATTTGTACACCGAGATTTATCACAAGTTGAATCATATTTAAAGAGCATAAAAAGGGTCAAACAATCAAAATTTCATTGTTTATTGTCAATATTGATTTGTTATATAACTTGTGTGTAATTTTGTAATGCTTCCCTTTTAAAGCAATTCATAGATGTATAGAAACAGTTTGACTTTAAAATAAATTCTTATTGCAAAATGAAAGCTATGGTGTTAGACAACGTCCCAAATATTCATGAGGTTCGGTCGAGGATCACATAATGTGGAAGTGCTTTCACAAGAACCTGACAGGTTTATTTCACTAGTTTTGTGGGTAGATCCTGTGAATTTCTTTGCTTTGGGAAAGGACTGTAGCTCTCGAGTACAAGTCTCTTCAACCCTTAACAATCTCGCAAGCTTAACAAACACTGCACACCCACATGCCAACAATGGACATAAGGTCTCATCCCTGATGCACGCTCACACTGAGCCTCATGGACATGCCCATCTACCTGAATGAACATATCTACTAGACAGGTAACATGCTTCTTCATTTCGGCTTGTAAAAAGATGTACAACTTTGATGAAAGCCAAGCTCTGAGTACCGTACAACATTTCATAGATTGAAACTTTAACCATTCTGATAAAGGTAAATTCTAAAATTACTAAAATTCATTCTTTGCTTCAGATGAAGGGCCTAATGACATTTTTTGGCGAGGCCTCAACGAAATACTTACTTGACGTTTTTGTTAAAAATGTTCGTAAAATTGGTGGTAAAAACACTCACGATGAATATAAGTAATAAAACTTTGTTTGAAAACCCCCCAATTAATTACAACATGAAAGATTTCCAATTCAATCCGTCTAATTTTAAAAAAGTGATTAAATAATAAGTCATGCTCAATGCGGATTAAACTTTCCGAGAGTGCTTCGACTAACCACTCAATCAATTCCTTTTTTCTTCCTGATAGTTCAGCTTTCCGTCTTGTCAACCTTGGTTCTTAATTGGAGTAAGATCCATATATACTTGACATTTTGACTTTGCACAATCAACACATGTCATTTGCCAATGAATATGCAGCACCGGAAATATTGCAAAGGACCAAGCTAAGTAGATCGCCGCTAGTGACGGCAGGGGAGACAACTTACTGAGGTTCCCGATTGAATATTACTTCAATTTCTTTATATCATTAGCGTATGTTCAGTAGATTTAACTAGGTTTGTTAAACGGCCAGTTCGACCGGGTATTTTCTGTTCCACAAATATTCGGGAGGGAATTCCCTTTTGCACGCGACACGTAACTTTTTTATATATTCGATTTGTTTTCTATTTTCTGTGTTTACAACTTTTTCATGTTTGGTAATTAGTTGTAATCCGTCCTTCAAACTGAAAAAAATAGCGAAAACAATCGAAGCCACTGACCAGCACTACCAAGGGGCTTAACTCTATTGCGATCATGGCGGCCATTAGATTGTTGTCCGCTGCATGATTGATCTGCGTTGTAGTAACCTTGTAGTTACTTGGATGTTTTGATTGTTGGGGATTAATAATGTAAATAATGTTTGCATAACTAATTATGACATCTCAAATGGCTAAGCTCAATCAATATGACACTGAGGAGAAAAGTGGCTTCGCTCCGGCTTCCCAATATAAACAAAGATTCGTCCAGACTATCGCACTCCAAATTACTCACAGTGCTGCAGTTTTCCGTACATTAAAAACTTTATGTGAAGTAACTTAGATATCTTTCTTAAAAAAGAAGAGTTTTACTATGAGTGAAGTTGTGCGAAGTCGAGGGCGACCGCGAAAGTACGATGGAAATTCGCCTGCGAGACGACAACAAGAGAGAAATGCCAAGCGGATTTATTTGGGAGACCTTGCTCAAAAATGGAAAGACCTGAAATCGGCACTGAAATTTACGGACTTTGAACTGGCAAAGCATTTGCTTGACAACCATGAGTTGACATGTGACTGCAAGTAAGTACAACTGTTTTTACTGTTGTTCACATGATAGGCTAATATAAACATGGTTATTTCTCTGGATGAAATTGCTTTTATCAACATGTCAATTCCATGATTTCATAAAGGAGTGACTGTTTTTGAAAAAAATGAAGGGAACTGTACTGTACAGTAGTTGTCAAAATTTGATGGGCATTGAAAAGATAGGTTCAACCAAAATTATTACTGCATAGTAAGGAAATACACATTTGAAGTTCATATATATCATAATTTTATTTCAGCCATAAGTAATACTAATTGAAACGAATAAATAAATATAATTCAAGTATTATTGTAAGAATTCAATTTTAATGCTGGCATATATTGTTTAGCATTTTAGAGCTTATCATCTCCAACTTTGATAATATTGATGAAACTGAATGTCTTTCATGTCCTTTTCCTTATAGTCCATATATGTATACTAACTGATTCAATTATTGTTGTAATTTGCAGTTCCAAAACAGACCTGCCAGCACCTGAGATGCTGGGGGATCCGTGGGACAGAACCCCCCAACAAGAATGTCTCAAGCTCCCAACAGTGAGCACACCTCAGAAAAACCGAGATTTGGATATCATATCAAATGTTGCTGGTGGGTATTGACATTTTCAAAGGTATAAAATACAATATAGATGCTAGAGAGGTCTTTCCTGATATCAAGCATATATCAATAACATTAATTTTAAACAGTTATGAATATCTGAGATTTGCTGAGGATATATTTCACTCCCATCAATTATGTCATATAAGCATTGTTTGATGATGTCAGGGCCTTCGGCCTTGTTCACAACACCAGAGTTTTGTTTAGATGTCAGAGCGTTCATTGATACTATCAGAGCTTTGTTGCTTTTGTTCAGTTTATTATTTTCAACAGATCTCAGTAATTACCTCTGAATTACCTCCCAATTTATGATTTAGTTTATGGTCCTTACAGAAAGTATGAACATGGAGATGTTTATTACAGAAATTCTGTTTCTATGCCCTTGACAGAAATTAATTTTTTATGAATCTATATATGGCCATACATGATTATATTACCTAATGATCACCTAATGATTTCTAATTTTCAGATCTGTCATTGATATCTATGCCGAGTTCTCCTACCAGTGACATGCAAACTGACGATGTTCCTACATCATGCAATGAGTATGTTTATGTTACAAATCTGGAAATATTCCTATTGTCAATTGTATTGTTCACATGAATTCACATAGTTTCTGCATGTGGATATACTTATCCCACATCAAGAAATTTTTCATTAAAAATTTCTCACACATGATTATATGAATTAATTTTTTTTTTTATGAGCATATGATTAATATAGAAATATATTTTCCTTTACAACAGACAGTTTGAAGATCTCTCTGACCACAACCTAGCTTCACTTATCTTATCTTATGAATGAGATGCAAAGAAAATTATCAGCTGTGCTGTTTGAGTGGCATTCTAGGAGTTCATGGTATAAGGAAGACAAGAGTAATTCTATGGATGAACAACTTTTTTATTGGATGGTGGCAACGTTTTGGTATAGATTCTTATAAGTCTAAGTATAAGAATCTATACCGAAACCCCGCCACCATCCAATAAAGAAGTTGTTCATCCATAGAATTAATCTTGTCTTCCTAAGAAAATTATCATTACAAGCAAACATTTTTAATGAGGCAGTTATTATGAAGGCATATACACCAAGACAGTTATTGAGGTTATGTGAAGTAACCCCTCCGAGAATAAGTGACATAAAATTGAAATTATGTAATCTTCAGAACCGCTCTATTCCAAATGTGAAATTTAGTTGACTCATTTGACCAAAATCTATAATAAACATTTCTCTAATCTTTTATTTTCCATTTTTAACTAATTTTATTCTTATTTGCAACAGGTTCCCTGGTTATCGTGCACGAAATCTGCTAGCCGCCATTGACTTCAATCATCATGTGCACAGACCTGATCTTGTGGACGAAAATGGTGATTCAAGGTTTGTTAGTTTTCTAGTACTATCTCTTTTGAAATAAATAATCAAATCACATTTTATGTTTTGCACATTTTCATTTCTATTTTTTTTTTAAGTTTCAACTATTTTCATTTCTAGTTTTTATTAAGTTTCAATTCATAATTTCAGACAGAAACCAAGATACAGCAAACGTGCAAAGAGTTGGAGCACAAGACCTCTAAAGATCGACAAGGGGTACTCCTACAAATATGACCTACAGTGCATGATCTTTGAGGAGAAGGTCAAGGACCCTCTCCCAACAAACAGGAAAGCACAACCAAGAGAGGATGACCCCAGAAGAATCTCAAGGTCAATAGCAAAGATTCCGTGTCCCCCAAAATCAGAACTTGTAGCAAAACAAAAATCAAGGTTCTAGAAACATGATCAGATCAATTGAAATAATGAAACAAATAATTTGCTGTCTCGCAAACTTTATTAAATTTGTTTAAAAGTTTTTTCATGTACATGGTCGTCAATGTAGTTGACATATTGAAGTGTTGTAATAATATCACATTTTATGTACACATCCACATTCAAGATATATCTGGCTGTCCGTAGTTATTTTCATGAAACATTATCTCATTGTATAAAAATATTTTTATACTGTGGTTTCATTGTATATGATTAAAAGTTTGTTCATGTATATGGTCGTCAATGTAGTTGACATATTGAAGTGTTGTAATAATATCACATTGTATTGACACATTCAAGATATATCTGGCTGTCAGTAGTTATTTTCTTGAAATAATGTTGATTATCTCATTGTATAAATTTTGTTACACTAGTTTTATTATATATGATATAGGTCATATACAAAACATATACATGTACATCAAAAGAAAATGATATATTTAACATTACCACATGGTAACTCGTAGCTGTGAACAAAATGTCCTATTATAAAATTGTGCTTCCATAACATAACCTGTTCAATGCTGAGCTCACCTGAGAATGAATATACATGGTCTGGGTTTAATTACATATTAAATATGAATAAGCTTGTGTATGTACATGTGCTGTTGTATTACATAGACTGAACATGATGAAATCTACCTTTGTCTTACTTTTTATACACAACAATCTGTCCCAGACAAAATCCATGACATAATATGATCATGTTTTATGTGCACATTTAGCGATCATTTATGATAAAGTTGTTTTATAAATAGACCTGTAAATCTAGCTCAGGACAGTGTATGCTAGCTTTATTTATTGATATATTTAGATGTTGTGGTTTTATTACACATAGGAGATGTGAATAAATATATATACGTACACAGAAAAAATCATTAACTTTGTAAGAATATGCAAGTCCTTTGAATAATCTATTCTTATATACATATGAAGATTAATACATATATACAAATGAAGATTCTATTCTTATATACATACGAATAAATAAAAAAGTTGACACTCCATAAAATGTCTTGTCTTCACTGTACTACCAACTTCTAGAATACCATTTTATCACATTTGTTGTGCATGATAAAATATCCATGTACTGGATTCAATTATATTTGATGGATCACATCTATTTTTGGCTACTCTTTGTTTGAACATAACAAATTAAATAAGAGGCGCTGAACGAAAGCCTGTGTATTGTCCATCTGTAGAGGGGTAACGTTGTCTGATTGCTAAAACCACGCATGAAGGGACAACTTTCCTTTGTCCAGCACGCAAAACACCGTATGTCATCAGGATGAATTGTCTGTATGCTGTGTGTCGAAACATACGATTATTTCTCACATGGTCGTAGGCATATAAATCGTTCCTGTAGGCTCCGGCTGCGTCGAGAACATCTTCATCCATAACAACACGATTGAACTTTTCTTTAGTTGTAACACACTGTCCTCCCCTCTTTACACAACACCTGTTCTCGGCTTCTGTGGGCATTGGCTTGCAATTCCCACAATGACACCACCTAACTGGAGCTTGGTCTGCAGGGGGCTGGGGATCCGGATCATCAAAGGCTGATACTGCTGTCTGAAGTGCTGTGTCATCCCGCAAGATCATCTTAGTCAGTAGCTCCCTTTTCGCTACCTCGTCCAAACCGTCAATGTACTTCTGCAATTGTAATATCAAAATAAATACAAAAAATTCAAGAATCAGATGTTGGTAATGGTAATGTACTGACCAAGGTTTGCATTAATCAATTCGATGTCACAATTGATTATGAGCTGGGATAATTGATTTGACACTCGTCTTTGTTGAGAAATATCATATACAATAACATGTGTACATGATAATTAATTCCTAAAACTTACACATATAACAATTGAAAGCAACTTACTACTCACAGATGTGAGAAATTAAAACTGATAATAGGTTACCTGGACTTTCAACAAGCTTTCAGGTGTTAGTTCCGAGGTGGTAGATGTAGGCTTGGCAGATGTCTTGGCCGATGCAGGCTTGGAAGATGTCTTGGCCGATTTCTTGGCTGATGCAGATGCAGACTTGACTTTAGATCTTGCAGGTGCAGGTAGTTTTGAAGACGCTGGCTTGATTTTGGAGGCGGTAGAAGGAATTGGTATTTTCGATTGTTTGCGGACTTTGGTGGGAATCTCTGGTACATCCAGCGGTAGAAACCTCTGCAAACAGGATCATAATTTTAGATATAGTCACTATTAACGAAAACATATATCTTAACTTCATTTAGGTTAATTCTGTTGAAGATGCTTTTTAAATATGCCAATATGCTATATGTTATTGTCCAAATCAAATATATAGGGCAATATATAAGATATAACATTACATTAATATAACCATGTATCATGAAAAAACAAACCTTTCTCTGCCTATAGTTTCCTTCTTGGTTCCTCACAAACTAAAATGAAAAAAAAATAATAATAAAAAAGTTTATGTCAAACGGAATACCAGAGCAAAGCAAGAAGTGAATATTTATAATAAAAATAACTATTTACGAATATGAAATATTTTGATATTCTACATTATGTGATAGTAATGTTTCGTATACAAAGTCATAATAATTGGAATGAACTAATACATTTTTCAAATGTATGCCTATAATTTATGAATCAGCACATATATGACTTGATAAAGGGTATGGCTAGTGACCCTGTTATCGTGGTAACCCTATTATCGTGGTAAACTCATTCAAGTCTCCAAAGTCTTCAAGGAATATTTGTATTTGCAAAGCACATCATAGATGAATAAACTAAATACTGAGGCATTCAAAAACTTTTTTTTTTAATTTTGAGTAATATTTTCTCACATTTTTAGTGATCTGAAATGTTGAGTTTCATTTTCCTTCATGAAGCATTCACTTCATTTGCAATTAATTAAAAAACGATCCTGTCTTCACGAAATGTTGTCTGAGAGTTTTTCTATTTTGTATTTAAATAGTTTGATAGGTAACAAACAGAAAAATATGAAAGGAAAATGTATTGATGGTTTCAAAGATGTTGAATAAAGAATTACTTTTATTTCGAAAATAAGACCCAAATCCTAAAATTATGACCTTTTCGTTATATCAAAATAGGTTACTAATGATCTCAAAATAGATTGCAACATTCTCTTTTCATTTTATAGGTACAATAAATGTGAAAACAAGGATCTCACTTTTCACGAGCAATGTAACAAATATTTTATATGTACTTTTATTGTTAAAGAACAGCATTTTGTTAAGATAGTGTTCAAATCACTTATCAAAAATGGCTGCTCAGTAAAACTACGAGGAGGAGTATTTCTATTAGGATTTTTTTGTTACAGGTTTGCAAATATTGTTTTTAATATCCTTATTTCAAATCAATTTATATTCAGTTTGTAAATAATAATCTTACATTGGTGATTATATCTACAGAGAATAAATTATTAATTATATATTAATTACCTTGATAATAGGAACACTTCAGATAAAATACATAACACAGATAAGAATTTTTATATTTATGTCAAAAATTATATTTTCCATAGATAGAAGTTTAATTAACATATTTTGGAAGGATATATGTGCAGAGCTTAAAAACAAGAAACAATATTTAGATTGTACTCATTTAGAGGGAAATATACATGTGACGCAATAAGACCCACGATAATAGGGACCACCTTCATAGTAGATAATTATATTATGATTCTTGTGAACAAGGTAATGTTTTCTGGAAGAAAGACTCGCCGCACTTACCTCCGCAAAGGACAGGTCGCCGTCAATCGGTTGATCTTCGCGGTTTGTACACGGAAGTAAATGACCACACTGACATAGATCGCTGCAATATCTCTTCATCTGCTTACAAGGACATGATCCACGTTTTCCTGACCGAGAACAAGTGTTGTTGCACTGACAGCTCGCCATGATCGAAATTGAGGAAAAAACGCATGGTCATCTGTATTTATATGTTCATTTTGATTGATTCGTGGACATGTCACAATGTCCCTTCTCTTTTGACACTGGCACATGACCAAGTACCCCGCATCACCCCTCAGACCCATTCGACACGCTGACACAAACGTGATTGTCGCCATGTTGTGAAAACATGCAGCGTTGCATTATGGGAAGGGACTTTTCTCATTCTATTTATAGATCTACTTAACTGCTGACGCACTGTATCTAAAAATAGCTTCGTTAGCAGCATAAGCTTATCGCTGAAAACGTAATCGAACTGGCCGTTTAATCTTCGATCAATCAATAGTTTGGAAGCTAAAATCAAGACTTTACTGTGTGAAATAGCCATATGCTTATTGGCCTAGTTTGAAATAACAAGGAAAATGTTTGCATGAAAGTATTTAGATTATGATAAGCCTGTAACACCAATGTACTCGTCAATAGTGGAATGCATTTGGGGACTAATATATCCACATAGGGGTTACGATTAGCAGAAATACTTCATAACATAGTTAAGAATGAATATCAATAACTATTTAGGTTCACATCCACCTGAAAATAGCAGAAAAAACGTGTTTTATAAACACTTCCGGAAAACAGACGCCAAACGTTTTTTTAGCCAATCAGGTGCTAGGAGGGTTGTGACGACATAGACAGGACAGGGTAACGTATCCGTAGAATATTTGTTACTACTTTGTGCCATTTAATAATGTCAACTCAATATCGTAACTCTTTGTTTCTGCTTTGCATGACTGTAACAATGAGATCTCGCTTTTGATGGACTGCCTCTCGGCAACTTCCGAATAAGATCCGAACAGCTGTTTTTAGGCTTATTAACAAATTGATAATGAAGATAAAAAAATGTATGTGTTTAGTAAATGTTCCTCTTGATTCGCGATTTGCCACCTTCATAAAAACTTAGACTTACGCACTAATGTATTTTGCATAGTAACGATACAGATTATTGTTGTTTTGTGTGAGTTAATGGTCAGTGTTTGAGATAAAGAGTGTGGTACTAATCTAGAGTGACGTGGGCCAATATTGTCAATAATAACATTGTGATTGTGATGTAAGTTAAAGCCTGCTTGGAAATATATTGTAAATATGAAATTCTTTTTCAGTTTTAAGTATTTCAACCAAATGAAAATATTAACGCTGAAAAGCTTATTATTTCGATTTCCTTCGGTACTTTAGTACCGGTATTTTACCAGAGAGAGGTTTTTAGTTACCTAACCCTGCTTTTTCACACCAGACAATAAAGTCATAAAGTTATTACCTAACAGTCTACATGAAATGACGCACACCTGTACATTATGGCAATTAAGCAATAAACTTAATGACCTCAGCACCTGGCACATTTCTAAAAGGTAATACACAAGACACTGATTAGTTATCTAACTTTATCTTCTCACATCATCAACAGACTTTATTGAAACTTGAAGAAGGTAATTAGGTTTGTCAATACACGTGTCACATGTAAATATATTAACAAATCTGTATTACTAAATATATTATTTCATGCTGCAATGTTTATCAATATCAAATAGGTTATAAATTATTAAATTTTTTAAATAACTTTTTAGTTCAAATCGATTAAGTTTTCAATTCTATATGTAATCAAATACTAAAAATGTAAACAATTGTTGGGGTTTGAATTAATAATTTCTGCGACTAATCCTTAGTGACATAAATTCATACTGCAGATAAAAACTCAACATTCGTCTGCAAAATCATCAACTAAAGTTAACTCCCCAAAAGTTTCATGATTTTTTATCCCACCTCCCCCTGGATAGAATTTTGAATTAGCCTGTCTTTCAAATTCCTTACCCTCTTTCGTTCCCTCTTCTCCAAGTACTCCGTCCGTTTTCTCTTCCAATGTGGTTGATTGTCATATCTCGCTGGACAGACGGGTAGCGGGCCTATTTTCATCTTTATCTGTTAATTAACTGTTCGTATGGCATTTTTGACGAGTCTTTTCCCTTGTGGGAAGTCCAAAGACCGTTGTGAAATCGTAGGAAAGATCATAACAGTCCTCTATAAAATGATCGGAGCAGATGACATACCTGTCATTGGGACTTCACTTCGCTCTTTTCTGACTAACAAACTTTGTCCAATTCGAGGATCCTTCAGAAACTGAGCGAGTCCTGTCTATTACGTCACATCAGCCGAAGGAGAGCTCAGGCCACTCTAGGGACGTTTTTGGGCTTTCGAGGCGGCCAACTTCTACGCATTTTGAACCGTTATATCTTTTTAATTAAAGATCGGGTGAAATGCCCTATGGTCGATTTCGGAATTCGCTAAAAGGGATTGCAATTTGACGTGGACTCAACTTTAAATTTCTGAAATCGGCCGCTAAACAACATTGATACGGCTTTGTAAATAAATTGCCTAATTACGACCGGCGAGCAGAACCTGAAAGGCCCTTTGGTCACTGAAGCGTGAATCTTTCGTGACGTGCTAGTTGGCGTGTCATCATTCGCTCGTTATGTAAAACAACACTAGCCGATAGTAAATCTCGCAGTTAAACCGTCGGTTATACCTACTAAACGTTATCCAAACAACTCAAACCTTAAAGGAATCTATTGTTTAATTCATTGTCTGGACATTTCTATTTTTGCAAGCGCAAGACCCTGATTAAATACAATGCTGTGTGCACTTTCCTACGGAATGTTTTTAAAAGTCACGATCCTGCGCCATGTTGTCATAGTTATAAGATTGCGCTAACGCGTGAGATCCCGGAAGTATTTCTTACATGAACTATGCTCACTTATTGGACATTATATTGAGGGATGCACCGGCATCCTTATTCTCATAAAAATATAACCTTTATTAAGTATTAACGCATAATGTCCTACAGGGATTCAGAAAGTGAGATATCATTATCTATGGAATGTGTCTCATCATGTTCAGAATCGCTAATTTCAATTGACGGGTCCGATACTTTTCCTTAATTATATAAGCCAAATGACAGTTAGAGTGGCACAGAAACAGAAGAGTCGACAAGCAATCAAAACGGAGACAGATTGAACAACATCGACCGGTATGAATTTCTTTTGGCATTTTCAATTTAAATTTTAGGCAACAAAACTAAGAATTTACTATATATGCTAAATTGCATTGGACTGATTATTTAAAAAAAGAATTCTCCATTATATTTATATATTTTTTCAGTAAACAGAAAATGAAATTGAATGTATTATTGACCATGGATTATTTGAAAATGATATCCATATGTTTATGTATTTTGGCGTTCACACAATTTTCAAAATGTAATGTAGGCATGTAGTGTATGATGAATGAGACATTATTGTTGACATCGTCGTAAGAATAGCTAAGTGGAAGTCAAATCCTATCACATTTGTAGGTCATACATCATAAATGTACATCCAAAGATAATTTCCTGGGTCCCATTGCACAAAACTCTTAGTTAGCCTTAAGTCACTAAGGTTAACCTTAAAGTTAAGTTGTTCATCAATTACGACGTCTGCCAAATGTTGTCACAACAATCAAATTGGTTTAACTAGTTTGTTTGTCATTTATGACACACAGGTGGCCGTTATGTAATCCTATCGCATTCAATTTCAATTCTTGATTTAATGGTCTCTAATTATACCTTTTGAATTTTAACGCCTTGGAGCCGCCAAGCGGAATATATGTCCTGTCATAATGGCGTAACACTTGGCATTCGACTGGAACTTAGTTTATTGTCACGGCGTCCAGTCATTTTGAACCAATGAACTTGTAGAATATATATTCAACCAATAAATTAAGAGAAGGAGAATTGGCTCATGTACTTCTACGGACGATGACACACATGTTAAAAAGTACATCGTGAATGACGGGAAACCAACATTCTTAAGGATTATGTACATAGGATATTTCTAACGCTTGCGCCAGGTATGTTTTCATGTCATTTATTGATAAAATCAAAGACACAGATATTGCAACACGTTGTGAGATGTTATACTAGATAAGAATATGACATGTGTTAGTTAAATACAAACGAATCATCTAATAACTACTAAGTTGTCATGAAAGTGAAGTGAAACAAAATTAATTTTTCTATAGTCATGAAAAAAGTTTCTACATTGTCTCCCATTTATTACAAAATCCTTAATTTTTTCGAGACAATTTATAACTTCATATCGATAAATACATGTTGTAACACTACGTGATCTCCCATTGTAATTGGATCTCTCACCGACCAAGTTCTTCACCTTTTTTATATAAACCCACCAAAGAAAACCGCGTCCAAGGATTGTCACAGTCCAATTAAGATGGATTTGACGACTGAGAGGGAAAGTTGATATCATGAAGCCGTTATATATCGTATTTTGGAATGCTTTCGGTCATGCTATTGCCTCTATTTTGCTGTTGAATTAGCTTAAAAATACAGAGAAAATCAAAGGGCTGGACTTTCAGCTGCCCACTAGCACGTCACACACTGGGCGTGGCTTCGAGTCATGCTTCGGTGATTTTGTGTAAGCGTTCGCCAGTCTCATTAGGCGGCTATCCAAAACAGGGTTATAAAAGGTCTCCTAGTAGTCGAAGTAAAGCGTATATTTTCTCATTTTTTGGCTCTATTGATTCATATAAGTGAAGCGAATACAGATACTAATTTGTAATAATCAAATTCATGCGTTACTTCTCCTCTTTAAAGGACGCATCGAAACTCTGTTTGGTGTTTTATTTACTTGAATGTATTGTCTTTATGAAAATGGGGATTGAAGTCGGATACAAAACTGGGATATAATATCTTTAATGGTTAACAATGTTCATGTCTTCGCACCCAAAATATCTAGAAGCATGCAACCTAGCAGCCTAATAAGAGGTTTTACGGTAATCTGTCTCAGCACAAGCACAAAACAAAGTTTTAATTTCCATTTCCTGATCATGCTGCTACCCTGTAAATATTTCCGGATTATCCAGTTGTAGTGATGAAACATAGTTGTGAATGTTATACTGGACTACTCATTTCAGAAAAAGCATGTCAAGGTAAGCACTTTCCCCGCACATAACATTTATTACCAACAAATGTTATAGGTAATGGTGAATTAAGTTATGTTGATAAAACCATAATTTATTAGCAGGTTAATACGATATGGTCCTAAATGTTGATAAATATTTTCAATCTTTTATGCCTAAACGTAAGTTTGAAATGATTGTTCATAAAACGTTTTAAAAAGTAGAATCTTATAATTTTTAAGGATTTATAGAGCAAATACATCCTATCAAGTTCTTATGCACTAAGGTAGCAATACTTCTTGTCAAGCTTAATATAGGATAAATCAAATTGTAAGACAAAGTGAAAGTCCAGCGTCGTTTGGTTACATTGAATAATGTTCCCTAGTGTTATCAAAGGCGTACTTTTAGGACAAGTGCCTTTGTTTCACGATCAATTCAAAGTGAAACTAACACTTTAAGTATGCATTTAGAATACTTTTTCGTGTGTATTGATGAACCTGACCACGATTATATAAAAGATTTGCACGAATAAAACAGTAAACAGGAAACTGCAAGCCCGAGAAACCTCCGTATGAAGACAGAAGTTGTATAGGAATTTATGAAGAAGCTACCGCTGTTTGGAGAAAATGAATAGGAATATAAATCGTAGAACAGTCTGATTAAAATCGACCATGTTCCGAGGAATAAAAGTTTCAAACCGAGTCTATCTGTCTAGGCTATTCACTCCACAGCGGTCTGACCGCAGCCTCACTGCTCGCACGTGCTGACACCAGTTTAGCGCAGACAAAACCAAGTCTTTAGCAAACCAATCACATCATCGCGTTTAAAACAAGGATAGCGGCGATCAAGGTTAACGAATGGTAAATGGGAGTTACTTGCCCCCAGCTACTGATACCGAATGCTTTTGCCGCACGCATTGTGATTGGTTAGCTGAGTTTACGTAAGAATGTGCGCGACAGTGTGCAGCGGTCAAACTGTTATTCCTCGGAATGCGGTCGATTTATCAGACTGAGTCGTTGAATTACCCTTCACCTACCAACCTGTAATAATCAGCTACCAACCTGCCAAAACCAATTTCAAACAATATTTGATGTTTGAATTCTTTTCATTTTCTACGAAGGCAATCAAATCGGCATTCATATTTCCATACGATGCCCTTGGGCAAAATATCACTTTTTCAATGTGACGTTACATCAGTAACAATGCTTTGAAAACAATGTTCCTATATGACATTGCGTTCCAAATGCGCTGATGACGCCTTTTCTTGAATGTTGTCTTTGATTATTTTGTTTGATTTCGCGACTTCGGTAATAAACAGAATTAATTAAATATTCTTGTCAATGACACAATATGTTTACGACACTCGTGCCTAAATATCTGTATACTCCTTGCTCTCGCTTATACAAATATCTATACACTCGTTTCGTAAACTAAGTATATCATGAACACTCATATATCCTCTATTTATAACTCATAACACTTTGACAGTGTTTTACATGTCACATGTATATATCTTTTCAGCTTGAAGCGACGACTGTTAATATTCGTCTTACGTGAGTAGATAATATCATGTTTTTTCGTTCGCAAATTGACAGTTTCATTGTCACATTAGAAGGTATAATTGTAAAAAAGCATAATGAAATATAGCTATTTTTCGTCACGACTTCCTTGATATGTGTTATAGATAAGTAAGGTAATAGAGACATGATAAAACAAAAATATATATACGAAATATCAATTTCAATTCTTTATAAACCCTTTGCTTTACAGCTAATGGGCGGTTATCATACACAAACAAACAATTCGGTTTGATTCAAAAGAACATTCGCTGTGTATTTTCAGAAAAAGTACGCACTTTACATTACACATTATCTTATTTCTAAATTTTTAATGCTTTGACATGTATTAATCTAAATTATATAAGTGTTAAACATTTTTGATGATCGATAACTGAAAAAGTTTATAAACAGGTCAATTATTTAAATAATTTGACAGTATGTTGTTTTCTAAACTCGATATACAAAGGACAATTTTAGAAAACACATTATTCGTTTACTATACCATTTTCATTTCCACAAGTTTCCATTGACTAATAATGCTAGCACAATCTTAACCTAGTTTCGTATAATGTGCTGGGATGTGTTTTGTAGGTAATACTGTTATATATAAGCATTAACAACGTGTTTATAAAGTACATGTTTTGTAGCTAACTTCTAATACCTGGTATAGCTTTATTTTGTCTTTTCTTAATTAGCGGCATGACATCAGTTTGTATTCCTTTTCAACCAAAAATTATTAAAACCATAAGTAATAAATTATCATAAAAATCTGTATTCCATCCCTTGTGAAAGATCAAGCGATATTGTTTTGACATTAGATTTTGAATAGTGGCCTGTTACAGTCAAATTCATGAGATCACAAATGTTTTACATCATAAAGTAATGACATCACAATGCTATGACGTCATTAACATGACGACGTCACAGTACTATGGCATCACCGCATTGAGAGTCTTAGACTAGTGCATTTTTCAAAAATGTACATTTTTCAAGAAAAGAAATGAAAATGAGTTTTGATGATAAATAGAATCTTACCGTCGTGTCTTCTGATATCAAATATATCAACACTCGTAACTTTTATCAAACAGTGTTGATATATTTGATATCAGAGGACACGAGAGTGAGATTCTATTTATCATCCAAAAATAATTTTTCATTTCAATTCCGTGAAAATTGTCTATTTCTGAACACTGCACTAGTCTTAGACTCTCATTGCCGTGATCATGTCAAGTCTTTGGGTCCATGTGCGCGATCAATCTCTAGTTTCTCAGAAATTTCAAGCTTTTTACCACAGACATTCTGAATAACAGCAATGCCATTCGCTTCTTCACCCCTTGCTTGATATTGAAAGAGAATATATCATCCTGCATTGATCTGCTTTCTAAGTCTGTACCTTCTGTCAGCTTCTGATTCAGTGTCTAAGTTTCTTCAATTGTTCGTTTTAATTCATTTGTAAATCTACAACGTCTTCTGTCAGTAGTCTATAGCCAATTCTTTTCATCTCTTGTTTCACTTGGTCTTTAACATTTTGAAGATTTCCTCAATTCTTGACATCATATTGATAGCCGAGGGTGGAGTCTCTGACCTAGTTGTTGTATTGACCTAGTTATTGTGAGTATTACAAATGCTGGGGGCTAACATAACTCAAATGTGTAGTTGGCCCTAAAATCTTTTGTGTCATATACGACATACTGTTATGTGCACATTAATAGGTTGTTACAGAGTCTGTGGTTACTCTGACATATAATTACAAAATGATGTTATTTCACGTTTTTCGGCGATTCTGATTGGACGAGAGCTCACAAAAACATGCAACTATTTGTAGATAAATGCAGAAAATGTTGTTGTTATACCTCGTGCATTCATACTTTAAGACGTCACAATCTGACAGAACAAATTGACGCAACGGCTAGTCCGGTTATGACAACATCGCGTCATAACATCGCGTTACTTTGTTGGTTTTTTTTTTTGCAAAATAAGAATTGTCATCATCTTCATAACTGAGTGGATAACCAGAAAATACTCCCCCCGACCCATAAACAATTACCTTCACCGAAATATCTTGATTTTAATTACTTCGAGTCCTAACGTTTGATAGCTCGAATCGTTTCTACAAACGTTAGCCATTTTGCATGTCACGTGATATGCTAATGAGGGTTATATAAAAAATAAAAATGCGGACTGGAGTTATGACGAACTTTGATTGCATGTGCGTCAATGCTGATAAAAACGAAATTAAATCATATTCCGTTTTAGTACATGAAATGTTCTTCGGCGGTCAACGTCAGCTTGCGTTAGAAACATTCTCATTATGTGTAGACGCAAGCATAATAATACGTTTTGCGTTCATATGACAAACATTATGTCATGAGTTCGCTACCTGTCACCTGCAAACTCAGTATATCATCTCTCTAGGGGGAGGAGTTCCTTCCATTGAATTTTATCAAGCTGAAATTTTTAGCACCCCTTGTGTCAATCACGTGACATCACTCCCGCGTCGATTATCAGAGCGATAATTAAATCTGTCGATATATGTTAAAGATAGAGGAGCCTTAGACAATCATAAAACTGAATAATAAACGTCAGAATTAAGCCATTGCCTTACGAAACTGGTGTCAAAAATGCGAGTCGATGAAAGAGCATTAGTCACGACAGAACTTTCCTCCAAGAAATCAATTAACCTGCTTCAAGTAACAGATTTTAAGATGAAGTGATCATGGACAAACTAATCAAACTGCAACATCAACAAGAAATTAAATACACCAGAAGAACTTCCTCGACAGTTTAAGTGTTCTGTGAATGAAAGGACAATATTGACCCTTTATTGGACAGACGTCAAAATGACACATTGACTTTCTTCGTTATTGCTGACGGTAAATATTATCCACCACAACACTTTACTCCTTTTGCAGTTCCATTCTATAATACTTGAGTGAAAAAGATGTCACAGACAAACACTTCCTGGAAACGTCTGCTAGATTTCTAAATTAGGAAATCCTAACGGTTGGTTACGACAGGCAGACCCAGATGGCATTTCTAATCATACTCTCTAATACAATTGATAGTTGTTTAGAGGATATGACGAACATCATGTCCTTGAGACGTCTCAAGTTACATTTTTAAAATAACGTTAACATTTCATTGAATTTCAGGGATGAACGTCACAGCAAAAAGTATTTAACATTTCTCCTATTCGTGACATTACAGAAATATTCGGAATTTCATTCCCTTATAGGAGACGGATACTCTTTTGAAGTTAGATGATAGACAAATCGAGAAAAACATTCTAATAATTCAAGGAAACGGACTACTTTATTCTACCCCCACATTACAGCAGAAGGGAGCCTAAATCGCATTCATACTGTCAACTTGTCTGTTCCATATCTTTTTATCCAGAATATATCACCTATACATGCCAAACGAACTTGATTCACATGTCAACTATACACGTGTCTTTTGAAGATTAGCCCAATTAATTATCCAATAGAAAATCTGTCTTTGATTAAACTTTTCACATACTTTAATATCTTCAATTTCTGTATTTTATTTTATTTTCTAACAATAATTGCTTACAATGTCCAAATGGTTTCTCATTTTATCTTCCACAATTTATTTTTGATAGATTTCATTCAGATCAATACTATCTGTACTATTAAAACATCTTCAAAGGCCATAAAGTTAACATCAAACTTTTATGGCGTTACAGTGGACATTGTAATAAGACATGTGAGATGTTACACGTGGTTTTGAATCAGTGAATAAATATATTCAGTGACTTCGTTTTTTCCCCCAGCCATATGACATTTTGATGTCAGGCTACATGCATCAGTGTGAAAAGTTGTTGCCATAAATCAAGGAAATCGGTCAGAGCTCTACCATAGCGCTGCTTTTTTGCGATTGACCAATCAGAACGTTGATCAGAGGTGTTGCTTAAAAATTGATATTAGCCACGGTTTTCTTTACATGTCAGGCTTGTGAGTGCAATGTAGCAGTTTTCTCATGGTTTTCCTTCTTCTTTACCATATGCAATTTACTATTAACATGTAAGACTGGTACATGGTTGTAATAGATTAACAATGAAACTTTTCGTCATTTTGAGGTGTTTTAATTTTATCACAGTTGTCACAACAAAGGGCACGACAAAGGGAGACGTCTGTTCCAAAAACTGTCGCCCTACAACGAGCGGTCACGTGGTTTGCCTCATATCTGGAGAGTGTGCTGATGGTTGCAAACCTCTTTTCTTTGGGAAATCGTGCAATGAAAAGTGCAACCAAAACTGCCTTGACGGTATCTGCGCTTTCCACGATGGAACATGTACGAAGGGATGTAAGAAACACTTTTGTGGACACCAATGCCGACGCACTTGTGCCTCAGGTTGGTGCTTGTATTGTCTTTTCAAAGTTAATTCCTTGCAACAAGTCTCGTAGAACGAGATAATCATTCAAGGTCAACATTGCAAAGTTAACTTATTTTGAACAAAGATTAACCCAAAAGATTTCTAAGAATTTGTGTTAGATAATTTAAACCCATTTAAACCAAGGATTTACAAAATTCGGAAGTTAATTTCTAGAAAGAATACTAAGTTTCTAGTCAGGTTCAAGGTTACCTCCAAACTAAACTACTGTAACGCAGTTTTTGTAGGGCTAATCTTTTAAACTGACAGACGATAACAAAACATTTACTCTCCACAGTGTAACTTGTAATCGAGCCTGTTTCTTTTGGCATTATGAATTAAATAGATCCCAGGCAAAATAAGTTGTCTGAATGCGTAAGAAGGGTGTTTCGGACTTAGGGCAAAGGTGTGTGTCGATGCGGTTTTTGGCAGCAAAAATGTAATGAAATTTTTTTCCACTTTTTTACACCGTTGTGAAATGAATTCTTATCTGCTGGAATATTTTTGCTGAAAAAGACAACAAGTCTTTACCTTGAACTAATTTGTTCAAAATCGATTTTTTTTTTTATGATCATTTTTTTTTTAAATTAAAAAGCATATGCATACGAATTAATTTCTGTACCAGGAAAAGTTGAGGTGCAGGAATGATGTTTCATTCCAGACAACAAAAGATTAGCATTGGTCATCGAAACGTAATTAACAGCAATCACTATTTTTCAGTGAGTGATGCAATTACTTTAGTATTGAAATCTTTACAAATGACATTAACATCAACATAAAATAAAAAATCGAAAATCAATATAACTTTCTGGGTTTCACAAATGAGTAAATAACATCACATTTTTCAATTGGTTTGGAAGCTTATTGAACTTTATATAGAACGTTTTTATTGTGATTTGAAGTGAAGTGAAGTGATTTAAGTTATATAGTGTTCAACTGAACCGCAATTGAGTTTTGTGCGCCAATTGACCAATTGATTTTTTTTCAAATGCAGCATGTCATACTAAAATTAAATGAAGACATTAAATAGGTTATTTCATTTTATTCCAATAAGGAAAGCATTTTCTTAGGCTACTAGCAACACTTCTCATGAGCATATCTTAACAAGTACTGCAAATTTCACATTGTGTCATGTGCAGAAAATGAGTAAACCTGAGTATATGGTTTGACTTTTAGATTTTTTCAAACCTTTTCATGTTAAACTTATAAATGTATAACTATGAAACATTATCTCTAAACATTTAAAAACCTACACTTTACGTTCAAGTTCCAACGGCAGTCTCAACAACACCAAGGACTACTGAGGAATATTTTACATGGACGACAAAAACGGCAATGTATGCGATGACGTCGACAATATCCCACACGACGACAGAAACCTTCAAAATAGAAACGAGTCAATCTGAGCTTTCCAAAGTGTCTATGACGAGGTACAGGAATACTGCCAAAGCCTGGGAGTCAACGCCTAATAACCATGATGGAGGAACGTCAGAACACAGCAATATTTTGCTCTATTCTGGTATAGGGGTGGCCGTCCTGGGAGTCAATGGTGCAATTTTTTGCTTCCTGTACGCGTGTGTGCGGAGAGTACTCTATCAGACCAAGTAAGTGAAGAGGATTTGAAGGTATATTGTCTTGCTGTGTATTCATTTACAGCAGTCTCTGCATTATCCTAGATTACCAAATTTATATATTCAGATAAGTCGCAAGGAACACCTTTTCATGGTTTTGCAATGAACTGTGCATGTGTTAAAACCATTCAGGTGTCCTTGCTGGTTCTCCATAACTTCCTAAAAAATTAGCAGCAAAACCCACCGTAGCGGGGATAAATCGTAGTCAGTGTGTCCGTCCGACCATCCGTCCATCTGTCTGTGCATTTTTTGCTCCCCTCATCACCCGAAACCTAATTGTTGGAATGTAACGAATCTTGACACATGTAATTACTATGATTTGCTTTTTGCATGTTTTAGGTCTTGATCTGCATAGTTTCCATCAAAATGTCTTTCCGCTCATAACTCAAAACAATTTTGGGAATGTAATGAAACTAAACACGTTTAATCACATTTATGTAAATAAGTATGATCCGATCTATTCAACTTTTATCAGTCCTTCCATTTAATTTCCTCTCATAACTTATATTAATTGTTGTAAATCGTGAAACTTGACAAAGGTCAGCACTATGACGTTGTAACGGGTATAAAGGCATACTAAACTACTTACCACTACAAGCTAAACACCCGGGTCAAGGCACCAAAATGTTATGGCCATGAGTTTCTAAATTTAAGTTATGGCGTTTTTAAACATGTTGTGTTTTTTTTAAATCTAGGTAATACTCTTCAAGAGCTGGCATATCTAACAGAGCTCTTTGGTGTCAGTCGATCGCCGACCATGAGCGTGTTTATTAACTGAAATAATGTCCAACACACGTTAAACCCCAGCTCACTCACTCACTCAGCCCCGACCATTAGTTTTTAAAGGAAACATTACTTATCAATGACGTCATCTATATTCCCTTAAATGAATCAATTTCAGCTTTTGGAAACGCGAAGAATGAACTTTTTATGAATTATTATCATTTCTTTTGTAAATAATTTTGACATAATGCGTATCTGAAAGCTTTTGAGACCACGATGAATACTGGGGGTATATGAGTGAGCAGTCCTCACTAATGACATCGTTATTTATATTTCTAGCTCAAATATCGAGGCTACTAAAGCATCAGTCCGTGCAATAGAATTGGCCTGTATGCCTCGACCTGCACCAGAGGTCCAAGAAGTTGAACAACCAGCTCATGATTCAGCCGACAAAGAATGTGTTCTGCTGACACATGAATACGAAATCATAGAGTCTATTGATGTTGAGCCAGTGATGCTGTTGGCAGACTGTTTTGATGATTTTGTTACAAACAGCATAACAGACGTTTCACCGCAAGATTTTTCTGGAGGAAAATATCTTTCACCGATATTATAAATATTATCCTGATTGATAAAAAATGTACATGTATGCAGTTTTTTAATATGTAACATATCCTCAAATATAATAGTTTGTAGTCTTATGTTGACATGAGTCCTGGAATCAATAAATATATGAGTTTATACTGATATAAACTTTGTAAATAAAAATTATTTTGAACATCACTGTTATCTTATGTATGTTTCTTTCATTATTCGTACCAAGACGCAGGGCTAGAGTGTTTATAAATACTTAAAGAAATGTTATTAAGCAACATATATTACACACACTTCAGGTGTCCCTAGGCCTGAGACAAGTTGGACGTCAGATTGATTGATGACTCTTTCCAATCTTTTGAAAAGTTAAGGACTACTTTCTATTTTTAATATCTCTTAACAATTTGACAGCCGCTTTTCAAGAGGAATGGAACAGGTTTCTACAGAATACAATACATGTAAGGCAGAGGCGTGTGGAATCAGTCGTAAGTGCACAGGTAAGTCAAACAAAATAGGGATGGAAAGTATGTAATATGTAATATACAGCCTTACAAGATATCAACTGTTTTCCCCTTTTTGAAAATTTTATTGATATTTACCTTAGATCCAATAAACTCTATGTTTGAAGTGTACTGACAGATACGCCTTTGCAGGAACACTAAATGCGGCAGGTAATATGTTAACTAACTCCTCACATATTCAGATCAGACAAGTATATAAAGCGCGATATTGTTCAATTTATCGAGCAGATTGTCTTCAGTGAGACAGCTCTACTTGAGATAGTAGGGGAGATAGCAATGGAAAGAGATGGATTGGCATTTCCCTTAACACCGTGACAGTACGATTGCAGATCTGCAATGAAAAGGTAGATCTTGGATAGGCTTTTTCTTTCAGTGTGCCTCGGACTCCATTCTATTTAACAAAGAACATATTATATATGTTTACAATGTGGTAATGTCTTTCAAGTGTAAGGAGACTAAGCTTTTGACCGAGTGACCTTTTTTATTTTTGCCAAACGTTGTTTAGTATTGGGGGAAATGCTTGCAGCAGTTTGGTTTCATGCAGAAATGGTTTCATTTTAATGAGCATCGTTTGAAAAACAATGAGCAGTGGTCTTTTTTAGATAATCATTGTGACTAGGTATAGGAATTTGCAGTCGGATTCCTCTCAACAACTTATGAAATCTCTTTGAGATGGATAAATCGAACGTTTAATATAATTTCGATATCCAAACTAAATCTGTCAACTTGTCAAGTACAATGTTAGGTTACTTTTGCTCGAAGGGATAAAATCCCGCTGTTTTTCATTCATCCATGGAAGAAAACATCCGAATACATCACTGAAACAGGATCATCTACGAACTCTTGAGGTTCGAGTTTCCGAAAGATTACCACATAAATAACATTAACAATCACGTTACTGCATGACACTAACGGATGACCGTTAGTATTGTAGTAGTAGTAGTAGTAGTAGTAGTAGTAGTAGTAGTAATAGTAGTAGTAGTAGTAGCAAGTAGTATTGGATCAGAACTCTTTCGAAAATTCATTTTCTGACGACACATGACCATGTCGATAACATACAATACTATTGATAGGCAAGAGGTTTTGAGGTAAAAAGAGGGAAGCTTGCACGTTAATGTAAACTCTTCAACAGAAGAAACTTGACATTCGTGCTAAATTGATTTTTCCGAAACGGGTCAATTGTTTTCATGATACATACTTGTAATTTAAAGAAAGGCTTGCTCAAAAGTGTTAATTTACCAAAAACAATGGCCCAAAAGCTTTACGTTGTGTTCAGGGACGAAAACGAGTGATTCGTTCAAATACACTTTCTGTCAAAGCACGTGCAGCATGGGATCATGAAGGTTTATATGTTGATACGTCTGCTTTAGGGGTATAAAAAGCCATATCAGCCGCTTCATTCAGACTTAACAACATCGGTACAGCGACCTGAAGAATGCCAAGACTGAACAGAGCGCAACGCAACAACTGCAAGCAGGAGCGACGCAGCGAGATGTTGCAACACACTTTGGCGTGTCCAGACAGATCATCTCTTCATTGTGGACCCGTTTCAAAACCCGAAACAGTGTTGATGACAGGCCAAGGTCAGTTTAATTTCAGACCAAGTAAGGAACTTGCCAAGTCGATCGAGTATTGAGGAAATGTACATTATAATTCGGTTCCTAAACTACCGGGCAAAAGAAACGATACCAAGTATAATTGACCAATAAAAGACAGAAAATAAATGACACATCTTTTATTTCATTTCCATTATGAAAACAGATAACAAGTTCATCAAACAATCACATATTGAAGTCTTTCAGGTCAGTGTGTTATGACGTACAACTCCTTAAAGTTCACTCATTTAATTGTCCTGAATTCGATCAGCACCTAAAAATACAACACCCATAAAAACAGGTTTTTCAGTATCTTGTATGGCCGCCACGGGCCTCGATGCATGTCCGAACTCGTCGTCGTGCTGAGAACACCAGACGTAAGATAACACGGTCTGGTATTCTCTGCCATTCCTCTCTCAGGGCCTGGGCAAGCTCTTGGAGGTTTCCTGGAACCACGGCTCTTTGACGGACTTGACGATCCAAATGTTCCCATAAATGTTCGATGGGTGACAGGTCAGGTGACCTGGCAGGCCATGGCAACACGTTGATGTTGTTTCTTTGCATGAAATCCCTGACAATACGGGCTGTATGGGGACGGGCGTTGTCCTGCTGGAACAGGGTTCTGTTGTTGTGCTGTTGCAGGAATGGTAGGAGCACTGGGCGGAGAATCTGATCGATGTACCTCTCTGCATTGAGGTTCCAGTCAACCACAATGAGATCAGCCTTCCCTTGTCCGCTAATTCCGCCCCACACCATGACACTGCCACCGCCAAAGGGTACCACAGTCTGAACACAACAACGTCTATAGACCCTCGCTCTTCCATCATTTCTGAATAGTTGGAAGCGACTCTCATCCGAAAAGATGACTCTTCGCCAGTTCCGGGCCTGCCACTGCCGAACGTTACGTGCCCACTGGAGACGTTGACGTTGACGTCGAGGCGTCAGATGCACGCCACGGCCGGGTCTGTAGGCGCGAATACCATGTCGTCTCAGACGTCTGGCCTATGTTCTTCGACTGACAGCATGTCCAAGGCTATTCGTCGCTGATTCCGTCACTGACAGGAAGCGGTTCCGCAGATGAAGAATTCGCAAATGGCGGTCTTCGTTGGCGGTTGTTACGCGGGGTCTTCCACTCCTCGGCAAGTCTACTGTCCTCCCTGTCTGCCTGTACCGTCTCATAAGCCTGGTGATAGTAATACGGCTGCAACCCAAAGTCGTAGCCACGTGTGCATGCGTTGCACCCATCTGTATCATCCCGAAGGCCCTTTCTCTCTCTTCTGGTGATAATCTTGCCATGTTTCCATGTACAGTTGAAGAAATGGTATGTCGTCGAATGATAAGACACATCTTTTATACCCAAATGATGCACGTGCAACATGTGATTTTCATGTAAAAAAATTTCGCTTTAATGCAATTTCCCGGAAACGGATCGCCAAAACGCAACAATTTTCGTGACACATATGATTACTGACATAGGGGAATCATTTCAATGTCGTGTATTTACATTTTCAACAGTTTTGTAAAATAATATTTGATCTGAAAGTTTGGTATCGTTTCTTTTGCCCGTTAGTTTAGAAACGTATGCAAGGTCAACATTTATACATGCTGGTTATCACATTCCCTTGATTTATATAAATAGTGAGTGCCCAAATTACCATTAGAATTCTAGGTCCAAAAACGATAGTCTGTGGTAAATACTTCACAATTGGTCTGAGAGAGCAATGTCGTGTGCGTTTCACTTTGAGCAATATAAGTATCCCCATTATTATAATTATTACCTGCTTTGTTCAAAATGATTCAATTAATACCTTATGGGTAACATGAACACCTTGCAGCAGTGAATGTTCACAATATGTCTTCCCTATTCTTCAAAGAAATACACACATGTCGGAACTTTCACAATTAGTGCCCATTTATGCATCTTTAAACTTTGCATTTCGTACAAAATTATAATTTCAAATATCTAATGAATTCAAAAGTACACAAATATATTGTTTTGTTTACTTGTAAAAGGTAAATTTCGGTGTTTGAACTATAAAGGAATGATTAAAAGTTAATTCAGTACTACCAAGTAACACAATATATGTATATGGGAACATAGTGAAGTAAAAATGCCAGAGATAGAAGGGCATAGGGTGATACGTTATCTCCAAACAGAGGTGGCTCCGTCTTAATTTCCTATACAATCTCCATCCTCACTTAAGCGTTTCAACATTTATTGCAAGGTGGTTCATGTTGCAATATTTTGCCGTTATTGAACCCGCCGGAAGCCAAGGGAGAGCCTGTATTAGAATAGAGGTTGAGTAGGAATTAATGACGAAGCTACCTCTGTGGGGAGAGAATTGAAGGTTATACAGAAATAAAAGAATTTCATTTCACAGTTAACCTGTTACAAAACTTTCATCAACTTTATAACACGACACATACTATGTGATCAGTTAGATATAGTCTTCCAAATGAATGAAACCACCTTTTGTTAAGTAGTTGTAGATACACATCATGTTCTCAAGATGACAAAAAGAAGAAGATTCGAGCTTCTATTGGAGTAACAATAGAATCGGTATGCACAGGTTGAGAATTGTCAGCTGTAGCCTGGCCCTTCTCTCGTCTCCTTCGCTTACCATCCATACTTTACCATCGTTTGTGCTGACTTGTTGACTGAAAGTAGGAGACACGGGGAACGGTCCATTGGTGCCAGTTCAATCCGATTTTGTGGAACGATTGTATCCTGATCGTACAGTAACTCATACACTACACAATCTCCACATAATCACTACACGATAGACATGTCCACAACACAATTTACTGAAATCAGGAACATGTTTGAGATTTGAACGAATCATATTGGGTAAGGAGCACGCTCAGCCCGATCACTGTATGATAACCACAGACTAACAGCACAATAACCACGCAGTAACAACACGTTGACTTCACGACGCTTTCGAACAGCGATCGAAGTAGATCGTATGTAAGGCGAGTTTGGTTCATTAGATGGTTTACGGGTCTTAACGATTAAATGTCATTGTTAAAACATTCTACTGTGTCAAGAATTTAAAATTCACAAAACATTGCTTAGTGTGGTATTAATGTGTGGGGATTTTGTCCAGCCCTTTTCATAAAGCAAAGACGAATTTATTATCTATTTATTCATTATTACATCTACTAGGACTGATTAACTTTTTTCTGGGTTTGGCGGTAGGTGTATCTTTTTCAGTATCAATCTAATATGTTTTTAGAAATGTGTTTCCATTTCTTTAGGGCACGAGACTTTGAATGTATGTATGAATGTATTGCCTAGTCTAACGACTTGTGCCCTTATTTACATTTCGTCCTTGCTCTAGTATAGACATAACAACATTTTAAGTACGCAAAAAATATAGCTTGCTCTTTGCGCAGGATACTTAGGTATACGTTGAACGATGTTATTGAGTTTTCCTGCGGTCGGTCAACCTTTATATTACTTCGTTTGCACATGATCGTGATGATTACATAAAATGTAATATAGAATATAACAATTTTGTTAATCATTAATCATGAAGACCACAAACATTTAGGTTTAACACTTCAAAGGGATTGTTCTTGGAAAGTGCATATGTATCATCCCAACTGCGGATCCGCCCGATCTTAAGATGGGACGCGTCCCAACTTGGGATTCCAAGTTGGGACGTCCCATCTTGAGATGGGTCGGGGGATACTAAAACATGTTGATAATATTCTTATCTGATAATAAATTGTGTCAGTAAAACATTTGTTTAAATAATTTAGTTCTATTCTTTTCACACTTACGAAGAAAATTTGATTTGATGTTCATTTACTTCACTTTCTGACTCGATTTCATCTGTTATCGAGTACGAACGATTCAACACTACTCAAACAATTATTTAAAGTCACATTTGATTACTGATTGAATCACATTTGTTGAGCGACATAACAAAATCCGATCAATATATAGATTTATATTTAGAAAATAGTTCTCAGCATTTTTCAAACGACCAATACATGCGTAAACAGAGAGAAACCAAACGGCTCCACATTTCACAGAGATATATTTGTATCTTAGTTTCTTTAAAAAAAATGTGGCATAAACTGTTAACAATCAAAGATATGAAGTTATTCTAATAAGAATCCAAGTTTTACAGCACTAGTGATAAAATGCGTTTTTTAAAATATATATTTAAAAAACGTACCTGATACAACGAAATGAATAATCCATGCAAAAACCTTCTATGAGCAGAAATTAAGATACTCTCCATCGTTACAGTCCAGCACTGAATAGATTGAATATGTTAATTTGACAGCTTGGCATGACAGAGGCAATGATTGGGCACCAATTTGCCCATCGTAGGTAGTGTTAGCCTAAAACAACATATGGAGACACCATAAGCCCATGTTGTTTTAACAATTTATTATCTAGTTTACCTACTTGGAAATTAATTGTTCCTATTACCAAAGTCTGGTTCCCCAACATTTTAGATATTTTCTATAGTGCCAACATAGGGCTTGAATACTCCCTAGTAAATCATACCAATATACTTAAATCTATCTTAACGGCGAAAAATCTTGGTCACAGAGTGTTAACAAATTCCTAATAATATCTGTTTATCATTTCATAAATGATACCAACCGATCTTTAAAGCTCTTTCCTAAAATTTTTACCAAATCTAAGGTAGACAAAGTTTGATATAAATTTTCAGATTCAGATTCTTTATTTTCAGTATGTGTGGCCTCCGGCCGGAGGCCACACATACTGAAAATAAAGAATCTGAATATAAATTTGAGTTTAGTAAGAATAATTGCAAATGTATATTTCCATCAATGTCCTTGTTTTATGTTTGTTTCAGGAAATATAGGCATATATTTATATAGGCATTTGCTGCCTTGCTCATCCTTTTTCTTTTTTGTATTTATATTCTGAATTTTATGGAAATAAAATACTGTTTAAATCATAGTATTATACTTACTTACCATTATATGTTTAACGATATTGCATATTCTCATACAATGAAATATGATACTATTTTACTATAAGCAATGACAGTTTCAATATCAAATTTGTATAAGAAATTACAGTTTCTATATCAAATTTGAATAAGCAAGAACAATATGAATCATTTAGTCCTCTGAAGACATGTTAAGTAGCATATTTAAGATAACAAAACGATTAGTTAAGTAAACTTTCAGCTGTAAAACAACAATAATACACTGAAATGTATTTCTTCCCTCTCACCTACTCATCTTATTTGACTCAGTTGATCAGTTGATTAACTTATTAGCAGTAACAACACACATCAATTCTCTTGTTTCAACGCTTCTAACAAGCCTAAAAAGACGCTTGTACATATAAAAACAACTTTTTCATACTGATCGAAAAGGTCGGCGACATCACCCAATTGTGGAAGCAGACGTGATCGACAACTGATCGAAATCACATGTGACCTCGGGTTAAGTAGAAAAAAAATTCAAATTGGTAGAAATTGGTGGACATGCATTATCGCTGTTTATATGGTTTAAACAATATTTATTTCAAAAGAAAGGGATTGGTAAACAGGCTATACAGCCTATCTGAATACCTCTCCCATACAAAAATATATATACAGCATAAAGTTCATTCATCATCATAGACAAAAAACAATTAAACAAAAACAGTAACATATTTAACTAGAAAAGCGGTTTGTAAGGGTAAAATAGTCATGAAAAGATTCTAAAATGTTTAGGTTGATATCATCAGATAAAGAGTAGTTGCCAAATAATATGGTTTGAACATCATAACCATTGACGAAGAAAAAACACTTTGACCGAATTTTCGTGTAATTTGGACAGATAAATAAATAATGAATGACATCTTCATAATGATGACCGCAAGTGCAAGTTGACATATTTTGTAAAAAACGATCAAATTTATGTGCGTTTAGATTGCTGCAGCCAAGTCTTAATTTACAGTGGATAATTTGGTTGGTTCTTGTTCCAATATTTATGAAGACATGATGTACATTACATGAGATATTTCGGTCAAAGTGTTTTTTAAACGAAGCAACGGAATCTACGTTTCTAGTTTCATTATCTAACATATTCCATTCCAAAACAGAAGATGGTAAAAATTATCTTTTATATGATTCTGTACGACAAAGAGGAACTTGAAGCGTGTTAGATGATCTTGATTCATACATTGAGGCGGAGGATATGTTAAATGGAATTAAATCAGATAAATATTTTGGAGTTTTGTTATAGAACATTTTATGAAAAACACACATTTGATGAGTTCTGCGACGTTCGCTTAGAGACGTAAAACCAGTTTCAAGATAAATTTTTGAATGGGTGACTCCTCTAACGGATCCACATATGGTTCTAAGAGCATCTAAGTGCAGTTTCTCTAATAACAGTTCTTGACTTTGCGTACAATCATTCCAAATATAATCACAATAATCAAATATAGGTAAAATGAATGAGCTGTATAAAGTCTGTAAAGTTTTTCTATGAAGGCGATATTTGAGACTTCTCAGGCAATTAATCATAGGGCTAACCTTAGAAATAGTATCATTTATATGTGTTTTCCAAAGGCCATCACTTTGCAGGGTCAATCCCAAATGTTTATGACTATCAACAGCTTTAATTTGCTCACCATTCATAACCAGATCTGGCATTAATGTAACTGTTTTCTTCCTTGAAAAAATTATAGATTCTGTTTTGTTAGGGTTGAAATCTACCTTCCATTTTTGGGCCCAATTAAATTTAAATCATCATTTAGCTTATTGGAAGATAAAACAGGATCATCTATTATTACATATAGAGAGGTATCATCAGCAAATAGTTTAATGTTACACTGGATATCTTCAACAATGTCATTAATATAAACTAAAAAGAGCAAAGGTCCTAAGACTGACCCCTGGGGAACCCCAGCTTCAATTGATTTTACATTTGATTTGTACCCATTAATAACTGTGAACCCCGAATCCCATTAGCCCATAACTTATGCAGGAGACCCTTATGCCAGACCCTGTCGAAAGCTTTACTTATGTCGCAAAAAACAGCGCGTACTTCCTTGCCGCTATCCATCGCTTTAGCAATATAATCATATAAATGGGTGAGCTGATATGATGTAGAATCACCAGTCGTAAAACCTGACTGAAAAGGAGTTATAGTTTCATTATCTAAGAAAAAATTGGATACATGTTTAAAGACACACTTTTCAAATACTTTTGATAAACAACTGGTAAGTGAGACAGGTCGATAATTTGTACAGCTATGAATATTATTTTTCTTATGTATTGGAACTACAGATGAATATTTCCATAAACATGGGAACTCAGACGTTGTGAGTGAAATGTTGAAAAGGTCGCAGAGAGGAACTGACAACTGTTCAGCTAAACATTTCAAGACCCGGTTACTAAGATGATCAGGGCCTGTTGCGTTTGTAACATCAAGAGATAATAAAATATCCCTAACTTCTACATTTTCTAATCTTAAATCATAGAAACAATGATTGACAGCCACATTAGAATCAATTTCTACAACATCATCAGAATCATTATTAACCCGTGCTATACTCACAAAGTAGTCATTGAATATATTGGCTTTATCAGTGTCATCTTCATACCCAACATTATCATGGTCAATGTGTGGAAATACCTTTGCTTTGTCTGTAGGTTTGAGATAATTTTTGACAATGTGCCACCAACATTTGCTACCATGTTCGGTATTAACAACCTTATCAAGTTTGTCAACATATAATGCTTTGCTTTTACGTATTTCAGATATCAAGTTATTTCGACATTTTCTAAATTTTCCCCAGTTACTGGATGAATTACTTCGTTTTGCCTTTCTGTGAATTCTATTCTTTTTACGCATGAGCTTTCTAATAAATCCGTTCATCCATGGGGCATCATTAGGGCGAATAATAACAGTTTTGTTTGGGATATTTGAGGAACAAAGATCTGTAAGAGCATTTACAAATTTAGGTGCAGTATTATTTACATCTTTATCTTGTGTAATGAAACTCCAATCAATTTTGTTCGTATTCTGTCGAGATGTATCTAAATTAATATTTTCATAATTATAAATGATTCTTGAATAGGCTTTCCTAGATTGTTTAGGACACTTTAGCGACACGCACACTGAACAATGATCACTACAGATTGGGGGAGTAACACTAAATGATTTTACAATATCAGGACAAGAAACTAATATTATATCAATATGTGTCTTTGATTTTTGAGTTAAACGTGTCGCCTCATTTACCAATTGTTTCATACCATAAATAGACATGATATGTTCAATATTAGGATCCATTCTATTCATCAAGTTAGCATTAAATTCACCAAGCACAATAGTTTTGATATTAGTATCTATAGCTAAACCAATAGACTCTTCAATCAGGTTCCAATAGTGGGAATTAGCATTTCTACTATAAAAAGTCCCTATAAGATAACTCTTATTTTTACATGTTATCTGTACCCATGCTGCCTCTAATCCCGGAAGTTGTAAGTCATGTCTATGTTTACAGTAAATATAGTCCTTGACATAAATTGCAACCCCGCCTCCCCTTGTTTGTCTATCATTTCGAAATGGTGGATGAAATCCAGTCATGTGAATATCAGTGTTTGAGATTCCGTCATGCAACCATGTTTCTGATATACAAATAACATCATATTCGTGTAGTTCTGCGTAAGCTAAATCTACTTTTCCATTCAGACTACAGACATTATTATGTACAATACTTAGATCTGCGAAACCAGGTCCCGGGTTAGGGTGAACATCTCCACAACATATCAGCAGTAAGAGAGCTATCTGTATACCCCTGATCCCGAGTGTGTACACTAACGTTACTGAGTAGAAAGTATTTATGTCTATTTTACCCTGCTTTCTATTAAAGGATTTACAATGATATACCCCAATTCTCTGGCGATATTGTGTAATGTCAACCCCCATCTAGAGATCTGAAAAATACAGATGTTTGTAAGAAAAGGGGTACATGTACTTGAAGGCAAGAAATATCTATGTTTGTGTCATACTTGTCATATTGGTCAGCGTGTATGTTTTGTCTAGTAATGATAAATGGCATGATGTTGGAGTTAACAGAGTTTGTCACTGTTTTAAGTATGCAATAATATCTTGATATTTTGTTTAAACATAAAAGAAAAAAGAAAACAAAAAATTGTCGATAGAGAGTTGCAAAAAGAAAACAAGGAGTGCCAGGGAGAACCCAACCCTAATGTAAATAAATTATGTAGCCCAGACCTTGTGTAATACTATGTGTATGACCTAACACCAGCATTAAATCAGTCATTAAAAACATTACAACAAAACAAATTTGAAGGGAATGTCACCGACGTTTTTTGTTTGAAGCCAGTTTCTAACTTCTGATTAATCAAGTAACTGACATCATTTCTAAGAACAATCTATCAATCACATCAACTGAAATCAACAACTTAACAGTTACATAATCGGTAACAATTCACAATCGACGCGACCGTCAAAATCAGTACGATTTTTGCATTTAATCAATGCGACTGCAGTCAATGCCTTAGGAGCAGTGTGTTCATTGGTTATTTGTGATCTTGCGTCACAACTACACGTGACCTTCAACCAATAGTCAACAAGCATAATGTTTATAGTAACAATGTTTACAAAATGGAGCACGTGGCCGTCGTAAAAATTACACATCAGAATACTCGGAGTTGCCACATGCATCAAGACTTAATCTGTATCTTCGTCATTATCCTCCTGGTCAGTGTATTCACGCAGTTGACGTGAATCATAGGGCAGACGAATCCTGACTCGGAGCCGCAACGACTCGATGAGTTGGTCAAACTGAGACCGCTTAGTAATCAGAACAACCCTGTCGTCTAACTTCTTGGCAAATATTATGCCATCCCTAACCCAGGTTCCAGCTAGGCGTTTCTTAGAGACGAGGGTACGAGCTTCAGATGCGAGACGTGATCGCTCCTTGGTTAGATCATCATTTATGAAAATCTTTGGTTTTCTGCCTTTAAGTTTGGAGATACTTTTCATCAGTTCGCGCTTTTTCCTGTTAGACAGGAATTTAACAATAATGGGACGACTTCTGTTCCCTTTGTACATCTTAGGGTCCTCGGTCCTGTGGCTCCGATCTATATAGTCTATATTCAGCTTGACACCGATGTCATGGGCCAGTTTACAGACAATTTCATCTGTGTCTTCACCCTTCTTTTCATCAACTCCAAAGATCCGCACATTATTCCTCCTGCTATAATGGTATAGTTCATCTATTTGCATACTCTTATAGAGGATTTTATCATCGAGTTCTTGGACATTATTTTCAAGGGCTTTCACTTTGGACTGATTTTCATCTACGATGTTAGTGAGGGGGCTGAGCTTCTCGTCAATGATAGCATTTATCTGAGGGAGAATATTTTTGGCCAATGACTGCCCAACAATGTCCATGACTTTGGGAGATTTAAAGGCTTCAATTATCTGGTCGACAATGTTCTCTGGACATTTAACACTAGATGCCATATTCAAGTCCTCACTTGGTAGAAAGACGGAGCTGTCTGAGAATGACCTCGTTCGTTTAAAGAATGAAATAGGGGAGTCTACCACAGGGGAGTCAGAACTTCGGCGACGTTTAGGCTGATATTGTTTAGACATCGGACATATTTTGAAAAGTTATGTTCAGTGTTCACATTTATTTTCCAAAATCGTATCAATTTTTTCACGAAGCGTACAGGTGAAGTATGTGATTACTTACTCGTAATTAGAAATCCTCCAAAGAACACATTCACTTTGATCACATCCGAACAATGCATATGGCGGATTCACAAATTTTTTATTCATTTGTTGAATCCGTCTATAAAATCCAAGCGAAGTATCATCCGTCTGTATTTTTTGTAGAATATAGTTCAATAAAGGTGCAACATTCAGGTCATATAGATTTTAGGCAATAGTAACACTTAATTCTGGTATAATTTCATCATTTTTTCTTCACTGAGTCGGGAGCTCCCGAAACACGTCCTCTCTCCTACCCAGCATGCATTATCCTGGATTAGACTATATATTTGAATTTGTATTATGATTTGACGTATATCTTACATCTGTTTGTATATCTGTATAAATGAAATTGTATTGGAGCGGCCTCAATATAAGCTCTTCGGAGCTTGTTGGCCAATCCGTTATAAATAATCAATGGATGATATTAGATTTCATTTTGGTTACTTTACATGATTAACGTTCTGTTTATGAAAAATACTTTCATGAATAAAATATGTTTAAATCATGTGTCAAAAAGTCTTGTTGGAAGGTAAACAAAGTTTCTTAATGAACTCAAAGTCAACAAACTCCGTTTATAATCTTCTTTTAGTATTGATAAGAAATGAGTCGAAATATTGTATTTCTAAATTAGCATGAAGAAATTGCGTTTGCAATATTGAATATCTTAACCGAATTATGTTTCAACTGTGCATCGTATTGGTTTGACATAACTTGTGTTGTATGTTTGATGGTTTCAAAATATTATTTTTATTGGCGCGGCATTAATATAAGCTTCCAGCTTGCTTGCAAATCTTTTTTTTTTTTGGAAATGAACAAAATATGTTTAAACCATAATCTTCTTTTGTAAATCTTGAAGGTGAGGTGAGGTGATTTGGGGATTAACGCCGCTTTCAAGATTATTTCACTTATATCGCGGCTGCTAGTATTAGTGCAGGGAGAAAGCCCGCAACATCATTGTGGCTATGCATTGTGGTGAGTAAATCTTGGAAACTAAGTTCTAATTGTTTTAAATCATATTAATAAAGCCTGTCTTTTCTCCATAAATAATCAATGGATGATGTTAGATTTCATTTTGGTTACTTTACATGATTAACGTTCTGTTTATGAAAAATACTTTCATCGAATAACAATACAATAACAATAAACATAAACATTTGATCACGTCTGCTTCCTATCAGTGATATTGCCGACAGGGGCCAATGCCTTGATGAATATGAATGATAATCATTGACTAAAACAACAAACGCTCGGCGTGTACCTTTGTAGTGTTGCAAGCATGCTCATGTACAATTGGTACCCATTCTTGTCACTATTTGGAAGGTGACACACAGGTATTAGTGTCATAACCGAACCGGATGTTTACCAATATCCCTTCTTTCGGACCCCCTCCCCCTCCACCCACCCCACACCCTTCTCTGAACTACCAAGCAGGTATGTTAGCCATTTGCACCACGACACTGATCAGATCAGGTTGATCGGAAATATGCATATGAGGATTTATATGAGGCATAACTGGATTTATTTACTGGACATCTTATAAGCATTGACGGAACACAAGTTATAGGTTAGTGTTTGTGAAATATGTTTAAGAAACATAAAATCTTAGATTCGACTATCAAACACAATTAGTACATTGAAATCCTGCTTAACGGAACGGTTTATGTGTAAGAATTTGAACTAATTACAAGGCATTAGCATTCTTGGTATTTACTAAGAGTGGGTTTTGAGTGTATATATTTTTTTTATTTGCTTAACGTGCTGTCACAATTAAACATATTTAAGAATATGATTAAATGATTTATACAATTTTGTATAAGAATTACTTTGGAAACCGTATTGTACCATGATGAAAGACTCATATGCAATGAGATAGAGATATAGCCAATAAGTCATGAAAATCAACATAAAATCAAAATATCTTTCGAGGGCCTTAAAGCGCTATCTAAATGATACATGTTATCATGTTATTACTAAATTCAACATTAGAATAAGAATATGCTTTAAACATATTTATTCATGATAAATTACATGAAGGGATTGACCAACAAGCTCAAAAGAGCTTATTTTAAGGCCCTCCAATATAATCACATATGTAAATATATACAAACAAATTAAAGTGAGTGACGTATGACAAATCGTTTTTCAATTTCAAAGAAATATACACTGATATTGATATTGCATGTATACCATTTGTTTATTTGGCAGTCGTTATAAAATGAATGTGCTTATGAAATTTCAAATCGATCAGACTTCATGATATAGTTGTGAATAAGAATATTATGAACAAGTTAAAGTATCCGCCGTCCCATCTCAAGATGGGACGCGATCCCAAGTTTGGATGATACACATATACATGAAAATATAAAAAAGATTAGTCCCATGATCAATTGCCTAAGAAGCTTGAAATATCGTCTATCTCGAAAAACGCTAGACACATTGCATAAGTCCTTTATTTAACCACTTTTTGATTACTGCTATCAGGGATAACTGCACAAATGAACAGGCCGCGTTATTAGAAAATTTACATTTGGATGCATTAAGAACTATCTGCGGCGTGGTACGTGGCACAAGCAATGGTAGAATATATGACGAAACCAACTACAACTCTCTAAAGGACAGGCGGTATCGATTTAAAGTCATTACTTTTTATAAAATGTATCATAATGTGGCTCAAGACTATTTGAAAGATCTCATACCAGGAAGAGTATTTGAACAAAGTGACTATTGTCTCAGAAACCGTTTTTCCATCCAAGAAATTAATTGCAGAACACAAAGATATTCTCAATCTTTCTTACCAAGCACCATAACGCTGTGGAATTCCCTGCCATTTGAAACCACTCACGCCCCTTCCCTGAATCAATTCAAAAGTATGATAAATCGATCTGGAGGGCAAAGTCATTTTAATTTAAATTCAGGGTCTAGATTTTGTCAGATAATCCATTGTCGCCTCAAGCTTAGTTGTAGCGATTTAAATGCACACAAATATTATAGACATATATCGGACACGTCTAGATGTTCATGCGGACACGATAATGAAGACGTGATTCATAATCTCTTAATTTGTCGGAACTATCAACATTTAAGAACAATTATGTATTTCTATATTCATAGATATGATGTAACGACAGTCTTATACGGAAGTAGCAATTTGAGCTACTTAACGAACAGTAATATCCTTAACTCCTTGCATGAGTTCATCAACAAAAGTAAACGATTTCCTGATTTCCTCAACCACTAAAATTACTTTGAATGTAATTATCGTTTATAATCATAAGCTGCAGTTTACACAATGACTAGGCATACCCAACAACACTTGATAAGTTTCATAATCCTAGGATATTTATATCACAAAAATGTTTTCATTAGTTTTGTATTTCTTGATTTCGTTTTGTTCTGTATCCAGCTTCAAGATTTTTGTATTGGAGCGGCGTTAAAAAAAGCCACATGGCGCGTTTGCCAATCCAAATTTCATACGAAATAAAAATATGTTTAAACCAGTTTGACATATAGGCGAGTTCTGAGCTCTTCACAATCTGAGAATCGACCTCTATACTCCGTCAGTTTGTTTTATAGGCGAGCTATGAGCCCTTCACAGTCTAGGAATCGGCCCCTATACTCCCTTAGTGTGACATACTGGCTACTACTAAAAGACAAAGTCCCAGATTGTGATCATTCCCAGATTGTTCAGGTCGCACAATCTGCAGATTGTTTAAACAATCTAGGAATTCCTAGATTATGAGCAAACAATCTGCAAATTGTTCGATTGTTCGTAGCAAGTACACTAATCCTAAAATGTAGATAGCGCAACTAAATTGGTAAGTTTTGTTGTAGTAAACTTGTACTCAAACATACCACATGCTCTAGGGATTAAGGCTATCCGTTTCTGGCTAGATAAACATCATTCAGCAATACCTGAACGAGTATCTAAAGAGTTCATAATAGACAGTATACAGTTTATCTTAAATAACAACACATTTCATTTCAATGGCGCCCATTATAAACAAATTAAAGGTACCGCTTTGGGCACAAAAATGGCGCCAACTTACGCCACACTGGTCCTGGGCTATTTGGAAGAAATAGTATACTCCAAAATTGAGAAACAATTTGGAATAGAATTCAGTACGGAATTTCAAACACAATGGAAGCGATTTTTAGATGAATGTTTCATCCTTTGGAAATGGAGCGATACTGATTTAGAATGTCTGACAAATGAATTACAAAAGTTACACCCAAGTTTGTCATTCACCAAGGAGGTAAATGATACACAGCTTCCCTTTTTAGATGTAAAAGTATCCATCTCAAATAATCTTGTTGAAACGGATGTATACTACAAACCAACTGATTCTAAGCAATATTTGGACTTCAATTCATGCCATCCTCGCCATACAAAAAATAGCGTTCCGTATTCGTTATCTAGGCGAATCCGCATGATTGTTTCAAATACTGATCGTGTAGATTATAGATTGAATATCCGAAACAAATAATTGATGACACTATTTTGAAAGCAAAAAGGCAAAATCGTAATGATCTCCTTATAGTTAAAGAGTAAGTACAAGAAAAGGTACTACCATTTGTATCAACATTTAATCCAAGAAACCCAGAGATATTCCAAAAACTTGCATAAACGCTCCACCCCCTATGAAATTGTGATATCTTAAAATATAAACTTTCACATGTACATCTTATAAAGAGTAAACGGCAAAGCCGAAATATTAAACAAATAATAAGTGTGGAAGACCAAATTGTGGCATTCCCGTACTTATTAGAAGGGAAAGAATATAACTTCAAAAGTGGCCACTTATTCCATGTACGGGAAAACATGACATACGCATCTCAAAATTTAATATATGTTATCAAATGCGGTGGTTGTGGCGAAGATTACATAGGACAAACCGGGGACACACTTAGATCAAGAGTGAGGGTCCATAGGCAGCAAATCAGATACCCGTCCTACCGCTACATTCCACTGAGTGGACATATATAAAGATGCGCCGGGGATAATTTTAAAATATTCCGCTTCTATAAAGTCATGTCAAACAGCGATGAAAAGAGAAAGATTAAAGAACATTATTTCATTAATCTTTTCAAGCCACAATTAAATGCAATTGATGTCACCTAACTTTGTCCATATCTAAAAACTGCTGTTAGTATTATTATATGTGATTGATGTAAAGTAATGACGTCACCAATCTGTGGATACGCATCTATTGTCATGAGTTTTGCGCCCCTTGTTCTGTGACGTCATAGCATGGCAACGTCATAAATACCCCATGATGATCACTGAATAGTGTGAAACCAGACGGGGATTGAAATCATTTCCAGACTTTCGTTTTTTATCTATTTATTACTTGAACTATGAAAGATTGTTTCTGTGTGTATATATTTGTACCTATATATTTGCCATATTGTGAAAACTCCACACTGTTGAAAAGACTATCAAGTCGAAATGCGACGCATCCAGTCATCATTAAAATGATATCTACAGCAAGTGTCGTCTGAAGTATTTTATTTTCAAATATACATTTACTTCACGTGCGACCTTTCACCTTTTTACCTATATATATATATATATATATATATATATATATATTAGATACAATGTGGAGGTCAATTTTACTTAATTTTTTTAGTTCAGAGTTTACAATTGCAATAAATTACAATTAACAATGACACTCTTTTAGAACACAACAGCATTTCCATTTTATGATTGTTCGGGAAAACACAAAAATAATCAGGTATGTAACTTTTTTTTATATTAGCAAATATAATATACGGTCAAGCATTGCAACGTTGCATAGCACATTGGTTGATAAAACATCAAAGTCGACCAACAATTGTTGAAAAGCATCTTAATGAAGAAGTACCAAGGATTACTTGAATGAAGTGATTCATTGCTTTGTACAAGTCTATTAATATTAGTTCAGAATTTACATGGAGCCTCCGAAGTTTCATGTTTATACCAAAATTTTATAACTTTTATAGCTACACATAATTAAAGAGGAAATCTTCCGAGCTCGCCATACACCATAAAGCTTGGGGTTGATGGACGTAAACCTGCAGCTAAAATTATTAATTTCAAATGAACTTTTTCAAGAATGTCTAGATTTTCATATCCCCAAACTTTGGCGCCGTAAGTTAGAATTGGTACGATCATTGCATCAACAGCTTTTAGGAGACAATCTAAAGTTACATGAATGTTGCGTGATCTTTTCAAAAGTGAAAACATGGCTTTGGTTGCTCTATTTACAAGATCCTTTATAACATAGGTCAATCTTCTATTTCTATGGAAATTAATTCCAAGGTATGTGTAGCAATTTGATAATTCTATATTTTCATTTCCAAACCAAAATGAAAGCTTTAAATTTGATGCTACACCACTTCTAATACAACAATCTTACTTTGAGAGATATTTACATCCATTTTCCACAGTTCACAATATTTATGAAAACTGTCCAATGAAAGCGTTTAGATCTGGTAGAACTGACATTGGTTTCATATGCCAGTGAATTGGAATAGTATTGGTTTATATGCTTTATGTTCGGCCACTATAATCTTTTGATTAAATCAATTTAAATAAAAATGCCACTTGACATTACAAATAAAACATTGTAATCAATGTTTGTCAAAGTACAAAAATATGTTATGAATAGTTTTTAATTTATCCATATGAATATATATTCAAGTGTACAATGTAACAATGCTTTTTCCTTGTAGACCTTGTTTTACTTTGGCCTTTCCTTATGTTATCATTATTTATGAATAGCGGAATGCTTACATCATAGAGAAGCTGAAATTACATCATGACTTTACATTAGCTTTTATAAACTTTGCATAAGTTATTTACAATTGCATCATTTAAGAAGAAAAAGAAAAATTACCGACGCAGCTTGGAACTTTTCAGAGAGAGGTTAACTGTTGAATTTCACTAGTGAAGGATGCCCTTAGGGTTGTGGTTAGTTTAACCTGCCTCCCTTGACAGTTCTATGCTTTGTGACATGACATGACATTGTCCTTCAGGTTCATGGAGATAAATTAATCATGGCAATTGCATTACAATTTATCAATATTGTCTCTTGAATTAGAGTGTACTCAGATACACGTATAAAAATTAAGTAAAATTAATTAGAATTAGAATTTATAGAATATGCACATGTAAAACAATCACAAGTGAGTCCCCCTAATTAGTTTTTACCTTGAAGTTGCCCTTTAAGCATTAAAGTGTCAGAACTTACAATGCACCATGACCAAAGAAAAAGAAAGATAAAAAACTTCGGATAGCTTAGGGTCTGCATTATAGTTTACCAAAATATTAATGTAACTACATTTACAAAAGGAAACTAAATAAATGCTTCAAATATTCAATTGAGTTTGTATTTGGTATAATCCATATTCTATATCAAACCCTTTTAACATTCATGGTTTCAGTTAATAAAGTTAGAGTGAAATAACTCAATATTTCTTATATAAAAGAGAAGGGTTACGGGTCAGGCAAATTATTAGAGACTGGATAGTAAGTTGAGGAATGTGTCTTTGATTTACATAAACGGCCTATATGACACTTCGCTACATTTTTATGTGTGAACCTGTCACACTTGTAACGTTGCTTACGTAGAATACCAAACAAGTATTTCAATACTTGTATTGAAGTTCTAGTGTGGATTAAGTTACAGGGCAGTCATACCATGTTGAACATATTCTATATTTGTATCTCCCTTCTGTAAGACTGTACAACATGTACGGTTCTAAAGTAGATAAAGGCCCCCACTGAGAATCTACAATAAAGGAATCACAAAACTACCTCCTGTTAGGATTTTCTTCGAAACTTGAAACACGAGACCTACAAAAGGGAAATATTTTAATTTGAATAGACCTTAAATTGTAATACAAAACGGAAAATAAAGCTAAAATGCTTCCTTTACATGCAATGAAATGTGATCTGATTATGATTTGTTCTTTAATTGTTATCAGCTGATAAATCACTCAGTTTCAACCTTTACTTCCTGATAGAAAACAGACTGAAAACGTGACCAAAATGACCTCGTCTTCGGTACAAAGGATTCAGGTTTCATGATTACGCTGGTCCAGTGATATGCCAAAAATGTGTTTAGCCTAATCATCTGACTTTGAAATTGAGAAAATGTAAATGTTTATTCTTTGGGTTGTCAAGAAGAGAAATATAATGTTATACATTTATTTTGTAACGACACATATATGTATATCTTAATTGAATTAACGTAGAGTTCAGGAATGGATTTTTCTGGCTCTGTTTCCACAATATTTTATAAAATAACTATATACTGATACAAGTCCCTCGTGAAATTCCCTGTTACCAGCAGTTACCCAGTTACTGTTACAAGTTGATTTCTAAGATTGTACTATGATAACAACATTACACATACAAATATGATCAATCAAATGACTTTGCATATCGTAGATATCATAATCACGTATTAGTCCTAAGATTTTATCGTGCTAGCATAACAGGTTTCTTTTCCTAACAAGTTCTCTTGTACGGAAACAAAGTAGGAAATAATCATAATTTATCACGTAATGTCAGTCTGAAAAACAAGGAATTAGCATTCAAATCGTTTCATTTACATTTAGTGATATGACTAAGAGTATGAGTCTCTTCAGGTTTGAAATACAATGCTTAAGGACATTAGGTCACAATGACGACAATATATACTTCTCACAAAAAATTAAGCAACACGGATATGTTTTTTCAGAGAAATTCATTGTTTCGATTTACACGATTATCAAATGATGTAATACATAGATGAAGGTCTTGCACACTTTGTGCAAATGTAAAGAAAAAAATTGTTGAGCAATAAAAAAGTTAGCATTCCTCAAAAAGAGTTTCAATGACACAATCATGCAAAATGTACTGTGTTGAAGAAGCGAAATCTTTGAATGCCAAGATAATGTCCCCTTGAACAACAATCGTGTGTTCAATAACGTGTATGTCCGCCATTGGCTCCAATACATGCTTGTACACGCCTTGGCATTGACCATATGAGTCTGTCAAATGTCCTTTGTGGAATGTTCTGCCATTCTCTCCGTAAGGCCTGTTCCAGCTGATCTAGGGACTGAGGATGAACATGAAGGCCATAAACCCGCCTTCCAAGAATGTCCCAATCATGTTCAATGGGATTGAGGTCAGGAGATCTTGCAGGCCAGTCCATATGCGTGATGTTGTTGTTTTGAAGAACAACAGTAACAACTCTTGCTGGATGGGGACGAGCATTGTCATCCATGAAGATGAAGTTAGGACCTGTTTGCTGTGCAAGAGGAATGATTACAGGAGTGATGATCTCATCCCTGTACCTTACACCTGTCATTGTACCCCGTCTGATGGCCACAAGTTCAGTTCTTTGTCCAACACTGATACCACCCCAGACCATCAAACTTCCACCTCCATACTGGTCATGTTCAGCAATGACACAGTTGGCGTATCGTTCGTTACGATTTCTCCACACACGTGGCCTACCATCATTGAAGTCAAGGGAGAATCTGGACTCGTCTGTGAAGAGTACGTGGCACAAACGATTTACCCTCCAGTTACGGTGTTGATTCGCCCAGATCATCCTTCGTTGACGATGCTGTGCTGGCAGTGGGATACGTTGTAATGGTCTTCTGGACCTAAGGCCTACAGCATGAAGTCTGTTCCTCACTGTCTGTGTCGAGATCCTGTTCCCTGCAACTCTCTGGAGGTCATTCTGGAGTGATCTTGCCGTCGTGAACCTGTTTCTCCGGGCTAAGGTAGCAAGATATCGGTCCTATGGTGGATTAGTCACCCTTGGACGACCTGTTCGTGGTCTCTCTGTCATCTGTCCTGTCTGATTGTAACGGGTTATCGCTCTTGACACTACGCTACGATGAACATTAAAATGATTGGCAGCAGCTGTTTGCGTCATACCCCACTGGACCATTCCAACAATTTGAGCCACATCAGTTGCATTCAAGTGACGCCTAGCCATGTTAAAAAGGTTAGTGATACCAAGTGATAACCGCTGACTGCTTTTAAACAATCAGAGTGCACGTGTAAAGTTTGGAACACGTGCATGTTGTGCAATTTGCATGCGCTTTTTGAGGGTGGTTGTGTTCAAGTGAAGTGATCACTGTTTGGGACAAAATCAACATGAATCTGATATAAGGTTATGTATTGCAAGACATTTTCCTGCCTTCATTATCTCTTAATATAAGACTATTTAGAATTATAAAAATACCAGACTGAAAGATGTTCTTGTTGCTTAATTTTTTGTGAGAAGTATATATGAACTGCCTGCAATTCTAGAATGAAGGGCTTAAAGATACCGTAGTCTCCCTTAAATATCTATCCACATTTAATCCATAATAATGAGTTCAAATAAATAGAAGATCAAATTTCCGCAAATTTTGTTAACTACTTACCCTTCAATTATGTACGAGAAGTAACTCGAAAAACACTATTAAACAGCTGCAAAGTTTCATTCATTTAAATTGCTTACCATCTATTAAATTGCGATAACATGTGATATTAATTACGTTAGATTACTAATGCATTGATAACAACATTCATTATTGAGTACAAGAAAACAAATATTTCCTTGACAAATAACATTACCATCTGATTTTGCTAGCTCGTTGAATATCATACATCGTGGTTCGTGGAATAAGTTTACACATATCACTAGGTTAAAAGAAGGACAGTCATACACTTTAACTCGATCTATCAATCATATCAAGAGCATTTTTATATGAAATACGATATATAAAATGATAAAAGCTTATTGAGCTTTATAAACTAAAAAGTCTAATTGAATTTGACTTTATAAAGTTCAACAAGCTTAACATGAAATAATCGTATCACAAACACACGAGTAAGAAAAACATGTACATACGCCCAAGTAAATGAAGCTTGGGTGGAATACTGAAAAAGGCAAACTTAATCTATCATTGAAATACTTGTAGAGGGAAGAGTGATTTTTTTTATTTCACCTTGTTTAAAACTCAATCGAATTGTAAACACAATTGACGTAGAAAACTTAAATTTCCCACAACAAAGACCATAAATAAAAGTACAAGTTAAATATTTCATTCAGCGAAGATTAGATATATAGCTGGAACCATCAAGTCGAGTGTTATACCAACTTGAAACATGCTCATACAACAAGCCTATGTATATTGTATGGTATTATGTATATTTTATGATTAAAGTTAAAACGGTATTTTATTAAATGGAACACAGTTAGTTTCATGAAGAATTTTAACATGCATGATAAAATATCAGGCCATTGTGTGCTTCTTCCTTTTAACACTAATTTTGCAATGGTTGTAATGTTTGTAATGACATAAATATGGCATATGTCAAGCAGTGAGAGAAATCCTATTTATCAAATGATTAACCACTGAAAAACAAGCGAATTAATATGCCTTGCGGCCGCAACCGTATTTATTTATTTTTTAAATGTTACATCATTAGAGATTTCATTGCGAGAAACTATTGCTTTATGACGTCAATTTTTCAACCGTCAACTTTGGGTATTGATAAAATTTTATCTCAAATCTTCTCAAAATAAATAATATGTATTCACTATTTTGAAATATTGCTCCTATCCGTTTTGTAAATGGAAATCATCAAACAGAAAGTTTCATCTGCCAATCTCTCTCTTTGTAAACAGGCGGAATGAAAAGGATGATATGTGTTTTGTGCATTTATTGTTGGGTTTTTATTTAGGTTAAAACCACGACAATAGCAATAGATTTGTATAAAACAAATCTTCGTGAATGAATTCATTTCCCTACCTTGTTTAACAAAGCCTTCTGCCAGCTTAAACACTAAATCACAATACGTTCACGTCTCTTAAACAGGTGCTCTTTAAGAAGACCTGCAGTGTATACTCATAATCATATCTATCATCTCACATGTGTCTGCAGGTACATGTTTGTTCGTAAAGCAGGGTTCAGGCTTGCTCAATGTTAAACACGATATCTATTTGTGCAGGTAGGACAGTAGAATCATATCCATCTGATTACTTCAGTGCAATATGATCATGTCCAAATGCAATGGCGAAATAATAAGATAATTTAATGTCTATCTAAAATCAGTTATATCATTTGCACGAGTGATTACTTTCTTGCCATGAACAATTATATCCTCAGATCGCCAGGTAAGTATATAACCTGTAGATATTCATTTTAAAGGCAGCAATGATTTTGGTCTGTAACAAGGTAATTTATCATTCTCCACATGCAGAGTTTATGATAACGCTTGTGAAATATCAGAATTATTCAATCAACAGGTAAATTTCAAGATCACGATATAAAGTCAACATGTTATTTTAAATTCATCAAGATATAAACTATAATAAACATAACCCTTATCTTATGACTACGGTTAAAAACGATATCAATTAATCACCAAATGAATGTTTACCTAGTTACTGAACGATATACGTGTCAGGATGAAAACAATTTCGCAGGACCAGCTCCTCAGTAGGAAATATTACGTATAAGGCCTTGACTTTACTTTATTTTCGTCGATAGATTTTGGATAGATCTGGTGTCTGGATTTTGAATTTTTTTCTAATAGAAATTTCATTGTTCAAATGTCATATCCATATCATTTAAAGATTTTTTTTATCTTCATTGTGTCGGCTTTGTTATTGGTATAAATAAGATATCTGTGTTTATACAATATTAAGATGTTATTTCTCTGTGTTGTACTACGATCTGTTAATCTCTTTTAGTGAGACATATACTTATTACTTTATGAATGAGAGGGATCGTTGTTTGTGTTGAAACTGACGCGACAAAACATTTGTTTATTTACAAAATGTATTTCCCCTCTGTCTGTTTTGATGTGTTATCAACTACAGAAGAGAAAGTAAGACGGGGTGTATGTTCTGTAGATCACAGGAAGTCGAATGGTGCCATATGTAACATATGTTAATACCAAAATGAGCATCAGTAATTTTACTTCTTAAGGAAATACTTTTACTGCCCAGATTATAAAGAGATTTCGGCATTAAATCGAGCAGTGGTGTAACTATACTTGGCAATATCAATACTGCCAGGTAGTACCGATTCAGCCTTGAAAATCATAAAGTGTTCTATGGATCAACTTTACAGCAGCGATGATACTGATTTGAATCTTTTCAAAAGGAAAATTCATATTTTCACTTGTTGAAAATTGGTCAGTCTTGCCGCCCACTATGCAATAAAAATTTAGATACAGTTAGTTGCATTTATGCATTCCCTGTCTTTAATCAAGGTATTCAAAATACAAAACCATTGTCTGCCAATATTTATTGTTTTTCAGATTTATTTACTTACAAACAGTTTAAACCTGACCTAATGTGAAAAGATTTTTAACATTATCGGATTTCACATATCTCAAATATTTAAAGGCAAAGTGATCGTAGCAACTTTTGGGCTAGGCATAGAAACAGGAAGATACAAAAATAAGAAAAATATAATAAAAAGTAACCGTATTGAAGATAAATTTCAAATTCTTTTTTCTGTAAATTATAGAAAAAGGTTTTTACTCCAAGAACCAGGTACAGCCAAAATATAAACTACATTCTCAACAGTTAAGAAATTTGCTATATATGTTACAGGTTATTTTGGAAAGATTAAACGTATACGCGAGGTAATTTAGGAATAAACGCCGAATGCAATAGTACTTCACTTATATTACGACTGCTCATTTTAATATTTTAATGCAGGGAGAAATCCAAAAACACCATGACCATGAAATGCGGGAAAACGTGACTGAAGCTAGCAAACCATGGATGATACTTTGATGTCATACAGTGAAGCATTGCACTATCCCTCCACCAACAATGTTGACTGTTTCAATTTCAGGACATTGTCAGGTCACTTTCAATCAAATCTCCCGCATTTGTCAGCTGATTGGTGAGTTTGTTCGTTTGACCAAACCTTATTTTAATATATATTCATGCACACATGTATTAATTTTTTGAAACTTGAGTTCCAATACTTTCAATGTGAACATTCAAAAATCTGATCATCTATTCATGGGTAAGCGACACGTGAAAACTATATTAAGCATATATCTATATGAAGCGAAAATCTAATTATTTCGTCATAGAATTTATTGAAGGTGGGCGAGTTATTGTTTAAACACTTTGAATAAATAAAACTAAAAGTGATTCACAAAATTAAGAAATTGTCTTCTTCAAATAACCCTATATCTATTGTTCATTAGACTTGTTAGCATAAGAACTATTTTTGACCTTTTAGTTTTATTGGATGATTGAACTACTAGGATATCTTCCCCATGTTGTTTTTGCTTAAATTGTAAAGAATAGCTATATTAGAATGTATTGTTATACTTTTCTTATAACTGAAAATATGATTTGAATGATAGTGTGATTACAGCTTTAATGAATGAAGTAATTTCTCCTACCTCGTTCAATAATCTCGTTGTTGAAACTACAGCTTTCTACCTTCACCAACACCAGCTCAAGATACGTCGCTACGTGTACGAGTACGTCTCTCCTCAAGAACTGTGTAACGTGACGGGAATTCCTGCGGTATATTATTATATCTACCTTTTTCTACAGTGTTGTAAGACAGAAGGCTTCAGTCATGCTCAATGATTTACACGATACCATCTTGTCTAGGTAGGACAAAACAACCATATCAAAATTGTAACCTTAGTGCCATGTGGTCAATTCCCCATTCTATCGGCTAAACTAAAAAAAAGTTTTGTCAGTTTGAATGCATATTGGGACCATTTTTCCTTTCAGCGCGTTAGGCATCTGTGCACTTGTTTATTTCTTGCCATGGAGATATATAATCAGGTCGCCAGGTAAATCTACAAACTGTAGATATCCTTTGTAGGAGAAGCACTCGGTCATTGCTTTTAACAAAGATAGTCATTGATTGCTCCAATGTAGGTTTTATAATTTACCACTTAAACTATATCTATTCAGTCAAACTTATACCCTATTTGTTAACTCAATAAGGTGTTCCAATTGCTGTAATATTTGTGACTCTAATAATGATTAGAACATATAATGATATAAAATGTTCTAGAAGTTTTTAAAAACCAGAGGAGCTGAATATGAGAGTTTTGAGATACTTGACCGACTTTGAACAACTAAAGCTGCTGAAAAAGTTTGTGTTGCTGTGGAATAATTCTTATGTAGAATAATCATCTTTTAAAATTGTTATCACCATTTCTTAACGATATACTTTACAGTGAAAGCTTTTAAATCATTATGCAAAGGGATCTTTGTTTCATAACATATACAAGAGAGATATCTAGGGTATGCCTGGAGCAATTTCGTCGTTAACTATAAGGGGCATGGGCTCAACATTATGAAATTGGGAGGTTCGTTTTTACTGCCAGGAACATTTATTTGAAAAGTTTTCTCCAATGTCATTTCCACAATGGATAACATTGGTGAATGTGATAATATCTTTTGCGAAATTTTAATTCTGCAGTACTATGAGCATAAACTCTAAACATAACTTCTCACGTATCTCCTCAAAAGTGTGTTACTTTAGGTTGAATGACGGTTGAATAAGTAAGTCTTAAATGAACACCAATTGTCATGATATTTGTAAGTTCCAAAGTAATGAAAGAAGCTTTTGTTTAAGAGCTGTACTTAACTTTTTATTTAGTAAAAGGTAAATCTAATGAGGCGCTAAGGTCTTGTCCCTTCATATCACTATGTATCTAAAATGTGAAGATATTGTGAGGTTCTGTAATTAGATATGTAAGCAATGTGTGTGCAGTCGTGCAGAGAATACAGACAGTCAGCTCCACAATCTACAATAGTTAAGTTGGACAATGTTGGATTATATTCTGCAATCCGTTGGTGTAAGTATAAAGGGCTTGCGACTCACGAAATATGCATGTGACCCTAGGCTAGTCTTTTTGCTGTGAATTCCACTTATATTCAATTTACGTTCCCTAAAGAAAGAAACGCACGATTGTATTGTTTTCAAGCATATGTTCATGGTTTATGTATTAAATATTCTTTAAAAATAACAAACTGAAGATTGGCATCAGGGTAACTTATACATTGTGTTGCTAATGGTATAGCGTTAACAATGACAAGGGACGTAATTCATGACGTCATATGCATACCACTTTTTTTAATAGTAATTCCTTCGTTTTACGAACTATTTATATGTCACTTATACCAGAATTTCCCTTGAAATGCAGTAGTTTTAACATATAACATTGAGCATTTCCAGAATTCGCAGAATCACACACGGCAGTGTGCGCATACCTTCCATCCCCATGACTCCAACTGTCGAACCTGTTGACCAATCAGTGCCCAATGATGCTCATGAATACGACGAAGTTGAGGATAACCCTTTCACTATTGATCTAAACAAGCCGATTATTGCTGAAGTATTCGGCAGCGCATGTGCTTCAGCAGGTCAACCAACTTCCTTCCCTCGTATGGCAAAATATTCGACCATTATACCTGCCTTGCGTTCAGTAACACATTGTTCGCGGCGAGTATCCTTCTTTTAACATTCAGTGTTCGCGAGCGCTCGCGGACATCCCGGGAAATTCTCTGTTACTGAACGTAGGGCTGACACCCAAGGCCGACCCATTACAATGACCATCATATCATCACAGTGTGAAATTCGTGATCGACAAAGGACATCTCTGTCGGAAGGTATTGCATGAGCTTGTACAACTGCAAACTTGCCGGTGAGATGATGTATATAATGAAACCCGGGACTCCCGGTAATATATGAGGCAAAGAAACACTATTTTCCAATTTAGAAATATTGATGCGTTAGTTATTTCGTAAATGTAGCATAGAAGTTACAGGAAATTGTGGGAGAAAACCTTACGTTGAAATGAGTTCTGAGTCTGAATATTTGCTACAATAGGATACGACCCAAGCAGTGTCGTGATTCGATTCAAACTGTCTCAAATGCATTGCTACCTACGGGAAATTAGGGGAGAAAACCTTATTATGAAATGGGTGCTGATTTTGAATATTTGTAACGTTATATTTTAACAAGGATAAACAATTGTCTACTAAAGTGTGAAAACAAATGCGTTGCCGACCTGCTTTTGATAAGATTGCAGAGGTAACTGTTTATTTCTACCTCTGTTGTTCAACCCATTTGCGTTAGAATTAGTCGGTGTTTCAGGAAAAGACCCATGCAGGGTCGTGATTCGATTCAAACTGCCTTACATGCATTGCTACTGATTACATAACTCTCAACAATATGGTTGTGAAATCCTTTCAATATCGAGTTATGCAAAAAAGGTTTTGTTGATTGATTTACCGAATTATGAACATAGGAAATGGTTGATCATTTTGTACCAAGGTTTTACAAAAATGTTTTATAAGAATAACACTTTGGGTAATAGCCTTTCACTGAACACAGCTGCTTCGTAGTATTTCAAGCTTTTAAATGTGATATTCGCTAAAAATACTGAATATTTTAATCTTTAAGAGCCTTCATATTTGTCTATTTGATATCATAGACCAATAGATTTTGAACGGTTTAGGGATGATTACCTGGTGACTTAGGTATATACATTTTAATGATTTGTTAAGTTTTTCATTTAAAACTTGTTGAATACCTAACGCTTTAGTTTACTATATTTTTAAAGCATACTGATCTTAAGACTCACATATCATTTTAGTGCTTGATAATCTATTTGTATTATTTTTAACAATGCATGCTACTGTGCTTTGGCGTTATATGCTTATTGAAACCATATACCACATGAAAAAATGGTAAAACATAATTTGAAAGTGTTCAAACGCTTCTTGCAAATGACACTAGCTTATTTTCGGAACATTGTCCATTGTCAAACTGAAGAATTTTTTGTCTTTTATTCCTAATTGGTTTATTAAGTAATAGCTTTCAATCCAGCTTCTTTGCTTGTTTCAATGTAAAGAAGGCAAAGACTCGAAGTGCAATGTGCATAGTTGCATAAAGTTTAGCTCTCCGAAAGCAAGTGCAAGTATCCGATTGCATCGCTGATTGAAACTAACTTTGATAGCATCCAATCAGATTTCTATATTTCAAGACAGTGAAACGCTTGCATTAGGACAGAGACTAAGAATTTACCTGTGTTAGGAGAGAATGGACATACCCTATCCTTAAGCAAAAGCAGGAAATATTGCTACCTATCGCAAAACTAGAATTATCGAGTGAGCAGTAAAGTCGTTTATGGAAATTAATTTGTAAAACAAAATTAGCCATATCAAATTTAAACAACTCCTGGTTTGTACAATGATAAAACTTAATTTGTTTACATCAAGTTACCACCATGAATATTTAAAACAGTTGCGAATTGATTAAGAGACATGATTTTAGTCATATGCCAAACCGACTACGGATCAACATTATTGAAGTGCCGAACTATAAGCTCTGGAAAGTTACCCTTTGAAAGAGAGACATGGAAATACTTACAGCCGACTGACCTCTTTGAAAGATACTATGTAATTGTGTGATTTAAAGGGGCTCAGAGTATGTTGTTGGAGTCAAATGTGTAGTTCTGTATAAGGACAATAAACAGGTTTAAGTCGTGATTTGTGATCGAAAACCGGACAGTGGCGCTCGCCAATAATTAAAACGTAATTTTTAAAACTTATTTACAGCAGATACAAGGACAACAATGTAGTGTTAGTTTTAGGTTAGTCATTAAACTAACATTCATGTAGATTGTGTGTAAAGTATTGAGGTTTTAAGATCTAAATGACTGTGTTTGTATTACAATTGAAAACAGGAAAATATCATAATTTTGTCATTTTAGAGATAAATATGTAAGTTTAGGGAAGACATTTGAACTTAAATCAGAAAAGACAGTATTTTGGTTCTAATTAAGCCACATAATCAGTTTATGAAACATACTCTGTACACCTTTAAGTAATTGAAGATGGAATCCACTGAATGTAACTTTTATCCGGATTTATAGACAAATGTTGCTCTTTTGAGCCTTCCTCCCAAACTGTCCCCCGCTGCAACAAATCTATGACTTAATGAATACTCACGGTCTGTGAATCCATTTCCACGCTTGTCTACAAAATGTATATACGATGTAAACTATTTGACGATAGTTAAACAATTTTCTATATGATAATGTTGACATCTGGCTTTAATGATGAGCTGTTGTTGATAGTGTTGTTGCGTTTCTGATCCGGTAAATAATTTTATCTTAACCCTATCAGATATAAGTTGTTGTCAGCGATGCATTATATGTAAAACATAACAACCAGAGCCTGTAATATTTATGTCATGTCTATGCACGAAGTGCAAGCAGGTAATGCTACCACCCTTCACATTATAGTGAGCTTCAAGAGCCCGTAAATACGCACAATATGGCCTACGTTGCTGTGTGTTGGCACGAGAGCACATGGAATTAATGACATTTTGACATGATGATAATAAAAAAAAAACCACTTTGCTCAAGAAGATATCAATAAATATAGATGAAAGTAAGAGTCAATTATAAACCAACACATAATTCTTAGTACCCTGGTTTAATACCAGGTTAATCCGCGCGTCACTTCTTTGGAGGGTTTATTTTACATTCAATCATAAGTCACCGATTTGATTTAAACGTTTTCGTATTCAACATCTATTCAACATTAGAGCGATTTACTAAAGTGGTGTGTAATACAAATCTACGTTTTACGTTCTCCCCTCAACTGCTGTTTACGACCTTCTACGTCTTTTCAAAACACCCCTGTAAAAAGGCAAAGTACTATTATCCTGCTGAAATTTACTCAAATACATATTACATAACCGTACATGTTTAATCTCAAAACAATAATGAACATCTAACCATGAAAGTGTTTCGGAAATATCAGCACAACTTAGAATCTCACAAACAAAATATTTCAAGTCAACAATTAAAACGCATGATGCTTAAACGATAACCACTTGAAAATAATATATATATATATATATTGGCTCGTATATTTATGCTTCAAGATATATGATGTATTAATCTCAACTCTCTACCAGATCGGTATTCTAGTGCATGTATAGTACTTACTCTACAACCACTTCATAAAATCAATGCTAACTATGCTTACACTGAATTTGTACTTTTCATGTTTTATGCAACTTATAAAAATGTCAAAATATATTACATTGTTGAAGAGTCAAACTACAAAAGCTCGGGGTTTGCCGAAAAGTCTTCAAATAATCATTGCACACTGTTTTATTTATTTACCAACTTCACATACGTATTTGGTATAAAGCAGTGCAACGCAGTGAATATTTTTTTTACCACTGATGTATACGTATTTTGCCACTGCACATTGTCACGACCTGTACATTACAAAACCGTAAACAACGCACATGTTTACAGCTAGACATACAACCATTGAATATTTACCATTAAATAACTTCATACATCTCCTCCATATCCACGTAGCATATGGCAGATCTATATTGTATAACTTATGTAACCGCTACATATGAACATCACACAGTATGTATCAAGTGTAATTGTACATTTTGTTCAACATGTGCATTGCAAAATATAAAACCATTGCAATAACACATTGTTTTATTTTTAACCACTGCATGTTCACACTTCTTAATATTTTCAACCCTATTCAATTCGATTACTAAAATAGCACTTAATAGCTGTCCGAAAGCAACCCTGTTGATTAGTGGTGAGGATTCATGTAAAACTTCATGTGAAAGGATTGGATGATTTACATGAATTGTAGAAAATATTGGAAAAAAAAACTCTTTCAGTTCAGTCGTTCTGTTGGGGACCTTAGTTTTATATAGAGATATATAGAAATGAATATGAAATAGTGTCATGTGGTTCTGTTCTGTTGGTTGGTAACCTCATTGCAAAATAAACTGAGAGTTTGAAGAGTGGTTCCCTACCCAGCACCTATACACCAGTTGAAAGACTAGTGATAAGTAAGTAATGGGTAAGTAATTGTTATATAAATGTGCCCCTCTTCACCCAGCGATGCAAATGGGTACCTGGTGAAGTTATCTTGTTGGTGACCCAAATGTATGTAAGCCTGTGTTTGTAAAGGTTAAGGAGCAGAGAGTCCAACTACCGGCTCAAAATCCATGTATCACGACACATTGCATGTAAAGGAAGTATTTTACTATATTGTTTCAGAAAATATTCGTCTCATAATAAATATCACCACATGGAATTTGATATGTCACTGGCTTATCAAGAACTTAATCTGTTTACGATGTAGAAACACACAATGCGATGAATCATTGTGTGTGTGTGTAGGGGGGGGGGGGGGGGGGGGGGGTGGCGATAAGAGGGACACGTTTTTCATAAAGTTTGAGTCTAATATATGTTTTGTTGACCTGCCCAAAACAAGACTTTTCCAAAGTTAATATATGTAATATATATATATATATATATATATATATATATATATATAAACGCTGTATGGGCACAACCAATATTTCTCAAATTAGGGACTGGATAGTCAATTGAGGAGTGTGTCTTTGATTTACATCCACGGCCGTAATGGCACTTGGCTACATTTTGTGTGTGAACCTGTGACACTTGTAACGTTGCTTACGTAGAAAACAAAACGCGTATTTTTTAGTACTTGAACTGAAGTTTTAGCGTGGATTAAGTTAAAGGGCAGTCATGTTTTTAAAGCACATGAAGGTCACCACTGACAATCCTTTCCGTATAAGATTTTAATTTGGGAGACTCAAGTTAGCTATCTGTAAGAAAGGAATAACGAAACTACCTCCCGTTAAGACCTTTTTTTAGAAACTTGATCTACAAAAGGGAAATATTTTAATTTGAATAGACTTTAAGTTGTAATACAAAACAGAAAATATAGCTTAAATGCTTCCTTTACATACAATGCAATGTGATCTTATTATGATTTGTTCATCAATTGTTATCAGCCGATAAATCACCCAGTTTCAACCTTCACATTCTGATAGAACAAAAACCTGAAAACGTGACCAAAATGACCTCGTCTTCGGTGGAACAGACACTGGTTTCATAATGACACTGGCCCAGTGTTATTCCAATGATGTGATTGATATCAGCCAAATGGTGGAAATCTATATTGTTCCATTATCTGACTTGGACATTGAGTACATGTACATCTTATATTCTGTGGGTTGATAAAAAGAGAAAATATTATATTACACATTTATTTTCATATGTTCTTAACCACTTAGGTCGAGCACACACAGTGTTAACCCAATAGTGTGACTGGTATTGGCCCAATGTTGAAAAATTATTTTGGCCCCATTCAGACTCCTAATTATAAGTTAATTGTTTTTACTAGCCAAACGTATCCAAAACACATTTGGGTGGATTTTAATTGGGATTGGGTATCAAACAAACTTGATTTATGTATGGTGGATTTATTAATCGTCAATTTGATAAGATAGATATATACCTCTGTGGACAATAATCCCTCTCCGATTATCCATTAATATACCCATATCTTATTGAATTCATGTATGGACCTTTGTACTTGGACATTTTGCTGCCTCTGTTTTAATAATTTTTAATAATCTAACTATACACTGATACCAGTCCCTCTGTTTCCAGCATCCATTTAAATTAAAACCAAGTCGATTTCTTAGATTGTAGGATGATCACATCATTTCATATATCGTTGATATCATAATCACGTATTAGGAGTAAGGTTTTATCGCGCTAGCATAACAGGGTTTTTTTCCTAACAAGTTGTCTTTTACGGAAACAAAGGAGGAAATAATCATAATTTATCATGTAATGTCATTCTGAAAAATTAGGAATTAACATTTAAATCGTGTTCTTTACATTTAGTGATATGACTAAGAGTATTAGTCCCTTCATGTTTGAAATACAATGCTTAAGGACATTAGGTCACAATGGCGACAATAAACATGAACTGCCTGCAATTCGAGAATGAAGTGCTACAACATATCATACGTCTCCCTTAAATATCTATCCACATTAAATTCATTATCACTAGTTCAAATAAATAGAAGATCAAATATCCCGCATATTTTATTAACTACTTACCCCTTAATTACGTACGAGAAGTAACTCGAATCTCACTTTTTTGAGTTTTTCTTATTTTAGCTTGTTCAAAACTCAATTGAATTGTAAACACAATTGCCGTAGAAAAATTCAATTTCCCACAATTAAAGACGCAACAAAAACCATAAATAAAAGTCCAAGTTAAATATTTCATTTAGGGTAGATAGATATAAAGATGTAACAATCAGGTCGATGGTTATACCAACTTGAAACGAAAGCTCATAAAACGAGTATATGTATATTGTAATTATATATCTTATTGTGTATATTTTATGATTATAGTTAAAACTTTATGTTAAGAAATGGAAAAAAAAAATTTAAATGTTAACATGCATGGTGATGAAAAATCAAACCAATGCGTACTTTGTTCCTCTTACACGAATTTTGTAATGGATGCAATGTTTGTAATGTGATGACATAAATATGGTATATGTCAAGAAGTGACAGAAATCATATTTGTTCTATCATTAAACCATTGACAAAACAAGAGAATTAATATGCCAATTTTGTAATGTGACATCATCAGAGATTTCATTGTGAGAAACTGTTGTCTTGTGACGTCAACTTTTTCAACCGTTACATTTGAGTATTGATAAAATGTAATCTCAAATCTTCTCAGAATAAATAACATGTTATCACTGTTGACTAGTAGTAGATTTTATACACTGATTATGCAATTCATTATATTTCGATTGGTGAAATAATGCTTCTATCAGTTTTGTAAATGAAAATCCTCAAATAGAAAGTTTGATCTGCCAATCTTCTTCTTTTTTGTAAAAAAGTGGAATAAAAAGGATGATATAAGTTTTGTGCTTATTTTGTTGGGTTTTTATTTATAGCAATAGATTAGACTTATAGCAATAGATTTGTCAAAAACATCTTCATGAATGAATTAATTTCCCTAGATCGTTAAACAAAGCCTTCTGCAAACTTAAACACCAAATCACCTTACCCCCACATCTCAGGGCGAATTATTTTGTTAACACTCTCAGAGACGTACCATTTAAAATAAATAAAACAAAAGGGGATTTACGAAATTACAAAATTTTCTTCTCAAAATTACCCTTAATATATAGTTCATTAGATTTGTTAGAGTTAGAACTATCTTTGATATTTTAGTTGTGTTGGACGGTTGCAAACGACTAATCTACTACTAGGATGTCTTTCCAATGCTTTTTTTTTGCTCAAATGGTAAAGGATAGCTATATTAAAATGTATCGTTATACTTTTCTTATAACTGAAAATAGTATCTGAATGATAGTGTAATTACAGTTTTTATGAATGTAGTAGTTTCTCCTACCTCGTTAAATAATGTCGTTGATGAAACTACAGCTGTCTATCTTCTACAGCACCTGGTCAAGATACGTCGATACGTGTACTATAAGTCTCTCCACAAGTACCCGAAACGAGACGTGTATTGCTGCCGTGTATATTATATCTACCTATATTTACATGAACAGTGTTGTAAGAAAGAAGGCGTCAGTTTTGCTCAATGTTTTACATGATAGGATCTTGTGTACGTAGTACAAAAGAACCATAACACAATTTTGACCTTAGTGTCATGTAATCAATTCCCATTCTAACTCAACTTTTAAAAAAAACCAAGTGTGCCAGTTTGAATTCATATTGGAACCGTTTTTGTTTTCAGTGCGTATGGGATCTGTGAATTTGTTTATATCTTGCCATGGAGATATGTAATTAGATCGCCAGGTAACTCTGTAAAGTATAGATTTCCATTGTAGAAGAATCACTGGGTCATTGCCTGTAATAAATATAGTCATAGATAATTGTTCCCATGCAGGTTTTAAAATAACGCCTGTAAATATATATTTATTCAGTCCAGTGGCAAAACTAACACGATATTTGTTAACTCAGTAAGTAGTTCAATTTCCTATAAATGTGATGACTCTAGTCTTGATGAGTACATATTTAAGAAATGAATTTCATCATATGGTTGTCCACACGGTTATAACCTGTTTGAAACTTGTAAGATAAACTTGTATAACCGGCAAGCTTGCGACGCCGGTTATACAAAAGTTTATCTTACAAGTTTCAAACAGGTTATAACCGTGTGGACAACCATATGATGAAATTCATTTCTTATAAATTCAAACGTTGTATTTAAAGCGAAAATGCATTCGAAATGCAATTCTATAGCTGCTTGTCGCACTGACCTACGTACCGGTTACACCAAGACGGATCTCTACCCGTATTCAGACGCATAAACAAAATAGTTCCAAAGACTCGGTAAAAATGACACTTTTTTATTCTACAAATAATACATTTTGTGTATCAAAAAACTAACAATGATTATATTTTTGGAAAAAAGTGGAAAATGTAAAGTTTAATTTAAATAGATCAAAGTTAACAAATAACACTCGCGTATTTATACTGTCCAGAATCTAGGTGACAGTACAGCGTGTTTTGGCTATGAAGAAAATAGTTCCGGCACGATATCGTATAACCTGCATTTACTGAAGGTTATTTTGTATAACCCTCAACTTTGGGTTCATTGAAATGTATACCGATCACATGACCATGTCTGATCCAATCAGAATGCAGCATATCGTTTACATCACAAAGTCTGAATTTATAATGATATAATTTGTCCCATGAAGATTTTTAAAACCAGCATCGGAGAGGAGCAACATATATTATATTAACTACCACCTTTTTGTTTCTGTTACGAAGTTAAAAGAACTTGACATGTTTTTATGTCATTGATTATAATAACTCATTTGATCTATACATGGTAATGAGAGACCGACTGTGAACAACGACAGCTGCTGAACAAGTTTGTGTCGCTGTTGAAGAATTTTGTAAAATGTTTGATCACCATTTCTTAGCGATTTACTTTACAGTCAAATCTATTTCATTCTACAAGGCACAGATTCGGGGTATGCCAGGATTATTTTTGGCATTCCCTAAAAGGGGCAGGGGCTCTAAATTAGAAAATTGGGAGTTTCGTTATATCTGCCAGAAAAAAATTATTTGGAAACTTTTCAACAATGTTTTCTATCAATAATAAACAACATTGGTGACAAGTGACAACATTTCTTACGATTTTTTCCCCCCAAAAAAATTTAAATGACAATTGTATATATAAGACAACCTGGAAATATCTAATTTTGCATTTGGGACCCCAGTGTTGCATAAAATCCTGCCAGATGAGTATTTGCCATGCTATGCGCATAAACTATAAATATGTCATAGGATTGTATATCGCCTCAAAATAGTGTAACTTTCGGATGAATAATGGTTGAATAAGTCAGTCTTAAGTTTACACCATATTATATGATATTTGCAAGCTCCAACGTAATGAAACAAGATTTTGAAAAACATTTATAGTTAAATTTTAGTTTAACGTAAATCTGAATATCTGATTTTGTCCTTTTCTTACCACTATTTATCTGACATAAGATGTCTTTATGAGGCTCTGTAACTAGATATGTTAGCCATGTGTGTGCAGTCGTGCAGAGCATTGTAATGTTATGAGTCGCCAACGGGAGACAGTCAGCTCCTCATTCTGTTATATTCAAGTTGGACAATGTTGGTTTATACTCTGCAATCTGACCCTATGCATATTCTTTTTACTGTATATTCCATTTGTAGTCAATTGACGTTCCCTTCAGAAAAAACCTCATGATGATAAGATTGTGACAAGCGAAGCCTAACTTTACCTTATGAAGAAATTCAATGTTATCATAACTTCGATCAATCTGACGGGGACGTCATTTATATGTCAAAATATATGTCTTTCTGTCACCTTCCTTTTAAAACATAATTGCTTTATCAAGAAATGCTTAAGGGAAAAAAACCCAACCGACAATGAACGCCCCCTGTCACACCTTCTTAACATTTATTATTGCAGGTAAATGGAACATTAAAAAAACCCTTAAGACTTCGTTTCTCTCTTTTCATTATTTATCTGGAATGAAAAAGTGTTTGTTTAAGACTTTGTGGGGTTCTGAAATAGGATATCTGAGTCATGTGTGTAGTCTTGCGAAGCGTTGTTATATTGTGACTTTAATTCGTAATGTGTTGATATAAGGGTACAGGGGAAAGCACCGTTGTAATATGCATGTGCCAGAATGCGTAATTCAAATAACGTTGTAATCCATGTATATTCTTCTCATGACATCCGGAGTAGAAAATCAATTTGATTTCAGAAAACTTTTAACATAAATATAATATAAAAAAGACAAATGTTTATAGGCAGTGTAAGTGAAACTCAGTGCGTTAATAGTGCGTATTACAGAAGTATATAACATACATCTAACACCTTTCTGGCACAGGCTGGAGGTTTATTCGAAAGGTAGATATGCCTCACTAAATTGGACAACATTGACCATGACGTATTATTCAAAATCATCCCCACTTATTTGGTCAAACTCGTTGTGACATGACTCTTAAAGTTGCTGCAATGACATTTGAATGTGACTCAAAACTGCGTCGACGGAAAAGCGTTTTGAGAGGAAGTATCAGCTAGACGTCTGGGGGGGGGGCCAAGTCTTGAGAATAAAATGGATATGGAAGGATTTTGAAGCCACATCCTTGTGCTGCAGCCATTGTTACCATAGAGCTGTTTACATTGTCTTCCACAGTTTTTCTTCACTCCGTTTGTTCCCGAAATCACGAAATTCATTAGTGTAATATTCACCAGTGATGGTAACCAGTGATGGTAACGATTATCCCATCTTTGTCACAAATAAGGGACGGAATACCTTCACACAGGATGCCACTTTTCAGAAGGCAATAACGGTTCATGTTAGTCATATTATTTAAACATAAAAAGATGAACCCATCTTTCATGGTTTGTTACAAGCCCTCTAGCAGTTGTTGACTGACCTGAAGTTTAAATTAATCAATATACAATGTTGCATTAGACAAAAGTTAACTGCGATTTTTGCAGAAGAAAATTATTAGTAGAAACTGTAAATTGAAGCTAGTAATGATTCAAATAAATATAACAGTAATATGATTTATCATAAATACTTACTTAGATAAAGACTTTACGTCCCTGGTTTTAAGTAAAGAGTTTCAGGTAAAATCAAAACATTATCAACAGGGCCATGTTGTACGTGACATTTATAATCTTGTGTATAAAATCGATTTACATCATAACGTAATAAATTTTAGTAATCTCCCTCAGTGGCAAACGCAGTTTGAACTTATCAAAAAATTAAAATCTTGTAACATCATTAAGGATCCAAAACATTTTATTATGACACAATGTATCTTTATTAACCTAGAACCGTGCAACAGTGACTTTAATTTTATCCATTGGTAACTGATATTGTGAAGGAAAAAATAGGTTAAGGATGAATGAGCGATGACTGAGCGATGACAACGGTTTTATGCTAAACTGGATCACATGATCTGCCCTAACGCTAGTGTAGGTCTATCCCCAACATTTCCAAAATTCGAATTGCAAGTTTTCACTTACGATTGAGATCCTGAAGTATGTCGTCAGGAAAAGGGATAGGATCGATATTTTTCCGTAGCTCATTTTACAGGTAGACGGATATCTGGACACATAGAACATATTTTTTTAACACACTACTGTCATTCATGTACAGACAGCAGACACCAACATGTTATTTAGAAAAACGCGTTAGAACTGGTAAACATGTATATGAATAAGCAGGTTATATCTTGTTGTACCGTCTAGTGGATTTTGTTTGACAAACCTGCATGGATTATCCCCCTTACCCCAGTATGGTACAATATTTTATCGGACAAAGTTTCCAAGTTTGTACCTTGGATTCTTCTCCAGTCGACATGATGTTTATCCATATATTTTCATAACAATCCATATTGCAATTAAAGTGTATTGAGGGAAAGATTTGTAGTCGCTGCATAAAACTGGTGAATTTTCTGTGGAAAGGTCATTTTTTGTCTCTAGTTTCCATTTTTCAATTATTTCGGGAAAAGTCAACTGATACAACTTTCTCTCATAAGAGGCAATTTTGCGATACAAAATTCTTCTAAATAACTTTTAAAATAATGCCATATTAAAAATCGCCAGTAGATTAAAACCTGCTCCACCTATCTTTAAAGACAATTCTTAATTACTTCATTGGGTCTGCATAATAAAACCCCAATGCGTGTCTTCTTTAGTTAGATACACTCAATCAATAAGAGTTTTTTATAATTCCAGAGACATAACATTGATCTTTCCAGCAGATTGAACTGCTTTGAAGAATAAGAGGCGTTGTCTTCCACTGCTTCCATTCATGTTTGGTAGCTTGAGGTCTTTTCACAACGAACGCTGGAGATTCTTATTCGCTAACATTACTTAAGACAATGGATTTATCTTGATCCTCACATATGGGCTTATAGGCCTTCTAGTTTTCGAAGGAAATCGTTACTGCGTGTAAATCAAAAGTTGGTGGGAGTGTTAGGCATCTGAACATAAACCTAGACAGTAACCCTCAAAATGTTGATTGTGGAAACAAATAGTAAACTATTTTTTATCACAGACCCTTCATCAGTTTTCTATGTCTCCACATTTTTTTACCTCCGGTAGTAAGCATTGTTCAATCTCCATTAAATTAAACGACGTTACCTTTTGTAAAATTCGTGCACGCAATCAACATTGATTATTCTCTTACTAAATAAAAAAAAGGTGAACCGAATTGAATTGAACGGAATTTGTATTATGCTTATGTAGCTTTATAAGAATAGAGCTGTAAGTCAATACTTATCATAACTTGACTGCTTTCAAAACGCCTTTAATCTTACTGTTTCTCCACTTTGACGATCACTTACATTCTCAATGCTTTCTCAGACTTCACTATGGTGGAATTTAACAATATTATAGAAGCGCCGTAAAATCTATTTAGTGTGCAATCATAAGTCAGTAATCACTAACCATCCAAACCACAGACAATAAAACGATACCAGAGTAGAAGGGGCACCAATTTCAACATATGGCTCTATGCTGTGATATTAAAAGGATTTTCTAGCATTGTATTTACTTTGCAATGTCCAGTCAGTCCTCTGCATCGCTTAAATTTACTTTGCAAAGGCTTATCGTTTGCGCTGTTATTTTAAAGGAACACTTTGAAACCTCACGACCATGACATTTGACAAATAACAACATGCAAGGCATAGGCATTATGATATTTTATTTAAGCCAATAATAACTTAAATCAAACGAAGAAAGGTATGTATTTACATTAGCGGTATCAATAACAGCTTTAGAACAAATGTGAATGCCAAAAAATATGAGAGCAAATTACATTGCTAAATTCCTATTACAACGACGACTTGAAACAACGGGAGTGGTTAATTGTAAAAAGAGAATAATATATTTGGGTTAAAACATAACATATAAGAAAAACCTAAAAAAATTATCCTAAAAAGAAATGTACACATTTTTACATCAAAGCAAGAAAAAAAAAGCAATTACATATTTTTGGTTAATACATAGGATACATATTATACATTAAAAAAACCCAAAAAAAACTGAATCCTGAAGCTTCTATTTGAATATTGGCCTTACTATTCTGCATTTTAAAATATGAAGAACATGTATAACTGACGACATCAATATATGATACGAGATAGGAACGAAAACTACATTTGAGTCGAATTCTACTGAAAAATCTAACGCATTGTCATGGTTTAAAATATGTGATAAAACTATATTAACATGAGGATTAAACCCCTGTTGACAGTGTTACAACACAAACTGCAAGACAAGCTATTAAGTTAGTCCAGTTGACAAAGTTTTTGTCATAAGAGTAATGTACTTCAAATTCCGATAAATTCCGCATGGACAGAAAATTATTCTCTAGGAATATTTGATAATTTAGGTAAAAGAAGGTGCTATTTAACGATATATTTACACCTTAAACATATCTATGAACATGACTTATTTATTCCACAAGAAAACTGTAACAGTAAATGTTGTTGTATAACAACCGATGGGATCCAACATAAAGCACCTGAACATCCTGCATCTTTGCACCGTTCAGTCAGCTGAAGCCAAGCATGTAAAAATGTCAATGCATCCTCGCTAGGTATTTCATCGAGTTCGTAATATGGAAAAGGGTCAGAAGATTTTTACTTGTTCTGGAATAAGTAACATCAGATAGGCGAATATAACGTATTTGATATAATTCAACATAGAATATTTGTTGTTTTAATTTTACTGTGTAAAATGGTGCCCAATAAGTGCTACATATCCAGTCTCTGGTCATTTAAAGGAAGATTGGTCTGTTTTTACTTGTTCAACTCCCCAGTAGTGTTGTTTTGATTCTCATCGGACTTCATATGTGTGCCTGAAACAATTAGAATAAAAAAAATTTACCGTCTTATTTAACAAAACATGTTTTCGATTTGATGATTCGAAATACACATATTTTATATCTGTACATTTTAATCATATTAAACATCTTATAAGTATTTGATTGTACATTTAGAGAATTCAGTTATAACCATATGCTAAGATTTATAAAATGATTATCTCTTTGAGATAAAAAAAAATGCCTATTTTTCTTCTTAATACATAGTCTTCAATGTCGAAACGTCCTCCATGTTATCATGATATATCAAGGCACTTTTACTTATCTGCGTAACTGATTGTGGCACATTTGTGGCTTATAATGACCAAATTCCTAAACACTATAACGCAGATATTCAGTGCGGGTTAAAACTTGACAAGACCAAATATTATGAATTATATATCTGAAACCAATAGTCAAGCTGTAAATTCTCTAATCGACACGCGTATTTCCAAACAGAAGAAATGCATTAATAGTGTTTTCTTAACCAAGTGAGTACAGAAATGCAGCGTATTATAGTTTTCATTATGGTCATGGAAACTACCGATTTTTAAAACAATAACTCGAGATCTAATTGGCTGACTGAACTATTTCCTACCCACTCCATTAGTGCGTCTAGCATACACGTGTCAACCTGACTTAGAAAACAATGTTTTTCATTTCAATTGGAAGAACATGAACCGTAAAATGTTAATGTGTGATTTGTTTTACTATTTCTTTCAAACAAGATTGTCTGACATAATATATGATCCATAAACACGTTAGGAATTACATTTTGATACGCAACTGAAGATCTTAAAATAATCGTTGTTCGTCGCGCGTTAACACATTGACCGAGTTGATTTGCAACTCGCCTTCACGAAGATATTTTTAAAAATAACCGTAAATATTCTTACAATATGAATTGGGTAAGAAAAAGAATAACCAACTCGAAGCTTGGAATTACGGTTCTTCTGTCCCTTGTGAAGTATTGTTATCAAGTCCTCGTTAAAACTCGGAATTTATCACAATAATCCACTCAGGACACATTAGACCGTAATTCCTCGCATCGTGTTGATTATTCTTACATCCCTACATAGTTTGTTTACTGAACCGAAACTGTAATTTATATCCTATAAAATAAAACCCTCACACAAAATAAGGATATTAAACTTTGTCCTGTGTTATTTTCCAAAACATAATTAGAATGTTTTATTTTGACTAGAATTAAAAGGTTTTACATAACATGGATTCAAATTTTAACATGTTCAGAGTTGTCGTTTCTTAGAAATGAATGTTTCACCATATATGACAGTTCAGTATATATGCGGTCACCTATGACAATGCGTGAAGTTTATTCAAATGGAACAACAACTTCTCAACAGGTTTTGTTAGCTATACAACTATCTTATGACAAATAAAGAGAAAACATTGATTGGAACAGGAGAGAATCGTGACATGGTAAAAATCAAAGTATCCTCATCAGCATTTATTTTTGCATTCAAATTGTGGTGTTTGGTTTGTTTTTAGTACTTTCAAAATATAAACGTACCAGTACAGGTGTGGTACATGTACTTGTGAAGCAAACTTTTTTCGAAAAGTATTTTCAATGTCACGTCTTGAAAGAAAACAAAATATCAAGTTGAATAATCTCCATTGAAACTGCAAAGTTGTACAGGACTTTACAAGAAACATTACAACATTTTCGCGAGAGGATTTCAAAAGTTGTATCTTTGTGAAGTGATTGGTGGAATTAAGACTGATGAAAGACGTCTCTTGTATGATTAGTTATCCGAGTATGGAAGACTCTCTGGCGGTGTATGTGTATGCGTATGTGTTCATCAGTCCCTCAGTAAAGCATGTAAGTTGATCAAAACTGACATTGATAATTTTGTGTGGCTCAGTTTCACGAGAAATATTTTTTCAACTGATAAAAATGTTAATCTTTTATGTACATATATACCACCAGAGGGTTCATCTTATTATAGCCGTAACAACTCGAAATGTAAGTTAGATCAAGTTGAAGAGTTTCTATTATCTAATTTAACAGAGTTAGGAGACTCGCATGTTTTATTGTGCGGTGACATGAACGCACGGACAGGAGAAAGCAATAACCCACAAGTTTATGACACTAATGATAGTCATGTAAGTATTGAGATAGTAGATGATGATGATTTCCCAGTTGAAAACCGAAAATCGCATGATTCCATTATTAACAAGTTTGGACAAATCCTGATTGACATCTGTTATGCTTTTCAGTTATTCATCGTTAATGGTCGAGTATTCGGAGACGAAATAGGGGAGTTCACTTGCATAGGACAACAGGGCTGTAGTGTTAATGATTATTTCATCACTACGTCTGATTTTTTCCAATATATCGGGAAGTTGAATATAGGCGATCAATTAGAATCTAACCATTTACCTCTAGAACTAACATGCAAATTCCCTATAATCCTCGATTCTAGTTCAACATCAAGTCATTTGCCCGAAAAAATAGTTTCGAACGATGCTTTTCGAGATGAATTTTTAGAAACACTAAGATTGAATTATAGATCTAGAATTCGATTAATCTTTGAAAAGATTGAAAATTGGGTTGAAGACGCAATAGATGATTTTGTATGCACGATAGTAGACTCTGCTAACTGCATGAAGAAACGTATAAGTAAACCACATAATGTAACGACATTGCCATTAAATGCCGAGTGTAAGTCGTAAGGCGGCACGAAAATCACTCCGAAAATTCAGAAAATATCGAAGCGAATCAAATAGGAGGTTATACTGTAAGGAGAGAAACATATACAAAACTTTCTGTCGGCGATATAAATCAGACATATGTAAACGAAATGTTGAGATATTATGCAGTGTAAGTAATTCACCAAAGAAATTTTGGAAACATTTACGAAAATTTAAGAATAAACCACCCAAAAGCAATAGCATTGCCGAAATGACATGGCTTACCCACTTTAAAAAGGTCTTTAAGAACGAATCAGTGTTAAGTTTTTCCTTTATGGACAACAGTGTCGAAAATGATTCAATGATACTGGAAGATGCTACCGAGCCGGAAGCACTTCTACTTAATTCCTCTATCACTGATCAAGAAATTTCTGAAGCGATATATCGTTTGAAAAACGGAAAGTCATCTGGTTTAGACCAAATAGTTGTTGAAATGTTGAAAACTTCACACCATATCATAATGCCATTCTTGAATAAGTGTTTCAACACGCTTTTAGGAAAAAGGTATTTTCCCACAAAACTGGGCAATGTCAGTGATTATTCCTCTGCATAAGAAAGGAGATCGTTCAAAGCCTGATAATTGTAGAGGTATTTCGCTTATGAGTATCTTGGGTAAAGTTTTTAACACCATCCTTAATGACAGACTTTCTAAGTGGTCAAACATGAATGATATTATCCCGGAATCGCAAGCTGGTTTTAGAAAACAATATTCAACAACAGACCATATATTTTCACTGTTTGCACTAATACAAAAAACTTTATCTCGACGTAAGCGTAAACTATATGTTGCATTTGTTGATTTTCAAAAGGCGTTTGATTCCGTTGATCGTTCAAAACTATGGTTCTGTATTAACAATGCTGGTCTGAAGGGAAAGATGTATAGGTTACTGAAAGCAATGTATGAAAATGTTAAAGCTTGTGTACGTTGTGACAATAATGTGACTGATTTCTTTGATGCCCAATAGGCTTACGACAAGGTTGTGTTCTTAGTCCTATTCTTTTTCCTTCTTTATTAATGATCTATAACACAATATTACCGCAAACGGAAAACATGGTGTTCAAATGTTTCCAGATCTGTTAGAAATGTTTATACTTTTATTTGCTGATGATGTTGTCCTTATTTCAGAATCAGTAGTTGGGCTACAAAACCAGTTAAATATTTTAGAATGTTACTCTAAAACTTATAATCTATCAGTAAATATGGATAAAACAAACATTGTGGTTTTTAGAAAAGGGGGACCGATATCAATAAAAGAAAGGTGGTTTTATGATAATCAGCCCGTGATTGTAATAAATCAATATACGTATTTGGGATTTATGTTCAATACAACAGTCAATTTGAAAAAGTCGCTTGATGATTTAGCGTTAAAGGGTAAGAAAGCTTTAATCAGTTTGTTGTCAATTATGCATAATTTTGGTGTTTTGACACAAAAGATACACTTCAAACTTTTTGATTCTCAAATTAAACCAATTTTACTTTATAGTTCAGAAATATGGGGATTCCAACGTTTTGATTGCATTGAGAAGGTTCATCTATTGGCTTGTAAGAAGTTCCTTTGTGTTGGTCAGTCGACCCCAACATCTATGGTATATGAAGAATGCGGGAGATATCCTTTATATGTTGATGCTCATGTTAGATGTTTGAAGTTTTTGATAAAGATTTTATGTATGCAAGAAAATAGATTACCGAAAAAAGCATATAATATGCTTGTTCACTTGGATGATCTTGGTAAAACAACATGGGCATCTCATATACGCAATCTTTTATTTTCTCATGGTTATGGCTTTGTATGGCTTAGTCAGACAGTCGGCAATATAAGGCTTTTCTTGTATCGTTTTCGTGAAACAACTATTGGTATGTTTAACCAAGATTGGCGGTCGACATTACATAATAGTTCAAGATACGATTCATATCGAATTTTTAAAACCTTACTCCAACCGGAAAAATACTTACTGCAATTAACATCTAAGAAGCTAAGGCGTTCATTAATTCGCTTCAGGTTAGGATTGTCAAACTTAATGATCAATGAAGGAAGACAAAGGTCGATCGATAGAAGCAAAAGAATATGCCTGTTATGTAAAAATGGTGTTGAAAACGAAATACACTTTTTGTTTGTTTGTCAACCACTCGAAGATTTGCGTAAAAAGTATATCCCAGATAGTTACTTTTCTAAGCCTCCAATCATAGCTTTCAAACGAATTCTTTCTTCTGATGTGAATACTAGCATTCTTAAGCTTTCCCAATATGTTACCTATGCAATGTCCATGAGAGATAATCTGTTAAAATCTATGCTGTAGCTATTGTTTTAGATTGAACTGTTTAACTCTATGTCATGTAACTCCAATGTATATGGGCCGGAGGCCTCTCATACAATAAACATCTTTGACTTTGACTTTGATGCCATCCTCTGCCAGACTCAGATAGTCTCCTCTGATGTTTCCCCCAATTGCCTGCAAGTTAGAGATGTACAGTACATGTCTAATCTTTAATTTGGTAAGGTCAAGATTCAAGCATTTATCTTCACTGTATCCGTTATTACATTTGATGTCCGTAGTCTCCTAGGCTCATGTCGGAACTTAGTTCCCATTCCATTAAAGTCCTATGGTTTAGACGAAACAGACTGGATTGACTGTGTATAAACTATTCAACCCATTAGATGTCTCCATACCAATGGTGATTCTACTAGGGACTTCGTCTTTAAACATAACATACAAGTTAAATCCCAGGAAGGTGGAAGTGACCGACGCAATCTTGGATCTCCTGAGGATTACAAGCCTATTCAAACCTAATGTTCTGGGCAACAATCGTCGGTTTAAAAAATTTCAGATATACGTCTTACAGTTAGTTTACCTACTCTTTTTGGGTCTCCCCCGACAAATAAATGTATGTCGGGTTGAGATAAACAATTTGAAGACGACTTCAACCCCAATAACAAGATGCCATTGAACATGTCTTCAGTGAGAGGGCTATGACAGAGGCCGCAAGTATCGTCGGTTGATGAGTCCATTTTCCCACTTCAAAACGGAGTCGCCCGAGACTGCAACCGTGTCACCAAAATTTTTGTAATACAACTGGTGAATAGACTGGATGTACCATAGTCGAGAACGATTTCCATAAGCACTTTGTAGGGGTATACCTACCTGGAGCCTACCTGTTGGCACTATAGGTAAACGCTTACCCGTCTTCACAAACTTACCAAAGTGGGATTGATCAGTTTCTCAGTTTTTTTGGTACCGTGACGGACTGGAATCTCGGATAAAGATAGGATGGATGGTTCGATAAGCTGGCTATACGAATTAATTTACACTTGAAGATAGGGTTTAAGTAAAACATTTTGTCGACAGCACAGGTATATGGGTATTCTGAAACTTGAAAGGGCAATCTTTTCCCCGGCTTCGGTTTCATAAACTTGGCGCGCTTCTTAGCAGCCCTTTGAGCTACAATCTGATTCTGGATACTCCAAGGTAATGTCGGGTTAAAGATACCAAAAATAGCGGGTGTGATTTTTATTGTATTTTAAATGTATAGCGCCTTATTTCAAGCAAGAAAACCAAGGGAAGAAAAGGTTAAGAAACAATATACAGAGTCCCTGAGAAGTAGGGTTTCACTGGATGGTGAACACAAAGGTTTTTAAGTTTTTCTTGAAACAGTCTAGGGATCAAGAGTTTGAGGGAGCAACTGAGAAGGTTCGCTAGCCAAGTCTAAAATGCCAAGTCAAACGCAAATATTGTCACGATTGTAATTCTTCCTCGCGACCATTTAATGATTTTTCTCTGGTTCATTCACAAAAAGCTCGTATTCCGAGATAAAATGGTTAAATGTGATGTTTTGTATGTCAGTTCAAAAGTTGCCGATGTCTTTCCAGGCTCGATTCTTATTAGCAGAAACACTTTGAAGGTCAAGGCCGTCTGACAAATCATGAAACTCAACGAGGTACGAGGGACAAGTTTCGAGCTGATTTAAATGAGATTGGGGCGACACAAACTCTATTTCAATTAAATAAATTTTACAATACAAAGCTTGTTTTTGAGTGCCAATCATCATGAATTCAGTTTTAGCAAATTTAAGTTTTAGATGCCGTCCATGTGCTTTCATTCTGGATGCAGCTTTTAATCTATGTATGCAAGCAGACATGGCAGATGGTTGTACAACTGAGGGTTGTCAGCATTAACATAGAAATTCAGACTGTGATACCTAATAAGGTTACCGAGGGGCTGAATGTTGCAGGTGAAGATAAATGGTCCCAGCAGCGATCCCTGTCGAATACCTTGCTTACTTCTTGAATTAGTTTTCTTATTGTAGCTTAATTGGTTAGTTATTGCTAATTAAGATATAAAGAAACAAATATCAACTCATCATCAATTGGATCATATGTTTACATCACTTGACTAGAGTCTGCACATACACACCGACTTCAATAAGTTACGCGTGTAGAAGATGTCACTTTCATCGACAGTTCATATCTTTCGATAGTTTTAAGTTTTGAAAAAAATATTAAATTGGAATAATTTGATTTCGAGAAACTTTCACTCCTTTTCACTCTATTCTTTGTATAGTTTAATGTAAGTTTGATAAAGGGAGTTCTACCATGAAAATCCCTGTATTATTTATATTCTTATTTGGCAGAGGATACAGTCAATTGTTATCAACTTTTATTTGTGTCATTGTAGCGTTTGTTGAAGTTTGTCGGTAGGTGTAGGTGGAATATAAAAGCGAGGTTTAGCCAACAAGTAACCTATTCGCGCATGTGGTCTGTCGAGTAGAGCTGCATGGATTATCTCCCTTGATCTAATACTTACGTTCATATGTAAAATAACTGGTCATATCCATAGCACGCCATGTTCATATGAGGAGAGAAAGAGAAAACAATTTTTATAGTGCATCAAAGTGTTGAACAAACCTTCTCTTCTCTTTAACATGTTCATCTACCCATTATCTGTTAAGCAACTCTTGAAAACATGTCTACGATAAACATTTTTGTGTGTATAAAGACTAACATTTTTCTACATTGTAAAGCATATTGAGATACTGAAAGATAAATTTATGCAAAAGCAAAATTGCTTATGCACTGTTACAGATACGAGAAATATATTCCTTCATATTTAATGTAAAATAGAGTTAATTTCTTACAAATCTTCGAAAGAATAGGTATTGCCAACAATTTGAGACGACGCATTTTTTTCTGTGTACATTTAGTGCTTCAAACCACTAAAGTAAGGCCATTGTTATAGTAAAGATAAACATATGCATTGCAAAATAAAGAAATTCTATTTGAGAAATGGATCAATCAACTTTACACGTAACTCTAATTCAACTAAGAAATGAAGATATTTTAGATTCTAAAATATTTGAGGTAAAGAAAATAGGTTCAAATGAGAAATGTTTTTTTCATTACATGTAGTTACACACAAATGATAATTCATTTCTAAAATTGTTACTGTTGAAAGGATTTGTTTAGCTTATCAAAAGCAAGGTATAAGAGGGACATTTTGATAAAGAATTCCATTCAGCTATAAGTGTTCTCATCATGCCAATTCAGAAAGCGATGTGTATGTAGTGTATAGATTCACCCCATACACTGACCGAAGACTTTACTGCAGTGGGATTCATGTGCTTACACACGCACACACACACACACACCCACGAACTTAAGTGTAAGTTATTAGAACTTATGGAAGGACCGTACAATCTATATAATGTGACCTCTCAAAGTCTGTGCTAATAATTATCGAATGCATTGGTGCGAAAGTGCGAAAAAAGCTATGTTTGTTTTCGAAAAACACGAAATATCGACTTGGCATTGGACTGTTTGTTGTTTGCTTTTGACTCGATGATATTACCTATCCTTTCTTACATGCATGGGTCAGAAATTTGGTCCTTTTGAAAATGCCGACTGTCTTGAAAATATCCATCTAAAATTCCTTCGACTTATAACAGGACTAAGAAACTCAACCTCTAGATTTTTTCTATATGGAGAACTCAGGAGATGCCCGATCACTAGCAGTATTTATAAACGCCTAATTACCGTTTGGCATAAATTAATCTCCCAAACCAGCCCACCTTAACTCTCACAACTTATCCACAATTATGTAATTCTGAAAAAAATAATAGATAACCCCTGTTTGACAAAAGTCATCTTGTACAACCCAGTGGCTAGTTTCGCAGGTAGAACAAAGTCTGAAAAACCAATTTATTCAAAAATGGAGAAATGATGTCGCCTCAAGCTCAAAAGGACTTTATCATCAATAAATTAAACAATATCCACTATTTGAAACTTACTTTACCTCCCCGAAACGAATATTTATCCCATTATTGATATTTATCACATCTAATCAGTTTTTACCAATAGAAACTGGCCGCTGGGAAAACATACCACGCTGTGAAAGAATATGTAAAGTCTGTAAATCCACATTTGTTGCTGATGAATGTCATTATATTTTTTAATGTAAAATATTTTGTAATGAGAGGAAAAAATATATTTCATTCATTGATTTAATGTATCCAAGCCTACATGATTTTGTTAAACTTTTCTCGACAAAGGAGATTAAGCAGATAACAGAATTATCAAAATTTGTATAAAAAATAACATTCCTTACCAAGAAAAACAGTTTTCTTGTAATGTATTTAATGTATTTGTATTTAAATATCGTACATATTTTGTATATTGTAAATAATTGTTTGTATGTATCGTGTACCACCTACGTGGTTTTATGACAATAAATGATTGATTGGTAACTATCTCTTGTATTTTCCTCGTAATCAATGTAGCTCTATTATGCCAAAAAACATTTTGATATTTTGGTATAGCATTTTATAGAAATAGATCATAGTTTAATTATGTTAGTAATTTGGATTGCCAGAATAAATGTATCTTTCCAGTTCACTCACTTAGATGACCATACAAGTCTGTATGTGAGTAAATAACTAAACATGCAACTGTCTAACACCGCACATGTGAATTTGGTAAAATCATGATGTCAATACTATTGATTAGTAGAATGTATTCAACAACTATTTCCTTTACTGAGAATACATGGTCATATATTGAAATCACGGAAAGAATTTAACACAGAGCTAACTCTGTTGGTAGAGAATTTTCATTCGTCGGTAATACGCTGTACGTCGATTCCTTGTAATATTCCTGCTTAACGGAAATGGGTTTTTGTGTTTTTCATGAAATGGTTTATTCATGTGGAAACCATAAATGAAATATTAAGTTAACAAAAGTCACCTTTAAGATATCAAGTTGGATAATTATGTATTCTCTTGGATTGATAAATTTTTGTATGTTGATCATCGATGCTTATAAACATTTCGATTATAGATGAAGGACTGGGAACGTGAAATGACGGTACGCTACGTTCTAACATTACCTTGAATTATCAATTTCGATACACATGCCAATATATTGTGACTTTTTTGTGATTTCGCTTTTTATTTTACATAGGTTTTGATGTATGATAAAATGATCCATGGTAAGGACACTGTTCGCTTATAAATGCACAGCATATTCATATATTCAAATAAAAGTATCATAAGTACATGTTGTAACAATAATTAATAATAATGTTGAATGTCTTACATTGCAACATTATGTAAACATTCCTAGCTACATTGATGGGACATGAACTTTTTCGAATAAATGTTTCTTACTTTCTTAAACATGCTGTTGTTTGCTCTTCCGATCCATAGCTTCGCTAGAGTAGATATCAAAACTATATGAAAGGCTAATAGATTTTCTACACATTGTGGAGCGCACTTTGTGAAAATGTCATGTAATTTAGGAATAGATTTAACGTCAATAAGATAACTTCAGCAGAAGTGACAAAGCTTTTGCCATTCTCTAAAATTCTCTTTAGAAAATTTGACCCCTGGTCGTTTCAGTGACCTGCCGAAAACTAAAACGGTTAATTGCTGGATATAGCATACAATTGCCATAATGTGTAATGGATCTTCACGTCTGTATTGAAAATCAAAATGATCCGTTTCTTTTTTGCAATGCTAAAATGCCTCAAAGACATTCCAAATTACACGCCAGATTCACTAGAATACTCAGGTATCTGCACGAACGTTTATTATGCTTTTTCGAAAATGCCAAAAAAAAGGAAAAACACTATCTATCTATCTATCTATCTATCTATATATATATATATATATATATATATATATATATATATATATATATATATATATATATATACATATATATGTTTGTTGCCGAAACGAATTCTCAAGGAGTATTATGCATTTTTCTCAGCTTTGTTGCTTGAAAGCCAACAAACACATGGTCTTTACCTAAAAATCAGTTCAACTAATGAGCTGACAAAGGCCAGGATCAGAAAAAGTTCTTCTCAGGTTTGGTCACTGAATCAATCCGTCAAACTCAATGTTTGACCAAATTTAATTGCTGAAATTCACTGGATGTTGTCAACCGACATTTACCACTTCCAAACCACTGACAATTTAGTATAACACAAAACTTATTTTTCATAATTGTTTATTTTAAACAAAGCAAGAACAAAAACTGGTTAGTACGTCTGACAAATGAAGAACGTTTCAATCAAATATCATCTTGTAAACGAAATTTATAGAGTTTGCTACTGGCAAAAAGAGACTATAAAACGACGTCCAATTTCACAACATTTTTATGAAACGAGTCAGTATTCAATGAGCAAAACCGAAGTTTAAAAAAGGGTTTAATGGGACTGAGTTTGACAATATATGTATTACTTTTAAGAGTACAACATAAAAGATTTTTAAAAATCGCTAATATGTCTATCACCAGTAAGTATGGGACAAGCAATTAATAATATATCGAACACGCTGCTTACATTGCGCCAGGCCAATCGGTTAGCATGTGATGTTAATACACAATGTGTAAATACACCAAAAAGTGACATTTCCAACAAGCAAGTAATAATTCTAAATAATAAACTGAGCTAAAATGAAAACTTGACACTGAGTTTTTCTGGCACAACATATTAACTTTTGCATTCGCGTGTTGTTCAAAGATCAATTGGGTATGATCAGAAGACAAAATACATAATTCCGTTTGCTTTTATCGTCGATGACGTTAATGACCTATGGATACCCTCCCAAATGAATTCACAAAAGGAAGAGAATCGATTTGAAGTGATCAGTAACGATTGTGTCCACCTCTAGCGTCTCGTATAGCCACACAACGACTCCTCATGGATCTTAGAACGTTATTGAACACTGCCCGAGGAAGAGTTCGCCATTGCTCAACAGGGTGACGTTGAAGATCTTGCAACATCTGTGGTGGATTAACTTGTTGACGAACACTTCGACCTTGTTAGTCCCAATTGTGTTCGATCGCATTGAAATCGGGGCTCCGCGATGGCCAATCAAAGACTTGAACACCAGCATTTGCGAGAAAATTCTGCGTCAGAACTGCTTCATGAAGCCAAGCATTGTTTTGCAGAAACGTGAGTCCAGGGCCGTGACTCTGTATGAACGGAAGGATAACAGGTTGCAAAATCTGGTCCCTTTACTTGATAGCGTTTACGTTTCCTTGAACAACAACCAGTTGAGAACGACCATGTGCGCAGAAAGACCCCCTAACCATGGCGCTTGCCGCCACCAAATTGGTCAACTTCATGTACGCAAACTTGAGCGTGGCGTGTACCTTGTCTGCGGTACACGGGCCCAGCAGGGGCAAATCTCAAGGTGAACCGAGATTCGTCACTAAAAACAATGGAATTCCACTGTTTTCAGTTAACCTTAAGTGCCTTTTGGCCCACGCAAGACGGTTACGGCAGTGAAGAGGTGTAAGGATAAGTCCTCAGTTTGTTGGGTTATCCGACCATCAAACATCTCCCCACTTGGGGAATTTGCAGTTACAAATCGGTTGCAAAGATGACGTATACTTATTGCTGCATCTTCCCGGCGTGACGTCACACGTGACGCTCCTGACCGCGGCCGGTCTGCAACTGTTCCCGTTTTATGCACTCTCATCCTGAGATTTAAATTGTTTGTCGTGAACAGTTGAAGGCTATTGCCACAGTGACCACAGACTTTAAATTTTTTTTCCAAATGAGCTTACTGAGTTTATGCAAACATGCATCGATTGACTTCATGATTTTGTGTTTGCACGTTCATTCACAGTTTTCCGATTTTCTTTGGCTACAAAGTCAATGATTTCACGGGACTTCACTAATTTCTAGTATTTCTAAAGGAGTCAATGCCATTACTTTCATTACAAATAGTGTTTAAAATATTTCAATGAACAGACAAAAACGATATAATAAATTTACATGTGTCAAGTTTTCAAGTTTGATAAGTGTATATAAAATGGACGTAAATAGATATTATGCAATGCGTAGCCACTGCTAAACTTGGTATTCAATACAATGCAGACTGCAAAAATAAATCAACCACAAGTACTAACATTAATATTTATACAGTAAAAAGTTTTATATTCAGAACACAATACATAATTAAAAGGAAAATTTGCAAAGACATCATCTACCGTAACTGTGCTATATTCCAAAATTCGATTGGTTGTGAAAAGCAGAGAGCATGTGGTTATTCAGTGCTCTTTATAATACGTGTAACACGCAAAAATTCAATAGTTGCCTAGCAACATGATTCTCGATAAATTTTGTTGGACATGTCATTATTGTGATTTACTTGGCACAAAAGTATATGAATCCAAGTTAATTAAAGTATTCAAATGCTAACACGGTCAAACCCGGCAAAACCCTAACAGTCTACATTTCATAAAGGCAAGCATGGGTAATGCCTATAGTGATGAACATAAACCAGTTTGAAAAATAAATTGACAATATATCGCACACACAATTTCCAGAAATACTAATTGTACTCAACTTACAACTTTATTTAAAACAATAATTTCTTAATACCGACGTCAGGTTTTAAATTATTGCAGAAATATTATTCCGAATGCTGGTGCCATTCACGAAATACTAACGTCTTCGGAATGAAGTTAGTTCCCTTTAAAGCATTTGGAATTTAACACGCATTGTCTTCCTCACCTTTTCTCTGATCAAACGAAGAGTCAGATTTTCTGAAAGAAGAATTAAACAGATATTATTAAACCAATGCTACTGCTATACATACAGTTTGATAACGATTCAAACGATCATATAATCATATAAATGTAAGACTTTTGTTCAAGAAGAAATATTGTGATCTGTGTTTCAATGGAAACGAGCCACAAAATTAAGTCTTTAAAGTGAAACTAAATCTCTTCACGAACGTGTTTTAAGAAGTACATAGACACGTTTCACGTAGCCAAGCCATTTCTGTTTCGGAGCAAACAACTGGAATATCAGGAGAAAAAGCTTCGATCTCAATATGATTGAACGAAATTCTGAACCAAAGAAACGGATGCATGCAATCTTATTGTAAGCAGATCGAACTCAAACCTCGTTTTCTTTCTGAACCATTGATATTTTGTCAGGTGGTCCTTAAACTGCAGACGGTAGGCCACAAGGCCAAGTTTTGTGGAAAGTATAGGGTCATAGACAAGACCCCTGGGTCAGTAATTAGGTTTAACATGATGTTCATTAAATTTGGAAGAGTATGGTATAGAAGCTCAATGTTTTTTGCATATAAAAAAGCTCATACAGATAAGCTCAAATTTTGACAATAAGTGATAAAATATACCAATATCTCTGGTATTAGACATCTAGATTATGAGTACTTGTCAGATGCAAATGAGTATTGGGAATAAAAGGTGCATGTGACCACTTGAGAAATAATTCCTTGTGAGGTTTATAATAGTAGTGGAGCAATTCTATATCTTTTCATTATGAGATTGTGTTAATTGTGGAACTAAGAATGAACGAATATCCTGAATTCTTACTACGAAACAAGTTACATTATTTAGTGATATGTCGTCATATTATTAGTCTTGTCATTTAAGAATCAATTGACGCCAAGGCATTTTAATTGTTTATTTCGTGTCGAAAACAAGGCAACAATAAGTTAAACGATTGTGAGAAGCTATTGAACGTTTGAATACCACATGAATAACACTAAACGTAACAATAACAAGAAAGTAAAAAGAGATATGACAGAGAAAATATTATAACACAGTTAATGAATAACTTAAAAATTTACAAATATATGTGTAGAATTTATCCGTAAAATAAAGACATATATGTAGATATTATCCATTGATATAGAATTATACTCACAATCAGACTACATCTATACACCTGAAAACGTTTAATGTTATTAATACCATTACAATTTACCAAAACGAAACGATTATCACGATTTATTACGTGTATGATTATAAAATTTTACCACAGTGATTACACAATTTGCTGCACTATTACATCTATATCCGCGTTTTTATTACAACCATTTAAAATCATCTTCACGGTCATACCATGTCGAAATCAGCCTACGCCCATACCACGTTGAACACACCGGTTCTCGTGCGATCACCGAAGTTAAGCAACGTCGGGTCCGGGAAGTACTTGGATGGGTGACCGCCTGGGAACACCGGGTGCTGCAGGTGTTATTTTTAGGTGGAGCACAGTGGTTTAGTGGTTAGCTTGCGTGCCTCTCACGCCAGATAGCCGGGTTCGAATCCCGGTGGAGAAACCAAAAATTTGTGACTTGGGTCTCATCCTGTGTTGTGGCCCTGGGCAAGACACTTCATCCACTTTGCACTCAGTTCACCCAACTGTACAAATGGGTACCTGAACGAAGGAGAAGTACGGTCATCTACGGTCGCACGGAGTGCTTGTTAAATCGGCAGCACCGAAAGCACTATCCCTCCAGGATAATAATACTCATTGCGCTTTGAGCATGCTTTGTCATGGTTATATGCGCGGTATAAGAAAGTTATTATTATATATATTTGGAACAGAAATGCTAATCTAAGAGATGCCTTTCTGAATATTGGTTACCGATATTTTATTTAAAATATGATTTTTGTATGAAATTAATTTGTTCCCTGAAGTGAATTTAATGTAAGAATGTAGTAAGGACGTTATGCCAAACTATGTAGAAACGAGTAAGATTGTTTACAGTGGAAACCGCTCATGGTCCTTATTTAAAGATATTACATCCCAGTTTTGTAACCGACTTCAATCCCCATTTTCATAAAGACAATACATTCAAGTAAATAAAACACCAAACAGAGTTTCGATGCGTCCTTTGATTAAAAAGATAAAAAGGTTCAACGTGCGTAGAAATTGGCCACCTCGAAAGCCCTATTAAAAAGCCTCTGTAGAGTGGCCTAAGCTCTCCTTCGGCGGATACCACGTCATAGACATGACTCGCACATCGTTTTTTTGAAAACAAGTATATATTAATGCAGATATGGGTCGTATTCGTCTACGTTTTCATTGCGAAGGAGACATGCCTTCTTCCTGCGTTGCTGCCAACTGTACTAAGAAGAAATCAGGAGACATGCAACTGCATCGGTTTCCGAAGGATCCTGTCCAATTCGCGAACTGGACAAAGTTTGTTAGTCAGAAAAGAGCGAAGTGGAGTCCCAATGACAGGTCTGTCATCTGCTCCGATCATTTCACAGAGCACTGTAAGGATCTTTCCTACGATTTCAAAACGGACTTTGGACTTTCCCAAAAATGCCATAGTAACAGTTAAGAAACACATGAAGATGATAACAGTCAACCATTTTGGAAGAGAAAACGGACGGAATACCTTGAGAATAGGGAACGAAAGAGGGTAAGGAATTTCAAAGAAAGGCTAATTCAAAATTCTATTCAAGAGATAAATAAAGTGATAAATGATCATGAAACTTTTGGGGAGTTGTCTATTATTGATGATATTGCAGACGAATGTTGACTTTTAACTGCAGTATAAACTTTTATCTCTTTAGATAAGTCGCAGAAATTATTAATTCAAACCCAAACAATTGTTTGAATTTTTAGTATTTGATTGCACATGGGGTTGAATAATTCATCGGCTTGAACTAAATAGTTATTACAACATGTTGGAGAGTATAATGAAATAATGTGCTTGATGTACTTGAAAAGATCGATACACTGGTCGAAATGAATTCATCCTACTGTATTAGAGAAAGCTGATCCAGTCCGAACCATCCTATGTTTACTCTTTTTAATATATTACTTTCCTTCGCGTGAGAAATCAATTCTCCTTTTTTTTAATATATATGTAAATGATGCACAGTGTCAGGTTTGTAATTTGTTACATTACTAGTTTTGGGGTATAGATTTTTTTGTGTGCTGATTACTCTATGGATACATACAAAACTGTGGGCATGTCACCTATGTTCGTATGTTGACACTGCAGTTTTGGTTATAACAAATAGGACATTTTTTTTATTTCTTGCTACAGCGTCATTTTAGAAGCAACAAAAAGTAAAATTAAAGTCATAAAGCTGCCCCGGAGAAACATTTACAATTTTATGTAGCCTTACAGTGGATAATTTATAACCTATTTGATATTGATAAACATTGCAGAATGAAATAAGATATTTAGTAATACAGATTTGTTGATATATTGTCATTGTATTGACAAACCTAATTACCTTCATCAAGTTTCAATAAAGGTGGTTGATCATGTGTGATTATAAAGTGTAGACAACTAATCAGTGCCTTGTGTATTAGTATTGGAAATGTGCCAGGTGCTGAGGTCATTAAGTTTATTGCTTATTTGCAATAATGTACACGTGTGTGGCATTTCATGAAGACCGTAAGGTATCAATTTTATGACTCTATTGTTTGGTGTGAAAAAGTAGTGTTAGGTACCTAAAACCTCTCTCTGGTAAATTACCGATACTAAAGTACAGACGGAAATGGAAATAATATGCTTTCAGCGTTAATGATTTTATTTTGTTGAAATAGTTAAAACTGAAAAAGAATTTCATATTTACAATACATTTGCAAGCATGCTTTACCTTACATCACAATCAACAATAAATGGTGTGTTATTATTGACAATTGCTTTTTTTTATAAATACAATCAGTGAAAATATATACGTTCACGACCACTGGAATCTATAATGTAAACAATGACGCAGGTCAGACAGTCGTCGTTAACGAGTCCTGTCTACGTCGTCACAACCCCCCTAGCACCTGATTGGCTAATAAAACGTTTTGCGTCTTTTTTCCGGAAGTGTTTATAAAGCACGATTTTTTCTGCTGTTTTCAGGTGGATGTGAACCTAAATATTTGTTGATATCTATTCTTAATTCTGTTATGAAGTATTTACGCTAATTGTACTCCCTATGTGGATATATTATCTTTAAGAAGTTTAGCTAAAGATGGTGTTGGAGACGAGTTTTACCATCGCTTGTACTTTTCATAACTATGAGGTAAAAGAGAAAGGCTTATAAACATTTGATTGGAATTACGATAGGTGTTCTCAAAGAGAAGAGAAGTTTACCTTTTAGCCAAATGAAGCTGTAGAGGTTTAACATTGATTTAGTGGTGTTGGGGAAGCTATTTTTACTGGTAGGAAATGAGATCCAGGCCAGCAGGTGTCACTTTTTCCAAATATTCAATGCAAATTCAAATACCTCCATAATGAAGGGTTGTTTTTTGGCGTTAGTTTGGTGTGTTTTGATAGTGACCTTGGAATCTTTCCGTACTGAATTTGTTGTTACTGAACAAGGGTTGTTATCATAATCAAAGTTTTCTCGGATACGAAATGCTTTGTATTTATATATATGTAGCCAGATAAGCTTTATATCAAATTATCATTATCATTTTTCTAGGGATTCTTAAGATTCAGTGACAATGAAATAATTGTTAATAGAAAAAATGAAATTTGGTAAAAACTTAATTTTCTTGGAAATGCTTCAAAATATCACTAACATAATTGCCATATTACAACCAGAGAAATATAAATACAACTAATTCTGTAAGCAAATCGTTGTGGTCTGTTAGAAGTGTCATTGTGTAAACAAACGTCCGAATTTCTTCCAAATTTCATATTTTATATCGATAAGAAATTCTTTCATAAATAGCATATTCTTGTGAACTGTAACCCATGTGTAAATTGCAAACGCCTGTTCATTCGACCGATATCGCCTTAGGCATCTTCAACAAGTCGACGGTCAGTGATTCAATCGCTCATAACATTCATTAAGCTGTTACCACAATCAGCTCCCTTTGTTCAACATCCAGCATGTGGCATGCAAAACCAGTTGCGTAGCAATATGTTGGGTGTTGTGATATAACATCCATGTGCTTAAATACGTAGAGAGGTTCTCTCTCTTCAGACTCGCTTTCTGTTTTTACTGACTCCTGTTAGACTTCCTTTAGACTCAACACAGGTCGCCAGACTTGCTGTTGGACCTGCCTGTGCACCTTTCCTGTAAGCCACTATGTAGCTCTGCCTCTGTACACCCCAGCCTGGACACAGTTTGGAGTTGAGTCTCCACGACAGAGTTTGGGGAATAACTCTGTCGTGTACTCCAAATTGTGACTGTACCACCGGCTCGGGGATGACCTTTATAACATGATCCATCAACGCCAAATAAAAGAAATGATCGACCACAAACAACAGTCTCCAGTCTTCTTCTTGAATTCATCTTCCCTTGTCTCCGAGGTTCCACTTTCAAAGAAGGAAAGAGTAGGATGGATGATGTGTTGAACTATATAATATATAATTGGTTGCATTATCTCAAAAAACACACAAGGAGAGAAAACAAGAGACAACAAGCTAGTCTCCAGGTCATGATTCTGCCTTTACAGTAGTGTTGATTGACCTATTGTTTTTGTGGGTGACAAGGCAAAAAGCTTCCCATCTCCAACTGTAGGTCAAGATTGAAAGTCACCTTTGACATGGAAAGCTATTTTATATTTATTATGTAAATTCACAAATATTAAGCAACTGTAGAACTTGCTAGCCCTTTACGAATAGCACAAATGTATCCTTAATGTCAGACACATCATATGAATAAGTCTTTAAACCCAAGGTTGCGCACAACATCATAGAGAGGCATATCAATTTGAGAGCCTGTTTAGGTGCAGCGATCCGGCGCATCCTTGACCTATATAACTGTGACTGAATAAGAAAACTAATTGAATGTATTTAACTTTAGGCAGCAATTTAAAGGAGAGCTAAATAATATTTTTCATAGGTTAGTTTCTTGATTTCAAATATTCACTCATGTTCACTAAAGTATATGAATATGAAAATGTTGCCATTTATCATAAAATATGTAAGCATTTCAGTTATACTTGCCTTGATGCTACCGATTCGGAAGATGTTTCGTAGTCGGAAGAAGGACTCCTTGATTGATCAGTGATGCAGTCCACTTTCGTGCCATCCATCCCCCTGATAATGCAAAAGATCTGTTAAACATATAATCGGACTCCGGAATCAAGTGCTTTCCTGCAACACTGAAATGAGTTGCTGCAGTTAACAACCAAAATAAAACATGGCTAATTGGATGTTTGATCATCACGTAAATGATGTTGATAAGCCTCACGTTAATCCCAATTTATAACGCCAGCCTCATATGAGTCAAAATATAGTCATATCAGCCCCCGTATCGCCCAGTTATAAATGAATCTATATCTCTACTGATAAACTTTTGCATAGAACTAACGGAAAATAACGATCACAAGAGTTGCTTATAAAAAAATTGCCAGAGGTTCTGACTTTTTAAACTATCCCAGCTATCGGTAAAGTTTCTTAAAAGTTTCCTAAAACGTTTATGGAACATTTGATTATTGATTTTTCGTTTTGGTTTAAGGAACATTTCCGAGAAATGTTTTATTAAACCATGTGAAAACCTTATCATAACATACAATATTCGGATACAAGTTTTAAAATATCAATACCTTTACCAAGTATTGTATACCTTGTCAGAAACGATAACATGTGATCTTTGAAATATATAATGTTGTTCATTAACTAGTTACACAACGCACACAACTTTCATATTCATCTCAATAACACTGGAAGTTTAAAGCAATATACTTCGTAAGGCTGCTGTTATTCAAGGGACAATAAAGATCATATGTGCTTATATCAAATCGCCAGAGGTTCTGACCGTTCGGAACTAATTAAAGACAGTACAACCCAAATCTTCATGTGCATCCCTGGCACATGTATACTTATGGTAATAAACGTTTGATTGTGGATTTTTTGTTTTGGTTTTAGGAACGTTTCGGAGAAATGTTTTATGAAACCATGTGAATACGTTATCATATAAATCAAATTACATGTATTTTTATGATAATGCATTTGGACATCACCACGGCGCAGTGTCATTAATACCGAGCGTGCTTTCCTATAATTAATTCTGCAAGACTGCTGTATGCGACGTGTGATGTTGCAATCACATAAATAGGTACATGATGCAAAAACCCTGTTAACACTTAACGGTATGTTTTCATAATGAATTGTTTTATGAAATGGGTAATCATTCACGAGTATATGTGTGCTCAGTTAAAAATATAAGAAGCGTCCAAACCGTAGTAAATAAATGTCCATCTGGCAAACTATCAAAATCTTGAGTGATCATTTGATGTTCACTTTAATTGTCCCAATATTAAAACATAATCAACTGTGTGGTTGTATCTGTTTTTTTAAAGACACAATTTTTGAAATGGGGGTCAACATTTACATTGAGCCAAATATTTCGAAAAAAATTTTCCTTCCTAAATCAGTCATTTGAACCTGATTGCAAAAGAAGTATTTTTTTTATACAATTACATGATTATCCAGTGCAATAAATAAAATAATCTTTCCGAAAATGAACACTCTTTTACACAATTACAGAAATAGCTCATATTATTATGTCAGATTTTAATCAAAAGTGTCCAAATTTCAGGCGACTTCGAGTGGTCTCAGTCAGTGTGCCTTACTGTTTAATATGTAGTGGTTTTAGTCAAGCTTGCCTGTCTTTTTGCGATCCAGATGATGTTTCAAGGAAAGGGGAATATGGAAACAATTCCGTCGTCGACCTTAAAGAGGATGAGGAAGTCCTCTCTTGTTCAGGGACGGAGACCCCTCCAGCAATGTAATTAGATGCAGTCTTTGTGTCCGAGCGTTCTTTACACCTGCAAATGCGTAAGATCTGTTCAACATAAAAGAGCACTCCATGCATCCCTCCTGCAATGAAATGAGTTATCACAGATACAAACACTAAATCTCCAAGGAAGTTTTTTTTAAAATGACCACCACATACATACCGTACCGTTGTAATTGCCTCAAATGTCTCTTGAAATCAGCTTACTCTAGTTTGGCTCGGCCTAGTCCTATTTGACAACAGAGTCATATGACCCCAGGTAAAGTCCAGTGTAAAATGATTTTCTCTTCACCGACATCCGATTATATACCGTTTTATAAAATATTATAAATTGTCACTTGTGTTGTAGCATTGAATTCCTTGAAAATAATCACTATTTAAAAACACTATGCTGCACTTAATGCATAGATATGTAAACTTCTTAGACCTCCTTGTTGCCTTTCATCAAAAATCAACAAAACAACATGATATGTCACAAATATTGAGAAACAGGCGATCACATGATAGAAGGTTATTCAGTAAATTCTTCTATTTAATTATTGTTTTAATTCAAAAAGTATTTTTATTCTCTATTTTTAAACAAATGATGTCATATTATTAATAAAATAAAAATAGCATTCTTCCTTGCTATGTAAAAACATTCATCATTTTTTCATGCAAAGAAATAAAGCAAAGTAGACTTATATTTATAAGAATATATTTTAAATTAAATTAAATTAAGAATTATTATAATTCCGTTATGCCTGAGTTACACCAAGGTCGTTCTCATTAAGTCCTACTCCGTCCAAAATTACAAGCAAAACGGCCTTGGACGGGATGGAAACGAGTTGAGCAACGTCGGGCCCGGAGATTACTTGGATGGGTGACCGCTTGGGAACACCGGGTGCTGTAGGTTTTATTTTTAGGTGGAGCACAGTGGTGTAGTGGTTAGCTTGCTTGCCTTTCACGCCAGATACCTGGGTTCGAATCCCGGTGGAGACACCAAAATTTGTGATTTGGGTCTCATCCTGTGTTGTGTCCCTGGGCAAGACACTTCATCCACTTTGCACTCAGTTCACCCAGCTGTAAAAATGGGTACCTGAACAAGGGGGAAGTACGGATTTTCAAGGTCGCTCGGAGCGCATGTTTATCGGTAGCACCGAAAGCACTATCCCTCCAGGATAATAATACTCATTGCGCTTTGAGCATGCTTTGTCATAGATATATGAGCGGTATAAGAAAGTTATCATTATATATATTTGGAACAGAAATGCTAAACTAAGAGATGCCTTTTGAATATTGGTTACCAACATTTATATGAAATATGATTTTTGTATGAGATTTAATTTGTTCCCTGAAGTGAATTCATTTGCTAATTTGGTAAGGACTTTATGCCAAACAGTGTAGAAACGAATAAGATTGTTTACAGTTGAAACCGCTCATGGTCCTTATTTAAGGAGTTTTGTTAAAGATTGTGTTGAAGACGAATTTTACCATCGCTTCTACTTTTCATAACTATTACATAAAAGAGAAAGGTTCATAGACTTTTGAGTCTGTTAAAGGCTTGTATTGATCAGGGATTGGAATTACGAAAGTTTTTCTCAAAGAGGAAAGAGGTTGACCTTTTAACCAAATGAAGCTGTAGAGGTTAAACATTGATTTAGTGGTTTTGGGGAAAGCTTTTTTTACTGGTAGGAAGTGAGATCCATGCCCGCAGATATCACGTTTTCACAATATTCAATGTAAATTCATATTCCTCCCTAATGAAGGGTTGTGTTTTTGCGTTAGTTCGGGGTATGTTTGGTGTGTTTTGATAGTGACCATTGAATCTTTCCGTAATGATTTTGTTGTTACCTGAACAGGGGTTGTATCATCAGCAAAGTTTCCTCGGATACGAAATGCTTTGTATTGTTATATATGTAGCCAGATAAGATTTCTATAAAAAAAATTTATATCAATTTTCTAGGGATTCTTAAGATTCAGTGACAATGAAATAATTGTTATTAGAACAAATGAAATTTGATAAAAACTTGATTTTCTTGAAAACACTTCAATATATCAATAACATACTTGCCACCTTACAACCAGAGAAAAAATAAATACAACTAATTATGCAGCCACCCCCAACTTTTCCAGTGCTAGCTGCAGTTATGATTTTGTATCAAGGAGGTGTTGCCTTGTTGATACCTTAGAGGTAAGGGGCTTACACAATCAGTGATTTCAACTCAGATGGACGATTTATAATTGGTTGCATTATCTCACAAAAAAACACAAGGAGAGAAAACAAGTGACAACAAGCCAGTCTCCAGGTTATGACTTCTGCCTTTTTATTAGTGTTGATTGACTTATTGTTATTGTGGGTGACAAGGCAAAAATCTTCCCCTCTCCAACTGTAGGTCAAGATTGAAGGTCACCTTTGACATGGAAAGCTATGTTATATTTCTGATGGAAATTCACAAATATTAAACAACTGTAGAACTTGCTAGCCCTTTACGAATAGCACAAATGTATCCTGAATGTCAGACACATCATATAAATAAGTCTTTTAACTCAAAGTTGCGCACAACATCATAGATTGACATATAATCTTGAGAGCCTGTTTAGGTGCAGCCATCCAGCGCATCCTTGTCCTATACAACGGTGACTAAATATAATAACTAAAACCACTAATGTTCACTAAAGTATATGAATATGAAAATGTCATTTATCATAAAATATGTAAGTATTTCAGTTATACTTGCCTTGATGTTTCCGATTCGGAAAATGTTTCATAGCCTGAACAAGGACTCCTTGATTGACCAGGGATGCAGTCCATTTTCATGCCATCCATCCCACTGATAATACAAAAGATCTGTTAAACATATAATCGGACTCCGGAATCAAGTGCTTTCCTGCAACACTGAAATGAGTTACTGCACTTAACAACCAAAATAAAACATGGCTAAGTGGATATTTGATCATCACGTAAATGATGTTGAACAGCTTCGATTTAATCATAATTTAGTACACCAGCCTCATATGAGTCAAAAAATATTTGGGTCTCGTCACATTTGACTCTTTGAGTCATATAAACCTCTCCACTGTTAAACTTTTGCATAGAACTAAAAGCGTGAAACACATTGTCAATGCAATTTGTTTATTTTTTATTTGGTGATGTGTTTGCCCTTGATCTTTTCACTAATAGTTCTTTTTAAAATAGTGATCGTTCTAGAAACTTTAAAAAAGCTTCCATTTTGTTATGACTCCATTTGAGGGCTGGATGTACTGAACATGAGGCAGAGCTTGGAGGCTTTGCCTTACATTAACATTGATGTCTAGTATTAATTCATTATTATCATAATTATATGAATATTGTTTCCATTTAAGGCAAATTGACCGAGTTTTGGAGAGCGTTACATTCAAACATTTTGAAAAGCTGAACGTTTTATTGATATCATTACAAAGAAGTTACAGGCAATCACAATTATTCAAATGAAACATTACATTTGAACTCTAATTTCCATGTAGAACTAATTGTTATTATACGGATTATAACATTTCGGTCGTTTCCTAAAAACGTTTATGTAACGTTTGATTGTGGATTTTTGGTTTTGGTTTGAGGAACGTTTCGGAGAAATGTTTTTATGAAACCATGTGGAAACGTTATCTAAATGTACAAAATACATGTATATTTATGATAATGCATTTGGACATCACCACGGCGCAGTGTCATTAATACCGAGCGTGCTTTCCTATAATTAATTCTGCAAAACTGCTGTATGCGACGTTTGATGTTGCAATCACACAAATAGGTACATGATGCAGAAACCCTGTTAACACTAAACGGTTTGTTTTCATAATGAATTGTTTAATGAAATGGGTTATCATTCACGAGTATATGTGTGCTCAGTTTAAAATATAAGAAACGTCCGAACTGTAGTAAATAAATGTCCATCTGGCAAACTATCAAAATCTTGAGTGATCATTCGATGTTCACATTAATTGTCCCAATATTAAAAAATAATCGACTGTGTGACACAATTTCTGATACATTGACGCCTCCTGCATTATCTGAACTGGGGGTCAACATTTACATTGAGCCAAATATTTCGAAAAAATGTTTCCTTCCTAAATCAGTTATTTGAACCTGATTGCAAAAGAAGTATTTTTTGGGGGAACAATTACATGTTTATCCAGTGGAATAATTAAAATAACATTCCAAAAATGAACACTCTTTTACAAAATCTCAGAAATAGCTCGTCAGTTTTTAATTAATAGTGTCCAAATTTCAGGCGACTTCGTGTGGTCTCAGTCAGTTTGCCTTACTGTTTAATATGTAGTTAGTTCAGTCAAAATTGCGATCCTGGGTGCCGTTCCACTAACCGATCTTAGCCCTATGCCAATCGTAAATTCCTAAAATCCCAATCTTAGCGTAATGTTACGTTGGCGTGCCGATCCACTAGCCAATCTTAGCCAAAACAATCGTAAAGTTACGATCCAAACTCTAAGTTGCTTATGGCCAAATCAGAATCGCAAAAACCAGTCTTAGAGAAACCAAAATGGCGGCATGTGTTGTTTTGTGCAAAGAGGCCGAGAGAGCGTTCAATCGCGAACGTATTTTTTGATACTTTGTCTGATGATGTGTTTGTTTTGAGGTACCGCATGCCTTGTCAAGCTTTGCTTATGCTAATTGAAAAGATGTCCTCCCTGATAATGCCGGACACCCACCGTTCCCACGCACTTGCCCCCCACACCAAAGTGCTGACTACCTTACGTTTTCTTGGGAAGGGTTTTTTTTTCCGTGGAACTGGGAGACCTGAATGGAATATCCAAATCAAGCTTATCAAGACTCATTCAGGCTATTTGTGATGCGCTAGATAACATTTCGTTTATTCAGACTAGAGAGAGCTTAACAAAAAGAAGAAATGATTTCTACAAAATCGCCGGATTTCCAAAATTATCGGAGCGATTGACGGGACCCTGATTCCGATTGCCAAACCTCCTGCTGACGAGGAAGCGGCCTTTGTCTGCAGGAAAGGCTACCACGCACTTAACGTGCAGGCAGTGTGCGATGCATACTTGAGGTACGTCAGTTGAAACTTTATTCAATCAACAGTAATCAATAACAAACTGTTCGAAAGAAATACCTCCTGTTTACATTAGAAACGGCCTTGACATCTCTAGGCATGCCAAATCAACCAAGAGCGCCTTTTCGTCGCCTTCATAGATGAGGCCCTGCTAGGGTTGTTATATTTCAGTTTATCTGTCTCATTACGTTTGTAGAAACTACTTAAAATAGCTACTAAACTGATGACTTAACATAAATATTTGCTTTTATATGAGTATAACTATTTATTAATAGCATGTTGTGTAAATATAAATATATCAATAATTTTTAAACTCTAAATGTACCTAATAATTATATTCAAGCCTTATGATTAGAATCATTCACCTTATCTTTATTCGAATACTTTACAGTGAAGGAATAAATACAATTGATCAAATACTTCTCGGTTATGGCTTCAAAACATTAGAGCCTTTAATTAATACAATCTAGGTTCTCATTCAGCAAATGCAGATAATATAAACTTAAAATAACAAGCACACAAAAGCTATGAAATTTTGCAGTACTTCAACAATAACATTGCACAGAATAGATGTTTAAGGCCGCATTTAATTATATGAAACGTTGCAGATTATGACATTTATTTTGTGAATCGGTTGGCTATTTCAGATTCACAAATGTGGTGGCATGATGGCCAGGATCTGCCCACGACTCTCCTATTCTAAATAACAGCAGCATAGGACAAGCTTTCCAACAGAAGTCTCTCCTAGGAGATTCAGGGTATTTTATTGTCTTCTCTATTAAAGTTATCTGTGAAACAAATATAAAAATGAATATACACTTATAAAAATATAAATATTTTGATTCAATATTTGAAACCCTTCATATTTTAAGTTTGTGTTTGATTTATATGTCTTATGCTGTATGTTTCTACAGATATGGTTGTAGCCCGTGGTTATTAACTCCACTCCCAGAGCCAAAGGCAAGGGCAGAGCAGAATTATCAGTCCGCGCACTGCAGAACGAGGAATGTAATAGGGAGGGCATTTGGCGTCCTAAAATCTCGGTTCAGGTTGGAATCATGATTAAAATAATGAGTTTCTAAAAAGTATCCAATTATTATGATTTTCACAGGTTTAATATCACCTAGCTATGAGTAAAATGATAATAATGAAAACAATGACAATTAAAACTAATCATAGTCAGATATTTGAGTTTGTTATTTTACATATTTATGATATCTTTGCAGGTGTGTTTACACAAGAGCACAGGGTACCTGCCTTTCACAACTAAGAAATGTTGTAAAGTTGTTGTAGCTTGTTACAAGCTACACAACTTCTGCATCGACCAGCATCTGCCCAATCTGAACCCGTAGGTGACGACAACACAGATGACCCCTATCTAGGAGCGATCCACGACGGTCATCAAGTCAGGCAACACCTCATCAATTATTTCTTCTCAGGATGAGCAAGGTGAAAACTTGTACAATATGTTAAGAAATAGTAAATGTGAGTTGTTAAAATTAAAGAAAAACAAAAACAACGGTAAATGTTTATATGTGTATGTACATTTATTATATTTAAATACATTAATAAAGACTGTTTTTTATAAATGAAATAACTGATACGTATAGTAACATTGCTAGAAACAAATTCGTAGGTGAATAAGTACCTGTTAGAAAGCATAGTTTAATTTACAGATTTGTGAAAAATTACATACAAATACCAGTAGCTGACTTGGTCTACCTATATTTCTTAACTCCTGACAAAATGTTTTTACATCCAAAAAACTTCATCAAAGACTAAAAAATTGGAGGTTTGACCAAGGGATGACTGAAAACAAATTTCTCCAAAATTAAAGTCTCTTTAACATCTTTCTTATTAAAATAATACTAATCATGCCCTTTATCACCAAATACCATTGTTTGTGGGGATATCACAAAAGCTTTGACTGGATGTTATATCAAATAGACTTAATTTCATTTGATAATTCATTTCAGACACAGTGTCAGTCTTTCCCTCTCCACATCCTGTCTCTCCCTCTCCACACAGAGAAGCTGCCGCAGAATCACCAGCTTGACGATGCTGCTAACATGGCTTGAGGGTCCATTTCCTTGTGCTGTTGTTGCTGCTGTTGCTGTTGATGTTACCTGCCATGCACCTCTTGTCTCTGTTGCTGTGGGCAGTGCTCTCGATACACTCTTCCTAGGCTTGGGCAATGGGGTTATCAAAGATTCTGTTGAAAGTGATGATGTGGATGTCGATGTGGATGGAGCAGGAATCTCTTCCACTTGACCTCAAAGAGCTTCAAACGAGGTAGAAAAGGATACTTGTTACAGAATAGAGTTGCAATCCATTGAATAAACATCAGGATGCATCATTTTTCCATGTATTTTGTAAATACAATAGGTTTAATAAGTGGTGAATCCCAAAATGTTGAAAAAGGGGTAGGGTCACCCATTTTACAACATTTTTTATATTATTTTCATTTCCCTTTTCTCTTTTTTTAAACACGGCCAAGATACACTGTACCTGAAGCACTTTCCTGAGGAAGGGATGCTTCGTCAACATTTTCAATTGCTAGGTTGGTGGTAGGAGGTTGATCTTCTGGAAATAAGAAGTACAGGAGTATTACTAATCATTACACACATACCAAAATCTGTCAGTGGCTAATTAAAAAAACCCTTTTCATTTAAAAGCTGATTTCATTATTAGCTTAATCTCTTATCATTGCCATATTTTATCATAGATTAAATTTTCCCTTTTTATAAGAGTGTTCCTCATGGAGTTTCAAAAATAATTTTATTATCTTAAGAAAACTGTTCCCACAATTGCAATATTAACCAGTACAAATATGAGTCTCCACTCCTCCATCTATCCCCTGAATCTGGCAGGTTTGAATTGTTGACAATACCTTAAAACAAGAAAAGCCTTTGAAAAGGCTAAGTTGGAGGCACCCTTGTTAGGCTAGGAAATACTGCGAAATCATAGGGTACAAATATGATAGGATATTCATTACAGCAAATAAGTAGATTAAGGCAATTAATAGAAAAAATGGACTCGCCTTTATGACTTTCTCTACTTATCGACTTGTAGCCGCTTGTTTCTCGCGTGTTCCGTTGTAACGGAGGTTTTTTTTAACTAATATGGAATAGAGTTTTCTAACCTTTCATGCGACATTTACGCGTCTTATTTAGTACACGTGTGATCATGAAGGAGTGTACTGTCTTTTTTATTCTTAAACACCACTGTTCCCTTTTTTTAGATTTGCAGAGACAATAGTTTTCCTTATTAAAGGTTGCCAATTATTTCGGAATACACACATGGTCACATGGTTCAAAATTTGACACAGATGTGTTCATTGGTTTACGATATTTCCGATATACAAAGAGTCTAAATATGATTGGTTGAAAGATCCTTTGAAGATTACAACTATATAGAGAGAATTTCAGCTGTTAAGATGGTTGGAGGCCGTTGGGTCCTCCAACCAATAAGTTACAGGTTTAATTGAAGCTTTCAGGCACTCAATACATTTAGTCATAACAATATTTAAGGAAATCTATTCATTTTATTACTGACTGCAGTGTTCATTGAAAAATACTAACATATGCAATATTTTGTACTTTAATCATTTTTAAAAATTTAAGTCGTCACACAGGTTTTCATTACTCGCTCGTTGAAGATAAATCAACAAGATGATGTTTGTATTCCCAATGTACGTAACAAATATTAATATGATTTTTTTCATATATTTTGTGGTCAATGAAACAAGAAATTTTTATAATTCATGAAAAAAACTTATACCTTTTCATCAAGTTCATTTGGAGCTGGCACAAAAGATGGGCCACCACCAGTCTTGACAGCTTCTCTCCTTGCCACCTGTGCCCTTTTTTTACCTGGCATCTAAGGCGAATAATTCATGCAAGGTAGTTCAGATTAAATGATTTGTAGAAATATCATTGTGTGTATATTAAAATAATATGATAATTAATGTCATGCAATTACAAGTATAATAAAGTCATTGTTCTCTTTTTCTAGTATGAAGATTTTAAAAAAATTATGATTGTCATTAAATTCATGCAAAAAAATTCAAAATCATATCTTGAATATTTATAAATACTCTAAAATTTGTTAAATAAATCTCTGCTTAAATTATTATCAAATCCTGATAAAGCTAAAAGTCAATTTAAATTTACCTTATATCGTTCAATTTCTTGCGGACTTCACCTGCTGACCTTAACCCGGCAGTGTTAGCACTTATTCTGTAATATTTATGAATATGTATTTGATATACAGACAGCGTTCACCAATTGTTTTAAAAACTTTCATCTTGAGAGCTACTGACATGTTTATCAATTTGGTTTGCAAAATGATTCGTTAACCAAATTTTGTTTTGGTCTTATTTAACTATTCATACATTTTACGACATCGTATCAAATGTCTAATTCAACTTGATTATCGTAACATTGATTTGTCACTGATGCTGACGCTCGTATAACATGACAATTAATAAAAAATAATACTTAAATATTCCTTAATGTCTTGTTGTTAATCTCGTAATTTTTCTGTTTGCATTTTTAGCTCATCAGGTCTGAAAGCTTAAAAATCTATTTTCATCTTCTTCTCCAGTTCCAAAAGGTCTAGAGAGCTGAAAAGGTGTGTGTAGACTCCTTGGCCAACGGGGATTCTAAATTGTAGGTCTGGTGACCCAATGACCCCAAATGGGTTCACAGGGGTCAAAACCTAAAAAACCTAATTTCATCTTTTTCCCTAGTTCCAAAAGGTCTAGAGAGCTGAAAAGGTTCGTGTAGACTCCTTGGCCAACGGGGATTCTGAATTGAAGGTTTGGTGACCCCATGACCCCAAATGGGTTCACAGGGGTCAAAACCTAAAAAACCTAATTTCATCTTTTTCCCTAGTTCCAAAAGGTCTGGAGAGCTGAAAAGGTGTGTGTAGACTCTTTGGCCAACGGGGATTCTAAATTGTAGGTTTGGTGACCCCATGACCCAAAATGGGGTCACACGGGTCAAAACCTAAAAAACCTAATTTCATCTTCTTCTCCAGTTCCCAAAGGTCTTGATAGCTTAATAGTTGTGTGTAGACTCCTTGGACAATGGGGATTCTGAATTGTAGGTTCGGTGACCCAATGACCTCAAATGGGCAATGGGCCTTTCTTATTTGATTGTGAATAACTCGGACGTTGGGACAGGCTATCTTTCCTACACTGCCCATGACCCCATGGTCTAAACCCAAAGACCTATTTCTATCAAAAGTCTGATGAGCTACAGAGCCCATGGCTCTATTTTTTACTCAAAATCCCAAACTGTGATCATTTGGTTAAGTCTTACTAGTAGAAATGTGCAAGTAAGATCCGACAAGTTTTACTTGTTTACTATCTAGAGTTATCTGCCCGATATACCGGTGCAAGTGCAATAAGTTGCTGATATAATAAAAAACGGATAATATTATCTTAAATTGATAAATATCAATTTTTATGAACACTACCGTTTATGTCAAAGATGAAACGAATATAAATGCATAATGTAAATTTGATTTAAAAATATGAAGAAGCAGTTACTTCGATGCAATGTTTTCCAAGACTGTATCCTTTGTCTTCTTGGTAATTCCGGGCCCAAACGCAGCAGACAGAATGCTGTTATGTTGAACCCCTTCATCAATGAGCATAGATATCTCCTCGGGAGAAAAAGTACTTTTCCTCGCACAAGGTTTTTTTCTTGTGATAAACCTGGATCCATCGTCTGCTAAATTTCACGAAGGGAGATAACTCGTGTCTCGCATGTCTCTACCTATCACGCGAAAGAGTGTAAATCTTAGCTTAGATCGGATCATTAGATCAAAACAGGTTACGATCGGCCTGAAATTGGTTAGTGGAACGGGAATAACTTTTAGCTAAGACGATTTTAAAGTCGACATAACTTGCTAAAATTGATCTTAATTAAGATCGGTTTGTGGAACGGCACCCAGATGTTGTTACATTGCCAGATAATGGCAATAATTCCGTCGTCGACCTTGAAGAGGATGAGGAAGTCCTCTCTTGTTCAGGGACGGAGACCCCTCCAGAAATGTAATTTGATGCAGTCTTTGGGTTCTAGCGTTCTTTCCACCTGCAAATGCGTAAGATCTGTTCTACATAAAAGAGGACTCCATGCATCCCTGCTGCAATGAATTGAGTTATTACAGATGCAAACACTAAATCTCCAAGGAAGTTTTAAAAAATGACCGCCACATACGTACCGTTGTAATTGCATCTATATTTGGCTCGGCCTTGTCCTATTTGACCCCAGAGTCATACGACCCCAGGTAAAATCCAGTGTAATTTGATTTTCTCTTCACCGTCATCCACAAATATTGATAAACAGGCGATCAGATGATAGAATTAAGGTTATTTAGTAAAATCTTCTATTTAATTATTGTATTAAATTAAAAAAAGTCTCTTCATTCTTTATTTTTAAACCAAAATATGTTATTTTATTAATGAAATATAAGTACCATTCCTCTTTGCCATGTTAAAACATTCATCATTTTTTCCTGCAAAGAAATAAATCAAAGTGCATTTATATTTATAAGAATATCTGTTAAACTAAATTAAATTCAGAAATATTTTAATTATGAGTTACACCAAAGTCGCTCAAGTCCTTCTCCGTCCAAAATTAAAAGCAAAACGGCCTCGAACAGGATGGAAACGAGTAATGATTGTTTATATTTTGTCCAAATATGACGCCAGTTCGTTCATACACAGTTTTCAGCACTTTCATCTAGTCTTCACCCCGTCCTCGTGCAGTTTCTAACACGTTTAGATTGGATAGTATTGCCCGTTCGCCTCGTGTTCAGGACGTCTTCAAACAGTTCAATTCCGTTCTTAGACAGTTGATATCCGTTCTTAAATAGACCAATCTCGTTCTTGATACGCACAATTCCGTCCTACCTCCAACCAACTCGTTTGAAGACAGCTCTTTTCGTTTTCACTATGTCACGATTCCGTTCTCAGTGCATTTTAATTGAATTAACATCCAGTTCTTGTCCGTTTTCTATAAATACCCAGCACGTTCTTGCCCGTTTTCATTAGCGTTCTAAATTTCAAAGTGAAAACATCATGCCTCCAAAGAAGAAGAAGTATGCTCAGAGGAAGGTCGTTCACAGGAAATCAAATACCAGATCCACTAGCCCTGTAGAAGCCATAGTTTAAGCCAGGTCCTCACCCATCCTGTTCTAGTTCTTTTTCTCTGTTTTTGAGCAAACAACACTTCACATTGTTTCTCCTCTTCCATCACAAACTGTAGGAAACACACATTCATCATGCTGAGAGCTGTATCGTGATTCATGTTTCTCTTATAACTTCTCTATCCAGAATGATAAAACTATTAACACATGTGTATTTATACCTGTCCCTACATACCGAACTGCAAACGTAGAAAGAACTGTGTGAGAATTTTGCAAACGTACTTAAAACGAGTAGAACGCAATGAGGACTTTATTAGAACTTTTATCACTGTGTAATAACATACTACAAACGGAACCAGAAGATTTTCAATATTTTACACTTACTAGGACGTACGAACAACTGAATATGGGCGTACTGAGAACGAGTTAGACTGAGGACGGTATCGATGGGATGGACGGGGTGGAAACTGTGTCCAAACGCATTGCAATCGATTTCCTAATGGACAACGATCTTACTCGTCCTTAGTCAAATCGAAGTATGGAAGTTCCGTTCGCAATCCCGTTTTCAGTACGTATGTACTCTGTCCAATTTAAGGACGGGGAGAACGTTCAACATGTCCAACATTCTGGAGCACCTTCCCGTTTTTAGTGCGTCCGAACAAGTTCTTAAAGTTTGAAAACAGTTGCCACGACGTCCATTTCGTCCTCAGACAGGCATTTCGAGCCTGTTTTAAAAATTTTCAAGATCGTATTGAAAACGAGCTTGGTGTAAAGCGGGTATAATATTCCTCTGATTGCCAGCATCTTTGTTTCCTATGCCTTGCAAACTTGTAATCATTTCTGCTTGTGCAAAAGGATTTGCGCTTCATTAATAAAGATGGTTCAAAATATTACTTTAGATTTACAGCAAAATTCGTGGACAGGGGAAGGTTATACATAGCAGTTATTTGGTTTATATGCCAGAGGATGTGATAACCCTTTTGAATAAAAAAAAGTGTTAAATTACTCATCATGGTTATGTACTATTTATTTAGTTTTTTTTACGTGTTCTCCCTTGATCATTTCACAAGACAGATTTGTCGTGTTACAGTGATTGTAGAACAAACGTCCTAAAAACCTCTATTTTGTTTCTACATAATTCGAGGTTTCAATGTGTTCAACACGAGGAGAGCATAAGACTATTAAACTCGGCTGCCTTGAACACAGTTTCCTCAGTCTATACTGCAAAATAATCAGAATATGTTATTTAAAGATTATATTATTCTAATGTATATATGTAGTCTATAAGTACTGAATATATATTACATCAAAACATACAAGGCGTGATTTGAACGATTTTTCCTACACGAAACAAACATTACTGTCTTATAATCTAAAATCTTTTTTAAATTGTCTTTACCTCATACATACGTCAGCTGTTTGAAACATTATTCCAACTGCAATTCTGCAATAGATAGAAAAAAACCAGATCAGCACTAAACAGAGTCTTAAATCATACTAGCAAAGTTTATCATTTAGACAACTAAAATATGATGGATTTTTAAATACACATTAAATACGCTATTAGGTGTAATTGTCGAGGCCAACAGGAGCTATTCGATGGCAGGTTGTTCTTGGAAATAAATTGTTGAAAAATCAAATTAAGAAGGTCATCGTTGGAAAAATCGGAATATTTACTGCCCTGTATTGACACTTTTGTTAATGAGATCACAAACCCCAATTACACGGGAAATAATAACAACAACATCAATATCAATTTCGGAAAATATAGTTCATTTGCAAGGAAAACTTATCATTTTCAATATTAAGTCAAACAAGCCTTGTTGCTAGCATCCTTCCTGCATCTGTATAAAAGTGCAAGCTTGCATTAAAAATGCAAATCTAAAAAGTCGGAGTTATCATTATCATTTTATTATCATTACAGTATACTTGTTATCGGCATTGAAAGCTTGTTTAAAAACTCTGAAAGAATGGGATTTGTCCAGTAATGTGCAGTAGTTACTGTTAATATATTCAGTTTTTCAAAATTTGTATAAATGCTGACAGACAGTTTAAGTCTTTTGTTTTATTATTTCTATTGTCAATGGTTCTAATAGGCCATTATACTCTGTATCAATAGGATTTGATATCCTACTTACATAACAAGAAGAGCAATGATGACAGGGAAGTATGCACTCTCCTCTCTCACTTGAACGTCACCTGAAATAGTGTACATGTTTATTCAGTAAATGCTTGATGATATAAATATTTAGCCAAATAAGGCCAACGGATATTTTAGATACCTGTGGGGGCCATATATTGGTACTGATGCAGATTACAAAGGTCAAATTAAAGATAGCTTCTGCTGTCAGGCTGTTTTCACAAAATAAATTGACATTATGGGAGAAAAAGGTTATCATGCATGTGTGTCCTTATAGTAAATACCCTGCAATAGAAATAAACTCTATATTTAATTCTCATGCAGGATATTTACCATCCCAAAGCATATACGCATGATAACCTCTCTTATAACCTACTTGGACGAATTCAACAGACTTGAGACATGTATAGAGCTCACATTGCTATGAAAAGTATCATCTTTACATATTAATATGGTACAAAAGAATATAGCAAAAAAGGTACATTACTCTTTGTCATGATGCTAAAATATTAAAATCACTTTTTTCATTAATCATTAACAGGTCTCAGTATACCTCTCTAACGCAAACACAAACACTTGCTTTATAATCTTTTGTTTACATAAAGCAGATCGAACCTTGAATTAAGAAGATAATGCTCATTTGTGAGAGAGGTAAGTATACATGTAAAAGAGTATCGCCACACACACCTTTTCCAATATATTTTAGTAGATCTTTAAATACAATTGCAAACTAATGTATACTAATTGTACCTAAATACATACTTTTATACTTCAAAAGATAATGTCATATGACGAAAACTAGATCTGCTCTGACTATAAGTCGTCCATGTCATACGTATATGTCATTTATGAATGTGGGTTGCGTTGCTTCATGAGGGAAAAGTATTCATAAATATAGTCTCACTTACATCCTATCAGAGATCTGACATCAATTTTTTCACAAAATACATTCGAAAATTATTTGCTATAAATTCGGTCTTTAAAGTCAAGTTTTTTTTTCTATTTACTTTTAATGTCAGGCTAATAAACTAATATAACAATTGTGTCTAAGTTTAATCAATAATTTCATCTTAGTTTGGGAAGATGTAACCAAATTGCAGACTCACAAGAGCATTTCGAACTTTCTGGTTCTCCTTTATCTGCAAAAAGTATGCACTCTCCAGTGTTGTTGTGGCACAGCTTACAGTTGGATTCACAGACCTTCTTGCACCCAGCTCCATATCGACCAGGTATACAGACGTCACGGAAGCATTTCCCAGTGTTATCACACACTGAACCGTTACAGTTTGACAAACAAGACGTTTCACAATTCGCTCTGCATCTAGTGCCAGCACAATCCGGACTGGTTCCACTGTAGCGGTCACACTTTCCCTCCTTATCAGTGGTTTTGCATGGCGCGTTGCACTGGTATCCGTGGTAGCCAGGAGTGCAACCGATTAAACACGGATAGTTTCCAGTATGCATATTTAGTTCGCATTTTAGTTCCAAACAGTTGGCTGAACATTTGTGTAAACATTTATCTCCAGCAAAACCTCGTTTACACCCATCAACACATTTGTCGTTTACGTCACATTTATTGTCTTTGCAATTCTGACAACTGTCATCAGCAGCTGTAGCTGTTACTAAATGGAAAGTGAAATATATCATTAATTCTAAATTTGGGTTTCCATCATCTCTTAATTCATTTTGATAATAACATTATGCACATCGTATCAAAGGTAAAAAGTAATGTCTAGGGAATATTTCATTTCGTTATGATATACTGAAGGAAAAAATAAGGAATCGCAAATTTCTTTGATATTGAAAATGCCTTAACAGTTTCAATGACAGTTATCTTGCTGATCACCTGAAACCTAGCGCCAAGACACACCATGTGAAAGATGGGTTCTTGAAAATCATGCAGCTCATGTTTTTTCATCATTCATTGATTATAAAGGACAACTGTTTTACACTTCAGTCAGTATTGAACATTTTCTAAAAATGGACAGACAGTACTTGACTTTGGCTAAAAAATGGTAGGCATTAGGTATGGTGAGATCAGACCACTCTCTGCGAGAAGTTGCAGGGCATTTTAAAAAGTCAATCAGCCTCTTATCTAGCCTGTAGAACCTACCGTCAGACTGCTCCGACTGGTGATTTGCGATAAGGAAAGGTCAACACCTAAAACGACAAAACCTAGATAAGTCCGATTGATCTTGCAATGTGCCTTGCAGAATCGCGTCAAACTAGCATCGAAGATAAACACAGAACACAGGGCTGTCACACAGGTGCAGGCATGTGACCGAACTGTACGAAACAGACAAAAGGCAGCAAGTTTAAATAGCATACGACCTTTTGTCGGCGTACGGACGACACAACAACATCAGTAACAGAGACTGGAGAGGGTCCGGCGATGTGATGTTAGACAGCTACGCCAATGGCCCTTCAGTATGTTCAATGACGAGTATGGATTCAATCTGGGCTATGCAGATGGCAGAGTACGGGTTTGGCGCCGCCGAAATGAAAGGTATCAGCGGAGCACCATCAAACAACATAACAGACAAGGTGATGGGTCAGTTATGTTATGGGGCGACATCACATACAATAACAAAACAAAATTTTTTCGCAGGTGTTCGATACCGTGACGAGGTCTTACGTCCTGTGGTCGGCGTGTTGAGCTCCAACTGGACAATGCTCGTCCCCATACGGCTCATGTGTCAGCTGATTACCTGAGGAACAGTAACATTTCAGTTTTGCCTTGGCCTGCTTTAAGTCCAGACATAAGTCCTACTGAATATTTACAGGGTTGGCTTGGTTGAAGGGTTCGTGGGAGGTGTATTCCATCAGGGAATATGGAGGATCGCTTCCAGTGTCTGTAGCAGGAGTGGCGTGATATTCCGAGAGCTACGATAAGAACACTGATTGGTAGTATGCAAAGACGTTGCCAGACAGTTGAGAGAGCACGTGGGGGTTTACTCGATACTTACTTTCTTCATTTGAACTGATAACATTGATACAAGTCGTTATGGAATGATGTGAATAAAATCTGTGACAACTTGTAATTTCATGCGTTCCCTTATTTTATTCCTTCAGTAAATTAACAAACATTCAGAGTCGTTTATATCCTATGCCGAGATGTTACGTAGTTTGACGTAATAAATGAGGTAAATTGTAGTAATATTGCGGTAAATTGTTACTAAAGAGTATGGTAAATTGTAACATGATAACCTTAATTTTTAAAAACATGTTTTCCTGTTTCATATTTATCAAATGCAGTTTTATCATTACACATTTATTTTTTTATTTTTTATTCCATTTCAAATCATACATTTTACATGAAAAGGCAATGTACATATCATTGAACTTTTATTAGCTCTTACTCAATCAGGAGTACAAAAAACTTCATGCTCATAACAGAAGATGTTTAAATAATGTTGATACAAATATTTGTATAAGGTTGGATAGGATAAGAATGCAGGCAGTGAGATGTTAGTATTTTATGAGTGCTTCAATTAATTATAGCAGGTAGTTGATTCCACTTCTTATCTAAAGATTCTATCCTATTATTTCTTTCTAGCTATTAATTTTTCAATGTTGTATGTCATCCTAAGACATTTAACAAATCCCTCAAAAGAAAGAACATGTTGTTTAATACTTGAAACATAAATGAATCGTTTGGCCAAAAGTATGACATGGTTAAAAAATTTATTGTGTGAACAAAGTCCAAACATAATAGTAAATTTTGTGAGTGTGATGTTAGATTTAAGATGAGTATTTAGAAAAATTTCCAAAGTATTCCAAAATTTCTTCACAAATTCACAGTCGAAATAAACATGCGAGACATCTTCTGAGGAATTTTTACAAAATATGCATAAGTCATTATCAACTTCATCTTCAATTCTTTCTTTGTATATATCGTTCTGTAAATAAATTTTTGAATTGAAAATCTAACAGTTTACAATCACTTGTACATTTCCTATAAAATCTAAACACATCTTTCCAGCATATATCATGTTGAAAGGCAGTATGCCAATAATCAAGTACCTTTGGGACAGTGTTGTCCCAAATTAATTTGTCATAGAATATCCTTGAACCTTTACTATTAGAAATCATATAATCATACACATTGTTAGTGGCTTCATGATTCAAGCAAGTATTTCTGTTACCCAGTTGCTGTCTCCAGTTCTTCGGAATGTTATTTAACAAATGTTGATAATCTAAAAATGTTCCTCTAATAGTGTATCTCTGCTTTAGAATTTCAAAGCTGGAAAAACCATTTTCCTCATAAATATCTCTGATATAATGTATACCATGATCATACCAGTTTCGTATTATAAATGAAGATTTAAAGAAACGATTTAGCCACAATGGTTGAGCCAAGATTTGGCTTATGTCATCATTGTCAAAAGGGTGTTTTATATAGAATATTCTCCAAGCTGATAATACATCTTTCCAATAAGGATTAGCATTGTCCGATAAGCAATTAACAGCATTGGAGCCAAGAGAGTCTAAGTTTCCAAAGGGAATGATGTTAATAAAGCTGGAGTTTTTCTTCAAGCGGCATTTCAGTGCTGATAATTTTAAAGCATTGATAAACGCCTCAAAGTCAATCATCCTAAGGCCTCCATACTCATAAGTTCTACTGATATTTGACCTTTTAATTTTATCATTTTTGTTATTCCAAAGGAATCTATATACTATTTTGCTAAGATCATCAATAAATGATTTAGGGGGGTTAGGAATTGCAGAAAAAATACGTACTAGAGTACAAACTGCTAAAGATTTTATAACTGTGATTTTCCCAATAAGAGTCATATTTCTTCTTCGCCAACTAGAAAGCAATCTATTTATATGTTCTAAGCGTTTTCTTGTATTAATTACCCACAAATCTTTACGAGAAGCGTTGAGAGTTAGTCCTAGTATTTCAAAATCCCCACTGTGCCAATCTAAATACAAATGGTTAACTAAAGTAATATTACTACCTTCCATGGAACCAATCCATATACCTTTGGTTTTATTTATATTAATTTTCAGCCCTGACATTTCATAAAACATGTTAAGAGTTTCAATTGCAGCATTGAGGCTCTTTTCCGATCCATTTAAGTAAAGCTGTGTATCATCAGCATATTGGCCAAGTTTTTGTTCTGTGTCATTAAGAGTTATTCCCTCTATATCAGGTTTAGATCTTGTCATAATGCCTAGTATTTCAACTCGATGGCATATTCAAATCTTTATTTCGGTACTGAAGAGGCCTCAGGCCTATAGTACATATACAAAAGTAGTTGGGATTTACATAAGTTAACACTTTAGTGATATGACATATGTTCTGTACTTCATTGCATTGAAGATGTACATAGCCAGATTTTGTAGTGTAGTTTGATTTTTACTGTTCATGAAATTACAGAATTTTATAATACTTGGATGGACATAGTAGTATTGTTTAATATACTTACATCGTAATGCATTATATACTGGACAAATAAAAAGAAAATGGTATTCGTCTTCTATTTCATTTAGAGTACAAAGTGTGCATATTCGATCTTCCTTTTTAACATTTCTATATCTACCAGTTTCGATTAATAAATCGTGTGAAGAGCATCGAAAGCGTGCTAGAGATCGCCTAAATTTCTTTATATCAATACATGACAAGTAGGTTTCTTTGAATAAGTCGTGTTTAAATTGTGAATAGTAAAAACATTTACTTGACAAATGATTTTTATTACACCATGTTTGAAGATAAATGTCTTTAAGTCGAACAGTTAGGGAATTAATGAATAGTGATTAAAATTCTACATATTGATCTTTCCAAATGTTTCCAAAGCCAATAGCAAATAAAAAGTTTCTAACCTGGGATACCCAATTTCTTTGTCCATTCTTGTCATACAATAACATCATATTATAACATTTTTTTGGTATTCTTTTATGAGACATAGCTAAAAGTTTCAACCAATATTTGACTGCATTGATAGAGGCGTAGATATAAAGTGTGAACCTTCCTAGTTCTCCATAAACCATAACACTAGGTGTACTTAATTTAACTCCTAGATATTTTTTACATGCAAATAAATGAACCTTTTCAATTATATCTATATTTTGTAAACCCCATATTTCCGACCCATACAATAATATTGGTTTTATTTTACTATCAAAGATTTTAAAAAAAGGTTTGGTACGAGAGATCGCCTAAGATATGGGTTTGTTTACAGATAGCAATAAATACCTTTTTAGCTTGGGTTGCTGCCTGGTTGAAATGATTGTTCCATGAAAGGTTTTTACTGAATAATACACCCAAATATTTATAAAGTGAAATTGTCTCCAGTCGCTCTTCTTTGAAATACAATTTTTCCGTTTTTTATAATTTCCCCGCATTTTTGAATACCATAACTTTTGATTTAGATCTATTCACTGTTAGTTTCCATTCATCAGAATACTTTTCTAGTTCATATATCTGCCTTTGAAGACCAATTACGGTTGGAGAAAAAAGGATAATATCATCTGCAAATAATAATAGAAATAATTCCAATATATCTGGATGAAGCTGTATACCATGGGTATATCCTAATCTGAATGGCTAATTCATTAATGAAGATCGTGAATAAAAACGGGCTTAGAATGCACCCCTGTCTAACTCCCAAGTGACTAGTAAAGGTATCAGACATATCATTATCATTCCGAACACATACTCTGACATTCTCATAAATACTACAAAATAATTTGTTCATTTTCTTACTGAGACTATGCGATCTCAATAGCTTCCATAGTTTGTGTCTTTCAATTGTGTCAAACGCAACTGCAATGATAAATAGAAATGGTGAGATTGGGTCACTCTGTCTACATCCCCTTTCTTGGTGGAAAAAAGATGAGATATGGCCATTTTGTATTACAGCTGCTGTGTTGTTACTAGTTAGGATCTTGATCCATTTGATAATATTTGGTCAAAATCCAAAAGCTTCCATAGACTTGATTATAAATGATTTTGAGATAGTGTCAAACGCTTTTTCAAAATCTATAAGTAATAGAAGACCTGGTTTATTCAACCTTCTTGTTTCAAATATTATATCATAAAGTAGTCTTATATTTTAACTGATACACCTCCATGGTATGAAGCCTGTTTGATTTTCATGAATAATAGTATCTAATGCTAGCTTAATCCTATTTGCTATGCATGTACTAATTATTTTGTAGAGAGAGTTAAGTAATGAAATAGGGCGCCAGTTTTTCAAACGTTTTCGGTCTTTGTTTGTTTTAGGTAGACATGTAATAATTCCTCTGTTCATTGTAATTGTCAATTCATTATTTTCAAAAGATTCCTGTATAAAGCTGAAGACCCAAGGGCCTAAATCTGTCCAAAAGAACTTAAAAGACTCAATTGGGTATCCATCAATCCCAGGGCTGTTATCATTCTTCATGGAATAAACAGCCTTCCTTACTTCTTCTTAGCTTATTTCCAGCAAGTTAAAATCATTTTTATTTACTTTTGGAATGTTCAAATTGTTTATGTCAATATTTTTATCTTCTTCATTAGAGCAAACATTACTATAAAGCTTACTATAAAAATGTTTCAATTCATCTAAAATACCCCCACCATCTGTAATCACTTCTCATTATCTTTAACAATACACATCATTAAACATTTATTTAAAAATATAAAGAGATCCTGTAGAAAAATGAATCTAATATAGATTAATACCTAATTTTGAAACTTTATGAGTTGTGTAAATCACAATACTTCACGTATATTTATCATACCTACTTGAAATGTATAAATAATCCAAAGGGTTAATAGATAATTTCCTTCAAGTGCGAATTTCACATACCTATAATCAGAGGGGTCCTCATTTGTTAACAAAAGGAACAACATTTCTCAAAATTATTTGAAATTCTTATGAATAGAGGCATTTTTATTGACTCATTTAAGTAGTTGATCCGGAGCCCCTTTCATTTTAAAAGTTGATTTATTCAATACAATATATATATTGCACGTGATATATATATATATATATATATATATATATATATATATATATATAATACCATTTCTTTGAGGTCATGTTAATGTTAATTTTACTGTCCTTTAGTTTTTCGTGTTTTCCCTTTTGCTGATATTATGTTCCCCTTAACTAGTGTACTTCATAAAAGTCTTCATTCTAAAACTGAAAATCCTTCCCTGGAAGTTTATATTCATAAATTATTGAAACTTTTGACTTTTTGTAGATATATACTACTCAAAAAACGTTGAGGGTCACCCAATTATTTTTGTTTTACATTTTATTAGACACAGAAAATATTTTTATCAAAACTTTTAAGCACACTTTTTTCTCAGAATGAGTTCAATATGTCTCAATGTTGAGTCTGTGAGTCTGGGATGGCAAATGGCTGTAAATGCCGTCTATGTACCTGATACCCGTCAAATTTCCTTTGACGGCGAAAAGATGAGTCATGTTATGTACCGAATTCCAGCGCACACCATTACCGTACCACCTCCAAAGCGATGGCGTTGTCTGACGTTAGCATCAGCTAATCTTTCTCCTTGTCGCCTAAAGACGCGACGTACCCACCAGATTTATTAGAATGTGAATTATAAAACGTGGTGCAACATTTTGAAATAATAAGAGCTAAAGGTAATTTACTTACAAATTAGTGCACACTTGATATGAGCTATTTACTGCATCCTTTATTACAACTTCCCGCACGTATGTTTATTACATTTTACCGAAATTTTATTACATTTTACCGTCGTATTTAAAAAAAGAAATTTACGTCGTCGCAATACGAATTGTGAAATGAAAACTATGAAACTGTAGTCTATTATAAACCCTTAGAAGTGGTAAATTTTAAGTTGAAACCTCTTAAATTATTGTATAAATTATAAGGTTCTTCCCTGGAAGAGTACTAGTACTTGACGTTCCATTGAGTTCTGGTCCAGAACTAACGTTTTTAGGAAAATTATTAAGTAAAGTAGAAAGAAGGTTCAAACTTAAAAATTTGCCCCTTCACATGAACACTTTTCAATGAACCTACTTCCGATTAACTACGCCTTATGCTTTCTGAGTTCTAGTCTGGGAACAAAATTCCCAAATGCATATGCCTGAAAACGTCGTAATCCAAATGAATAAGGAAGTTGAAAAACTTCAAAGGCACCTCTACACATGATGGTTGATCCGTAAATTAAGTTCAAATTCTGAGTTCTGGCCCGAAAACAAATTTTGCGTTTCTATAGAAACGTTCAAAAATATTTGTAGGAGGAAGTTGAAAACCCATAAGGCACCATGGTCCATAAACAAAGTTTCATTGAGGTAGGCTTTATGTTTTCTGAGTTTTCGTCTGGAAATAAACAGCTGACATGGACGAATTGACGGACGACTCGACGAACGGACGGATGGAGGTAATTTCTATATCACCCGAAAACAAGTTTGTAGAGTTATAGCTTAACACTACTATAAAGAAAAAGTCACATCAACACAGTGTCAACACTTTTTCGCATTCACATTTATGCACAGAAATTACGAGGTTTATTTTCTTCAAACTGTTTAAACTTAAAAACAGAGAGGTAGGACTACGATCAGATCGTAGAAATGACGCATTCATCCACGTAATGAGAAAAAAAGGTTAAATGAATATCAAGCAGTGTTCAGAGTATTGTATAATATGTTTTCAATCAATATGAGATGTCTACTTACGATAGATCAAAACGATTATCATTCCACGGACCATCATGCCTGAAACTGAAAAATAAAACAATATTGCGATTACAAATATAAAAACAGAAAACCAATATCATGTTCAAACTTCAAGTTTACCACCAATGTAATCTTATTAAACGACATTTTTTTAAAAATTTCGTTTAAACACAACTTTTTACATGATTATCTTTTGAGGAAGCAGCCGGCTAGGTGTTTGCGCCTCGGCCAGTTTGCCCTATAATTAAGAAACAAAGCAAACCTTTGAACTTTCATAGCTAACTTTTCAACATGCCGAAAATGCGCGGAACAATGTCACAAAGATTTTAATAAGGTGAATAAAACTGACTGGATAATACATTTATCTTTAAAATTGATTTATTAGACTTTTAAAGTAACTAAGTATCTCATCCATATGCAGTAAGATGGCTTTACCAACCGGTCATGTCCTCAGTCTTATGAAGACGATCAATGGAAATCTGAGTGTTTGATCAACTAATTGGGGTTATTCATATAATTTTTTGGAAAATGAAAAAGGAAGTACAATGCATTGTCAGACAATGGTAGAAACAAACGTTTTTAAGTACAATCTAAATCAATACTTTGAAATTCAATTGCATATCGCCTGAATCCCTTCTGAGTGAACTTAACACGGTCATGTGATAGGTATGCATTTCCATCACCCTTAACTGAGGTCAACAAAGTATATTCGCCGCATTTTGAAGGTTAAACAAAATGATGATTTCTGATTGGACGACGGAAGTTAATGTGTGCGTCTCGACAACCTTATGAATCTATCATTGCGCAGTGATGTTACTATCAAATTCATGCTCTTTCTACAAATATCTTTTACTAAGTTTCATCATACATGTTTATTGAAAAAATCAATTGAATACTTTCCTTTAATTTGTTTTGCAATCTTCTCTTTGGTAGTTATCTCACATAAGTTAAGCAGCACACATGTCTAGTGTGTTGTTAGTTTGTTGTGCGTTTTAATTGAATTTTTATAACTTCCTTTTAATTTCAAATTTGTAAGTCAAAGAAACAGATTGCACCGTGTGTTTGTTCACTGGCTTATAAACGGTTTGAAACTTCAATTAACACTGTAGTCGACATGCTCCGACCTAAATTGCAAGCCAGTTATATTTAAAGCCTGTTAACAAACTCATCATAAAATTTATTTCTTGATTATCCATGGGTATTCAAGTTGCTTTTGGATCAGTAATGAGCCTGTTAACAAACTCATTATGAGATCTATTTCCTTATTATCGATGGGTTTTCAAGTTGCTTTTGGATCTGTAATGAGCCACAGCGTTGCAGTACTGCAACAAAAGGGATCATAATGTATCCTTAATGTTTCAATCATGTGATTTATGTCATACACAATCAATAAATCTAAAAAAACATAATACAATCTGAATACATATATTCAGACTTTGGCAGGGGATGAAACGTTGATTCATCACTGGAATCCTGACAAAAATTCATCCAATGGGAGCATAAGCACTATTCTGCACACAGGAAATGCAGCTTTCTTCTCGCAAGATCATGGCGACAATTTTCTGGGAATTAAGGAGCGTGATACTTACAAACTATAAATCACCTAGGAGTACAATTATAGGAACCAGCTATGCTGCGATCAAGAAGAAGAGGCTCGGTATGTTGACTGTTTGAGTTATGCTTGTTCATGACAACACTCCTGTACACAAGAGTCTTATTGCACAGACTGTACTTCAACAATATGGCTTTGAACAATTTAAAAAAAAACTCAAGCTATTTCCATATGTTTCTCAATTTGAAATCATACTTTTGCGTGGTACAAGATTTGCAATGATTATGGACCCAAGGCAACAGACGTGGCAGAGGGGCCAGTTAGAAGACTTCTGACGCAAAGGCATGGGCAGCCTCATAGGCAAATGGACAAAATGCCCAGTCCAGGGAGTTTATATTGATATATAAAATCAAATTAACAACCATTTGTCCATTTTGAAAACTATATTCATAAATACCTGACCAATTAAAAAACTCTTTAGCATCCCTTGACTGGAAAGCAATTTTAAATACATTATTCTTGATTTGAGATGTCTCTCAATACAACTTAATAGTTAACTTAAACTTCTAGGGCTCAGAACACTCTGATTACAAAGTAACATAATTGAGTTGAAGAGAGCATCTGGCGCATTCGATAAAGGCACCAACTGATTAAACCGTTTTTTCTATTCTATGCCAGTCTTGGATGTTGTCTTGGACATCTTGGATGTTTAGACCAATTCAAAATATACAATAAAAGAGGGTTAAATACTCAAAAACTGAAGAAGATTTATCCACTCAATGGGGACAAGGTCGTCTGAACTATGTGAAGCATGTTCTTCCCCACCGCATGATGTAACAAATTGATTGATATTATCTGATCTTCCCAAAAGTCCCCCATGTGATCGAGCGTCGATGGTAATCTTTGATCTGAGGTCTGTCAAACATCATGGCGATTGGCACTGACATTTTGTTAAATGGAAAGTTAGTTCACGTCAGGTTGGAGTTGTTTTGTTTATAAGGGATTATGACAATGGTTTTGCATTTGTGTTCACTCAAGAAATGAACGTGGAACTGGTATTGTTTATTTAGCTAGCTAGTTAGTTAGTAGTAGTAGTAGTAGTAGTAGTAGTAATTTGCTGTAATGAATATTTGAATAAATTGTATAAATCAAATAAAATGTATACAGACAGCTAAATGCTTTGCAAAAAGACGTTGTCCGTGAAAGATTGTTTGTCCATAATGTATTCTGTCAGCAATTCAATTCCTGTAGCAATAAGAAATAAAGCTTACATAACGGTGTACTTGACATGAAAACAAGAGGTTTCAAAAATGATAAACAATTTGAAGATCCACTTGAGAAAGGGGCTGAGAATTTAATCCTATTTTGGTAAACTCCAATATTTGTGATGTCAATTTTCTTTTTGAAACATGTTTTGTAACGTCACGGTTGGTATGTTTACTGAAGAGATCAGTGATTTTTCAAATGAGTTTCAGATATCTACAGCTGCTGAACAAAGGTTTTTTCTCTACCTGCATACTCAAAGCAAATATCATGTAAATCAGTATTCACGAAAGTTTGACTCATTCAATCATCTTACTGCCAAAAGAAACTATTTGAAAGGAAATGATAAATAAATATTAATATCTCATATGAAATATTCATATTCCAATTACGACACATTACACATGGATTGGTGAAACGCGATGGTCCCAAATGATTATGATATTTTCATAAATTTCACATACAATTTTCATTTCACGTTTCAGAATTGCTGACAATTTCAAAATTTCCAAACATGATGATTTTGTTCAACACCAGTAGTGTATTTGAGTGCAAACATATGGAACAATAAATCATTTTCTATTGATTTTGACCTGCTTTAAAATAAAAAAAAGTATAAAAGTGCAAGTAGAATTCAGCTTTCTATAAAATAAAAACTCCCCTTGACTAGTTTTAAAGATTTTATTGATGTCATCGTTTTAAGTGTTGCCATTTAGTCACATCATAAAACTTTGACCACAATATTAGTGAGTTTAATATATAAGCATTTCACTGTGGCTGGAGTTTCAACTATATGGTAAATGAAACAAACATACTTTGTCATAGCATGATAGTGTGAAAGAAAGGATGAAAATATAATTATGCCTTAAGTAGGAATTGAATACTATCATTTCTAGTATTGAGATACGAGTATTGGCTTTCCATTTTATGTATTGACAACTAATGCTTGTTATAGTGCACAATTAACCATAAATCATACCCTTGTGTCAGAGATTTCTATTAACATAAAGTATTTAGAAAACTGATAGCGACATAGACACATGAATTTTGTTGCAGTCAAAGGTTACTGCAAAAAAAACTAAACTCAATACAGTTGAAGAGATATACAATTACAAGTAAAAGCATAAAATTCAATACCTCTAAAACACGACTTCTTTTAGGCCCACCTGAAATAAACAAAAAGTAAGAAATAAACCATACCTTCTATCCATCGATACTAAATATGATCAAGATATCTTTCCGTTATTTCAATATTGTCAAAGATAAGCAAATTTAAATGAAGTTGCAGGTAGATGTCGGTTTATTATGTCCACAGAATCCAACTGCATCAGTAGCTTCGATACCTCCAACTGGACAATGATCGGGAAGATGCCAAGGTGGAGTGGTTTTGGTACAGGGTTTAGGCCGTGCAAGTAGAACAGTAGACATTAAAAAACGAATATAACGATATACCAAATATGAGATGTAATTAACTATACATGGGGAGAAGTACACCGTCAATTTCAATTTTATCTTCAGTTAGTGTCAATGTAACACAATTGATGATGTTATTAGCACAGTTTTCTTTTTCATCTGGTTTTGTTTTATCACAATGAATAATATTTCTAAAACAAATTTCCTCTTCATTTGGTTTTGTTTTAACGCTATTGATAATATTTCTAGAACAGTTTTTCACTTCATTTGGTTTTATTTTAACACAATTGAAAGTGTTTTTAACACAGCTTTCCTCTTCATTTGGTTTTTTTTTAACACAATTAATAATGTTTTTAGCACAGTTTTCATCATCATGTGGATTTGTTTCAAAACAGTTGATATTTTTGGCACAGTTTTCCTCTTCATTTGGTTTTGATTTAACACAATTGATAATATTTTTAACACAGTTTACCTCTTCATTTGGTTTTGATTTAACACAAATAATAACATTTCTAGCACAGTTTTCCTCTTCATTTGATTTTATTCTAACATTATTGGTAATATTTCTGGTAAAGTTTTCCTCTTCATTTGAATTTATTTTAATACAATTGATAATGTTTTCAGCACAGTTTTCCTCTTCATTTGATTTTATTACATGTACATAAATGTTTATAATAACGCTTCCTCTCGTTTCGTCTTAGATATATGATAAATGTGTCTAACAATGTTTCAAAATTGGTAACTTCACAAAGACTACAATCGTTTCATCTGAGTTAATAAACCTTCTTTTTAAAGTGTTTATTTTTCCCTTCCAAGACCAATATATGCAGAATGTTTTCATTTACCAAACGTAGCATATTTTTGCACAAAGAGCAACGATTTTCATTTATTATTGCTTTCCTGAGGATAGCATCTTATTTACGAAACTGTTATCTACACTAATGGATGCTAAACTGATTTTAAAATTAGTTCATTGTTATACTTTACGACGGACGCACATATGCGGCTCTCGCTGAATAAGAAGTGCTTTCTATGTACGCACATAAGCGTCTCTGGCTGTGAGAAACTGCTAATAAACTGACGCATATATGCGGCTCTCGCTGTGAGGATCTCATTATTTTGACACACATACGCGGCTCTCGGCGTTATTGAGTTAATATTTTGAGGTACGAATATGGATTTACATAGCTAAACTGAACATGGTACATTCGTTTTAGAACTGCTTTTTTGTTTTTTGAAATCCCTTTATTCATATAAAACGTGCTAATGCCCCTTTAAACCCGAGACAAACTAGTTATAAGTAGGTAAGAACAAGTTAGAAGAATAAACGGCTCAAGAACAAACGATAAAAAGTGAACAAGCGGTTCTATTATGGTCTACTGAAAGCAAAAATGAGCAATAAGCAATATATCTTTCAATGAAGCTCACCTAAAACGCTAATCCAAACCAGTAGATGCATTCCATTGGTCATCTGGCATTTTCAGATTCTGAAATGAATGGACATGGTAATATTTTATCAATGAACTTAAAAACTGACTTATTCCAGCTGAAATAATAACGAGTCGTAGTCAGTAAGGCCACCAGAGGTCAGGCGTTATCATATATGTAAAATACCTTTTTTTTTAGATCCGGTTTTTATTATCTCCCAATTTGAGATGAGAAAGTGTTAACAATTTATGCATATTCACATTCCCAAATGATGTTCAGTAGAATTTTGGAAACATGGAACTTAAATTTCCGTATGATTTTCGTTTTCATTTTCGGATTTGACTTTTGAAATCTAATACGGATATTCGGACACTTTGAATAATTATTTATAGATCTGCTGTTGGTCTTTATATGTTGTATGCAATTTAACAAGTAAATTCTAGAGGCCGTAGTATCCTACTTTACTATCCTGTAATCTTAGTTTTAATTCATATTGTTGATAAATATACAGAAGGGATGAATTTGTGATGGGTGACTTAAAGTCTACTTTACTCAGCCAAATTACCTTACCTAACAAAAGCCGGGAGACTTTCTCAATAATAATCAGGTTTCACAATGAATACACGTTTTACTTTCTACTTCCTGATGATAAATCTTCCCTGTAATTATTTCCGAAACGGTCAATAACATTGTTTGTAACTATATTTTGTTTATGCTATTTTGACAATTAACATGTCAGGGTAAGTTCTCTTAATGATAACCAATACTATTTGAGAAAATCTGTTAGGTTTCAAGTTTGTGGTCATATATGATGTAGACTGTAAGTGATAAGCGATTGTAATAATACTTTGATCTTATGAAACGATAATGTTGCAATAAATAATAAAGCTTTGACGAAACCACATTATCGCAGGGCACAGTTGTTAAACAAAAGTAGAACTTGATCTTTGCTTGGATTTACTTTCTTAACTTATGTGTCTGTGTTTACAATTACAGCTTAAAAAGATGTTTCCTGATATTTGTACTACGTGAGTATTGACAGTCCTTTTCTTTCCATCGACGAAATTCATTGATTTTGTTGTTTTTTTCTTTATATTTTATACAATAGTGGATGCAAAATGTTTTGTTATCACTGTTATGAAGTACTAAAAACCATTTGACCGTAAGTCATTTTGATTTCTGTTATGGGTTCGAGCTTCACTTGTGTACAAACATAAATAACAAAAATGTCGACAGTGAGACGCTCACGACAACTGCCGAGCCATTTATTCAGTGAGTAAAGAATTCAGAATTCGAAAGTGTTTTCGTCAAAGGACCTACTCATTTTAAGTTAACACAAAATCATTTTTAGATATAACAGTCTCTTAATGACTTCTGCAGGATCCACCGTAGGCTTAATGGTAACATTATCGCCTATGATTCAAGTCGTTCAGTTTGGTGCTAGTAATTATACCCCCGCCTTACAGCAGAAGCTGTCCGATCGTTTTCACAAATGTAGTCCTGAGCACATTTTCTATACTATAGATGATAGCTACGCCACACTTGATACACATGTCAACCTTGATCCCTAGATGTGCCTTTTGAGGGTAAGATCTCTATTGCAGTTTCCATGGAAACATGACTCAAACAGTCACTCAAAGAGAGGTCATTATGTCCATGGCATATTTCCTATACTATACATACAGGCTGGCCCGAATGTGATCCATTTATACAGTTCAATCATGATTCCTAAATGTGCCAATTAAATATTATGGGTTTATAGGAATTTATTTTGCGGTGAATTATGACTTAACAGTGATTCTAACAGGAAGTGTGTGGGGATCTATTGTTGGCTACACAAAACTTGATCAACCATGATTCTTAAATAATACATAAATTTGAAATATTTGTGTGGTTTCCTTGGAATCTTGCCTCGAAAAGAATTTCTTTGAGGAGTAATTTTCTCCATAAATGCACAGTTTGTAAATTCTAAGGGATGTTTTATCATTGTTGAAAGTGGATTTATGTGAGCTTTGCTTGCTTAAACACTGTGTTTTGCTCATCTTTTTCAATTATCACTTATAATCGTACATGCAACTCAAACATCCGGATTTTAACATACATATACAGTGTAGTACTAATGTTAGTTTAGCATCATCCGAACGTGTTTGATGTGTAATTTCAGTCGTCACAACGAACGGAGACAACTGTTCTAAACACTGTCGCCCATCACCGAGTGGAGAAGTGTTCTGCGCAACTTCCGGAGAATGTGCTGAAGGTTGCATTCTTGGTTTCTTCGGGAAATCATGTCACAAAACTTGCAGTCTAAACTGTCTAGGCTACATCTGCTCTTTTGACAACGGAAAATGCACGAAAGGCTGTAAGAAAAACTTTTGTGGAGACCAATGCGCACACCAATGTGATTCGGGTTTGTTTCACTCTTTTTTTAATCCCAAAAGTCATATTAATATGTTCAATGAAAGTAGATAAAACAAAAGCAAAACAAAAGTAGTGGCCATTAATATTTTTTGACTAGACAAAAAACAGAACATTCATAACGAGGTTTGAAGAACTCAGTTTAAGAAATTTCAAAGATTCTGACCTTTTCATCTCAACACAAGATAAATAAAATGGGCTGTTTGTAGATTTTAACAGAATATAAATAATAAAGGAATTTTTTTTATCCTATCACAATACTCCAAAATTACCAAAGCACAAGGAACAAAACAATAATTATACAAATCACTCTGATGGCATAAAATGTCCTCATTTAAGCATTTTGCTGTCCTCAAATATTCAGATACTTTGTAACAAGACTAATACTGTAATCCTTGGTGTGTAATTGTTTCAAAATAACCCTTTGTCAACTTCACAAAAAACATTGCATTGTTATTAAAAATATATTTATTATACCTTTGACTAGATTGTAACCTCTCCTCTTGAAATAATAATGATATAAGTCTTGGTGTGTTAAAACCGCTTTAAAGATGTAAAGAATCATGATCATGAATGATTGCACTACACAACCTCTATTCTCAAACTTATTGGAATAACAATGAATCATTCCTACAAAACTCACTGGAAAGTCTGTTGATATTTCGATATTGTTCCAACAGCAGTCTTAACAACAACAAGGACTGCAAAGAAATATACCAAAGGAAGCACAACGGCTATAGTTGCTTTGAAATCGTCAACTCCCCAACAAACATCTTTCCTGGAGAACACTGATATTTACACGGAAGAAACGAGTCAGTCAGAGCTACCTAAAGTCTCAGCCTCCTCCTTGATTACTGGCTCAGCACGGGAGTCAACTCCTGCTGGAGGGGGAGCATCAGAATACAGCTATGTACTACTCTATTCTGGTATTAGTGTGGCCGTTCTGGTGGTCAACGCTGTTATCATTTGTTTCCTCTGCGTGTGTGTGCGGAGCTTCCTCTATAGAACCAAGTAATTATCTATTTGTTTTCTCATGGTTATAGTGTCATCTTGTGACTTCATTTGCAGCTACTCCCTATGCATGGTCCAAAACTACCAAAATAGGTTAAAACTTAACAATGAAATAGGAAATTAAGGTTAAAATTTAACACTGAACTAGGATGCTTTAACCCACATGTTGTATTGATCTACTTATGACTAATGTTGTTAATGTCTTAAAAGCTTAGGTTTAGGATCTGGGTTTGTAATTCAAAATCTTAATTACTATCTTATGCTATTGTTTATCAAAGTTTCTTCTGCATTTTGAAATCACCTTTTTTATTTCATAAAGGAAATAACCCTCCTGCTTAGCTTTTATTTCTTGATAGCAATTGATAATAAAATTACAATTGTAATCATTAATCAAAAATAACAACAATGTCATCAGTCAAAGGATAAGACTATCAACGTATAAATAATAACCCTCCTATTTAGCTTTTATTTCTTGATATCAATTGATAATAAAATTATAATTGTAATCATTAATTAAAAATAACAACACTGTCATCAGTCAAAGGATAAGATTATCAACGTATATTAATTTCTGTACACAGTAAGTATTTTTGATTTTTTTAGCGCAAGAATCGAAGCTAATCATACATCCATCCGTGTGATTGACTTGGCCTGTATGCCTCGCCCTCCTCCAGAGGTCCCTGAACTTGAACAACCGACGCCAAGTACAAGTTCTCTGCCTGCCACCCATGATTCATCAGACAAGGACAGGGTTGTGTCGACACATGAGTACCACCTCATCGACTCTAACAATCTTGAACCAGCGATGTTGTTAGCAGACTGTTTCGATGATTTTGTCACAAACAGCACAAGAGATGCTTCATTGCAAGATTATTCTGGAGGAAGATATCTGTCACCATTATGAAACCACTCTCTTTAAGATTGAAGCCTAAAATAACTTCCCCACAGTAAAACCATTGCATGATTATAAAAATGTTTTATAATGAATGTAAATCATGCAACTACCGATATTTTCATTTAAGTTCATGTTTAATCACATGTGATTTTACATTGTTTTTGTTGATAACGCATCAATAGATAAACAATTTCAAGAGTATCCCTGTTATCTTAAGCATGTTTCTTTCCCAATGCCTGCCACATCTCACAGGTAAGATATCTATAAAATGAAGTTACAAAGTTAGTTGGTAATAAACATTGCACATAAAATGTCAAACATTTAGCAGAGAACATTACAAAGTAGAACGGCCGATAACAGTGAGTAACTTTGGGTATAATGTATTTTGAACAATATTTCATTTATTAAACTCATAGATGAGAACCATCCATAAGAGAATGGATAAATCAGGGAGAAACGGGTCGAACGGATAAGGGAAAAGACGCTTCCTTCGCTTGGGGCATGGGACGGGTGCTCCGCTTGTCCGCTCTGCTTGGTTTGATTCGTCCATACACGGCCCCGCGAAGTTGGGCATGGTCTTCGCAAACCACTACCTCCAAGACTTGTCCACGTAAGACCTTGCGGGCGTAGCCAGGCTGGGGCCGCAGGTATTCACACAGCACCGCACAGCAGATCCTGCTCCCGTCAGAGGGCTTGCAGCTCACCGCTAGGTCACTTTTGCGAGTCAGTTGTTTTTGATAAGTCAATAAACCTCTCATTGCATTTCTGTTGTCATGATTGTCTTTTCTACTGAGTCGGGGCGGGCTACCACCCTTGGCGGGGGTCCCTGTGCTCCTACGTTTAGTTAGACGGTTGTAGGGTGTACCTGCTCACCTGCCGCTTGGCTCTCGCAGCCACCCACCACTGTGGGAGTTGGGGCTACGATGAGTCGGAGACGGTAATAGTACGTTTTTGAGTAAACGTCATTATTTGCAGTTACCGTCGACGACTCACCAATCTTTAATTCCCACCTGTGCCTCCCCTCCTCCAAGTAGGTTCGCTCCAGGCAGTTCGGATGAGGTTTTGGCGACGTGACCATACTTGGCGCGGGGGTGGGCAGGTAACTCTTGTCTTTCTTCTCTGTGTAATATGGTCGAGAGATAATTGATAGGTATTTAGGGGCTACGGTGAGTCGTCGATGGTAACTACAAATAATGTCGTTTACTCAAAAATGTACTATTTTATTTACTTTACTTTAGACATGACGATGTAACAATTAGGTCGATTGTTATACCATCTGAAATCCCAAGCATACAACGGATATATGTGTATTATCAACATGTCATGTATTTTGTATCTTTTAAGATTAGGGTTAAAAGTTTATGTTAACAGCTTTAAGTTATTTCTATGAAAGTATTAACATTCATGATGATGAAATATCATGCCATTGGGTACTTTTTCCTTTTTACATGTATTTTGCAATTCATTTTGCTGCAGTCGTGCATTTTGGACAATAAGCAGTGACAGATTAGCTGACCTCAGAGTCATTGAACATACTCTCTAATACTACGTTCTATCATTCTATTTTGGTTTTTACAGTAGAAATGAACTAGTTTAACCGTTTTCAAAAGTTATATTTCACCTTAAATTAAATTGGCCAGAATTGTTGCATCGACTGTTAAATTGATAACAACTATGTACTTAAAATGCAGGCACAGTTGCAGTTATACAAAATACTCAAGAGAGAGAGAGATTTATTCTTTTGTTTTTTTAAAGTTTGTAGTCACAGTTAACCGTTATATTTCTGATATATTTCTATAGTTTTATACACAATCCTTGTATTTAACATTTAAGATACAACAAATGCATATGGGTCAAACGTATTTCGGGGCGGGATAGTGCAGTGATTAGCGCGTTCTGCTCCGGGTCAAGAAGTCCGGGATTCAAATCCGGACAGGCAACTTGTCTGCAGTAGAGAACTGTTCTACGCGCAGTAAGGAATAGATGCATTGCTACACTGAATTTTAGCGCTTTACCACACATTGTTCGTTAGTTCAAGCCGATGATCTCGTGTATCTCCGTAATGCATAGCCACAGTGTTGTAGCGGGCTTTCTCCCTGCAATAAAACTAGCAGCAGTGATAATCTTGAAAACGGCGTTAAACTCCAATTTACCTCACTTTCAATGCTCTTAAATTGTAACAATTAGTCCTACAATTTCATTTGTATTTGGAGACCAATGTGTTTTGACCAATGCAAACTTTCTAACAACGCTAAGACATAAGGAACAACACCTGATTCCGGCTAAAACACGTGGTTTTGAATATTTGAAAGGTATTTAGACGAATATCATGGGCTAAAATCATTAATAATCCAATAGGCTGAATAACAGCAAGGCGAGAATTATTGTAAAAAATTATTACTTGTCGATTGAGGTAAGGAAACAGTTTAAGTCGGTTCTGTAGTAAATCGTCACTGCAATAATATATCATTGTAAAGAAACTGTCAATAAAGAATTATTAAGGTAATCCCTGCCAGTATTGAATTCAATTTCACACACGTTTCAAGATCAGGGCCTACAATTAACAACTGCGATTAAAGTCTCAACCTTTCACCAGGTGTGAAGCTCCTTTTGGATGGGACTGATTGTGTTCGGGTTTTAAGGAGTAAAGGTCATTGTGTAGGCAATCTTCTTTGTCTAGAATATTAATTGCATTAAACAAAGCCTAGTGTGGTGTTAATGTTTTTGGAATATTCAAAACCTTTTCATGAAACAAAGTTGAATTAAAAATAAAAGATATGTATTCACTATAATATCTTCTTTCACTTTCCATAGACTGATTTCTTAGTGAATAAATTGTTTGCATTGCAGACACAATAGTCTATTTTTCTTGGTTTATCAGTGTTTGTAGGTTGCAGTTCATTTATCTTATTTCCATTATCAGTCTTATTCTATTATTCTAAGGAAATGTGTTTCAATTCTATTAGTGCAACAGACTTTGTTGAAAACTCTTTCATTCGGACAATGTATTGCCTAGATTGACGAATTGTTCCCTAATTGACACTTGGTCTTGAAAATAAATAAATTATACATTTTTCAAACTTAAAATGCCATCCAGTACGCTAAATATAGATTGCTCTTTTCGCAGTATATCTGGATATAACTTTTGCAATGTCATTTAGGCAATTTGGTGATTTAACATTTATAACACACGCTTTCAACACGATCGCGGTGATAACATATACAATTTGGAAAAAAAACTGAAATCACGTACATTTGTCTCACGACAAATTTCTTAATTTACATCATAAAACAGTATCTTAATTACTTTTCTTCAAAAGCGAAAAAGAAAGAAGGAAAGGAAAATATGTAAAATGGTAAACTAAATTGTTTTACCTTTTCCATTAAGTTTGCTTGCTGAACAACTTATATCCTTTACCAATCGATATACGTCGATATTTGAAGATCTCGTCAACGGATAAGCGTATGCATTTGAAGTGTACAAGAGGTATCGAGTAACTTACATATTGTTGAAATGTAACATATGCCCTTTCCACTTTTCATTTCAAGATTGGATTTAATCTGTTAAATGAAAAACCTATACGACCCTTTGAAGAAAGTTATCACAGAATAATTTATAAATAGTTCTTAAGACGATAATTATCAAATATGATTATTATTACACTGTTAGGGTGTCAAATTGTTGTAGTAAATTATGCATGATGATCGATAGTGTACGTACACGGTCTGCACATTAAACAATAAGGCCTTGAATGTACTATATATGCCTTTTAGAATATATTTGATCGAATCATAAAGGATTAGATACACACCCACTGACTTAGCATTGAGTCTGCCACTGCATGTGAATGTTAAGTTCTACGGTTCACGGTCCCTAATCCGTTATGTTATGTTTCTTTAGGCGATTTGGTGCAATCTTTGCTTATAAAAGAGGAAGAAAGTCATGTCTGTGCACGGCGTCCAGAGCGCGGTAATGTTATCACCCCTTTACATGGTGACAGTCAGCCTCTAGCTATCCTAGACGCAGTGCACGTAATAACAAGCTCACATTGCAACTCAAGTGTTTGGTTTAAGCCAAAATATATTATATATGTTATAGATCCTCGATAACGTTACTCAACAATTTTCAAGAGATCTTGCACCAAAACAACAATAAAACTCAGTGACAGCGTGTACCGACAGTGTGCGTTGGTATTAATGAGGAACCAATGTTTCAGCTACATGTGTATTTCACTTTTCGTTGCAGTATGAATAAGTGCATTGATCAGTTGAATGGACACAGATTCATTCATATCGACACATTGTCGTGTACCTTTTACCATTTTAATGGAGATGATGCTTTTCATACTTACTAAACACTCTCCACCACCAGGAAGCTAAAAATTAAGCTGATATGACATAACAGTCAGAGATCGATTTTGCTTTCTTTAAAGGATGTTTGGCATTCACCTAATCTCATCCGATAAGTTTTTGAAACAATATTAAGGAATTATTTTTCATTATACATATACACTGCAAATTGCACAAAATTGTTGTCTGAAATAAAACATGTCAACACTGTTCCTATCAATGTTCATGCAATAGTATGCACATCTCAGTTATGTACCCCCGCTTTTCACGGAAGCATTTAGTTAGATATCGCATTAGGTTAGCAAACAGCAAAAGGTGTACCTTTGATTTTCAAAACTCTAACAGCTAGCTATATTTGGAGAGAAGATTATTCGAGATTGTATCACCTTTAAGGTTATGTTTCCACAGAAAAGACAAAACATTACGTAGTAAATAGCAACCTCCGCTGAGGTTGATATAGAAATGAACGCGCGAGCGGTAGCGAGCGTGTTCATATTAGTTACTGACCGAGACTGAGGGTTTCATGTTGTATGAATTACCCAAGCACGTGCGAGAATGCATAGCCGAGCGAGCGTAGCGAGCGAGGCGTGCATCGCACGTGCTTGGGTAATTCATACAACATGAAACCCTCAGTCGAGGTCGGTAAAATATTTACACAGTGGCTTTCTATCAACTGACAAGTTAAATCATTTAAGATGAAGATTAAATTTTGAATGTTTGAAATCCGATGATTGATTCATTGTCGACGTAAAAACAGATTTGGATAAAATTCTAAACTTGCAACAAATCGTGATTGTTTCACATACGAGATCAAACTGATAACCTTTTCGTGAAACACTGCTCGTAAACGCAACAAATCTTGCAGGGATCAGGCTTGATTTTCTCGTGCACAGCAAAGCTTTATAAGTTAAAGGCGCCATGTTTGATTTCTTTCAAAAGAGCCACGGTGAGGTTAACATGAATTTGAATTTCTGTGACGACGATTCCGACGGCATTTTGAGTCAAGTGTTGGATGACGTTGAAAAGGCCCTCCCTTCAAAAACGGGTATTTATAAGTTATATTTACATCAAAATAATTATTATAAAAAAATGCTTTTTACTTGAAATGACCGTAATACTAATAGATATGAAAATGAGATTAAAATTGAAATGAGGCAATGGTATTTGTCAGCCGAGTTTATCAATTAAACCTTTACTTGTTGTTAAATGAATGTCAATTCTCAAAGTGACCGTGCACTAAAAATCTATATGGATAACGCTTTTTGAATTCATTTTTCAAAGAATTTATTTCATTTACATATTTTACAGATTCGATCAACACTACGTGTAGTTCCGTGACACTGACCACCAAATATACGGTTCAGACGAGTAGGTTTTTTAGCTTATTTTCTAAAAAATCAAAGTGTTCAATTGTTTTCACATTCACGTGTCCGTATTATTCAATTTATGATTCATAATACATATCTTTACAGAACCGATCAGCGAATCGTCAGATGACACCTTTTCATTAACACAGACGAAATACATGGTTCAGACAGGTTGGTTTTTATATTCTAATTTCACGTCACCGCTAATAATGGCTGCAATATTGCCCAAGCGGAGTTATTTAGCGCCACGCAGTGACTTGTTTAGTTACATCACTATCAATTGTGCCATTTTATCAGATGGACCGGCTGTTTCTGAAAAAATATTGTTTTGAAGCTCATTGACCAAGTAAAGGGACAATATAAAGTTGCAAAGGCATGATTGTGATCGAAAACCGGACATTGGCGCGCGCTTAACGATCAAATTTAATTTCGAAAACTTATCTGAAACAGGAACATATATAGTTTGATAGCTTATATAACTAGTATGCATGTTTGATTTCGGCATCTGCGTAAATATATGGCATTTTTTCGATTTTCGTTGAAAACTAGTAATTACTTATATTGTATTTTCGGGGTGAATATGCGAGAAATTGCGAATTAATATCACCACATTGGGTATTTGGATTCGTATCAAAGCAATAAAAAATATGAAACTTTTACTCACTGACTTGCACTTTAAACAATAATTTACTCACTCATTTCACGTGCGATAACTACATGTACCAAATTTAATCCGTATTTATCACATTTTTTCTACATTTTTGAATCTATTCATATTTTCGTGTTTCTTTGATTGACAGAACCTATCAGCGACTCGTCAGATGACACCTTTTCGCAAACCCAGACGAAATATTTGGTTCAGACAGGTTGGTTAATTTTATTTTAATAACTTGCACTTCCAGCATTATGTTTGAAATATTTTCAATTTTGATAAACCAAAAATGTTAACATAAATATAAATCGAAATACAAGTGTAAAAATTCAAATGTGAAATGAATTTTTCAGTTAATTGTCATTTAACACTTTAAAACTGGTCCTTTCTATAATTGCAGAACCGATAACGGATGTGAGTACGGATGAAGACGTGCCTTTGAATTTGCTAAAAGAGCAACATGAAAATATCGCCGGTAAGACTTTATGGATTTTACAAAATGTTGATCTAGGTTTGTAATTTTTTTCAATTCACATTTATTCTTATTGTCAAAACTTATGGCCACAATGATTCACATGCGACGTGAAACAAGAATTCTTTATTCAATAACATTACTTCTACAACATCTAAACACGGTAATTATTTACATTATTCTGACAACGTGTTTAATTATTAATAACTGAAACATTGTTCAAAACACGTTAAACCCCAACTCGCACATTATTCTGAAATAGATTCCGAGTTGCGGGCTCTGCAGGGTGCGGTTGACATATCTGACTTCTTGGATAAGGGAGGACCCTGGCAAGTCGGTTGTAACAAGCGTACCAGGAGCAAACAAGGTAAGAAACAATGATTGAAAATATTTTAAAATCAAACTAATTCACTCAGACGATTTGCACAAACTGGCAGTGTCCAAATTTTAAAATACTAAATGTAAATTGCAGTCTAAGTAAACCTAGCCTCAATATTATCCGTTTCACTCATATAGTGAGTCTAAACAAGTCTAGTAGAGAGTCGCGTCAGCCCTCTTATCGAATTAACCAATCAGAATACAGCTTACCAAGCCACAATAGTCTGCCTTCGCAGGTATAACGTTGGAAGGTCATAGGTCGCAGAAAGGTCGGCTGACAAGACCCCCTACTAGACTTGTTTAGACTCACTATGGAGTGAAACAGATAATATTGAGGCTAGGTTTACTTAGACTGTGTAAATTGGAACTTGTAACGGACTTTAAAGAATCCCAACTTTAGTGCAGACTGAATAAAGTTTATATTGGAATAAATCGCAACTCACTCGATAAAAATAAATTGACCAATTTCTTTGAATTTTAGGCAGAAAATTTAAGAAGTTGCTAAACTTGTGACGATATCGCATCAAATCACGTAGATTTCTCTCGTCGATCATATCCATTTAACCATTTTTGTTCTCCAACACAAAAGTATCTATCATTGTATTTACTGTTTCAGTGTTACAGTTGCTGTTTTCCTGAATAACAAATACCATTTTTTACAGATGACGTCAAGCGATTTGCTCCAGTCAGTGAAGAACTCCTGAAAGAGAGTAAGAGACTTTTCGTTCCCGAGAATACCAGGAAAAAGAATAAATGGGCATATAACATTTTCACACGCTGGAGGCAGGAGTATCTTTCACAAGATTCTAACAGGAGTGATGTATATAATATTTTGCTTGATGGTACCAAAGACCTTCATAATTTCTCAGATGAGGAAATCAACAAGATCTTGTGTGTGTTCGTCATAGCGCTAAGAAAAGAGGATGGCCAGGAGTACAAAAGTGACAGTGTTTTGTCAATAATTTGTGGAATCCAGCGTCATTTGCGATGCAATGATAGAGCCGTGGATATTTTCACCGATGATGCGTTTCGTGAATTAAAAGTCACATTGGATAATAGAATGCAGAAGATATGCGCCAAAGGAATTGGCCTTCAACGCCGACAAGCTTCTGTTATTACGGAGGACCATGAGAAGATGTTGTGGAACAAGGGTCTTCTGGGGACAGATACACCCCAGTCTCTCTTGGATACTATGTTCTGGACTATTGGAATTAACTTTGGTCTAAGGGGAGGAGATGAACATCGGCGTCTTACGTTCAGGAACTTTGAAATTAAATCTGATAGTGCTGAACAGAAATACTTGGAATATAGAGAATCCGTCTCCAAGACCTATCGCGGAGGTCTGAAGCATCGCAATACAGACCCACATTGTGCGCGCGCCTACGCTAAACCGGATGACCCCCAAAAGTGTCCTGTTTCGCTGTTCAAAACCTACCAGGAGCGTTTACCTCCCAACAGGGACGCTGACGTGTTTTACTTTCGGGCTTTGGTTAAAGTCAAGTCTGATGTGTGGTTCGCAAATCAGGCAGTTGGACACAACAAACTTGAAGGAACTGTAAGACGGTTGATGTCCTCAATTGGTGCTGAAGGACATTACACTAACCATTCGCTCAGAGCATCAACTGCAACTAGATTGTTTCAGGCTGGTGTTAGTGAGCAGGTGATAAAGGAGCAGACAGGACACCGTAGTTTAGCTGTGGAAGCCTATAAACGAACAAGCGACGCCCAGAAACGTAAGGTTTCTGAAATTCTTCAAGTCGGTGGAAAGTTGCTTAAAGGACATGTTTCGGAAGGTGCAACAAATTCTCAACCCAGAGATGAAACCTCGGCCCCAGCTGCAGTATTTGTAAATTGTTCTAATGTAACCCTGAACTACTTTCCAAAGGAATAAATATTGAATGATGAATTGTAATTGTGCATTCAAATAAGCAATAAAGTAATTATTCAATTGTGTTCTTTTTTATGTATTCATGAGGGTTCATGGTAAAGTATTCAGCAAATGAATACCCGGTCAAGAGCAAAAGGTCATGAAAATGCAAGTCAGTATGTAATAAACTAACTTGGAAGTTGATAGAGAGCCATTGTGTAAATTTCTATATCAACCGAGGGCGGAGGTTGCTATTTGCCATACACGACGAGGAAAATACCATATTTTGTCAAAGTAACCTAAATGATTTTGAATTACTATTTAAAAAAAGTACAATTTTGTTTAAGACGAGAAGATTTATCGCCAGAGATCATTACTTCGTCTCAAGATATTACAGCGAACGCCCCTCTAACCAAGATGGGATCGTCTTCGGTACATTTCACGTGCACGGCGTGACTTGCAGCACGTGATTTTCACACCGATAAGCATGCGGCCGTGCCATTTGAAACCACGATGTCGACAGAATCGGACGAAGAAATCGTAGCTGCAACTCAAGAGATAGAGGCCCTGAATGCTGTCCTTGGACCTGATGAGGTACATAACACTGAATTCCCTCATTATTCTGATATCAGCGACGACGACGATGATGATAATTTGACGAGAACCGAACAGAGTGTACGCTTCAAGCTTGCGTCCAATACAGATATTGAAGACCGAGCACGCACTGCTGTGCCCGTAAATACTCGTCGCAGAAACAAATGGGCAACGAATACTTACAACACTTGGGCAATATGGCGAAATAACAGCAGACTTAATGAGAAGAAAATTATCAAAACATTGGATCAAATGGATACCGAAAAACTAACATTCTGGTTAAGCAGATTTGTTCTCGAAGTTAGGAAAAAGAACGGAGAGCTATACCCGCCATCGTCCCTTGTATCACTTTTGATGGGACTTCAGTCACACATTCGAGTTACGTCAAAGCAAAACTTGGATATTCTTAACTCTCCAGACTTCGAGGAATTCAGGCAAGTTTTTGATGGTGAGCTGAAGAGGATTACTAATACTGGATTAGGACAAAAGAAAAAACAAGCCGAACCTATCGGAGACGAGGAAGAAAACATGTTTTGGGATCTAAAACTACTAGGGAGTTACAACGCCAGAGTTCTTGTAAATACCATGGTCTATTTGAATGGGAAACATTTCTCACTGAGAAGTGGATCCGAACACAGAAGCCTTCGTTACAGGTCATCTCAAATCACTTGATGTGAACCCACCGGGAAGCGAGCATTTCTCAAGTAGAAAGAGGACATTTCGAAAACCTGTCAAGGGGGCCTTAAGCATCGGAAAATAACTCCGAAGCAAGTGACACATCATGCAAGTGACTGCAAAGAACGCTGTCATGTCGAGTTGTACAAGAAGTACATGAGTCTGTGTCCCACAGATGGAAGGGATGACACGTTTTACCTTACGCCGCTGCAACACCCGACAGAAACATGCTGGTACAGTCGCCAACCAATTGGCCACAACACGTTGCAGAAAGTAGTTCCCGAACTTTGTAGCAAGGCAGGTATCACCGGACAGAAGACTAACCATTCTCTGAGGGTCACAACGGCTACGAAACTATACAAGATGGGAGTACCCGAGCAACAGATTATGGAGCGTACGGGACACCGTAGTGTCGAAGGTATGTCAACATTATTACAAACTTAACCAACATTTGTAATTGAAACCCTCAAGGAGGCAGTAGCACGTTTTTTGAAACTATTGTATCTACAATTTGTCAGTGCTAAATGTATTATTTTGATAGTGTAAAAAATCTCAATCATCTATAGTCAGAGGACAAATTATAAAAGTTCACATGAAGTCCATTGGCGGCGATTTTTGTGTGATATAAAGGAATCACATGGCTGAAATTTGCATTATGTTTTTATAACTCTTTCATAAAGTTTAAATACATTTTATTTCAATATGAACAATTTATTTTCATTTTCCTGACATCACTTTATAACCCCCCTTAAAACGTGCTACTGCCCCTTTAAGGGGACCAATTAATGCATAACTTTAATTTTTGAATGTCATGATTGTGAAGTAAACTGATTAGTTTCTCAACGTTACATCATTGAAAAGGTTTGGTCAATAAAATACCTCGTCGATATCGATATCGCCAAGAAATCAATTATCTTATATCGTTTAACTTATACGGAACAATATTAATGAATAAAAAATTGTATTTACAGGTGTCAGAATATATAAACGAACATCGGAGGAGCAACAAGAAGAGGTCAGTTCTATCCTCAATGGACCAGACGTTCCTACTGCAGAGGCGCCAAAGATCGTTTCCGACACACCTGTAAAGGCGACTGTGACCGCTCCAACTTCTTTCGGCTCAATTGTTGCTACGAACTGTGTCATTAATGTTGTGCTGAAAAACTAATAAAATATAAATTTGTTTATCCTTTTAGTGATTTTTACAGAGGTAATTCTTGGATATTTCTCGAGACGAAGTCGAGAGAAATATTCAAGAATTGCCGATGTTTATTTTTTACGAGGGAGAATATGGAAAACCGAGGCGAAGCCGAGGTTCTCCATATTCGCCCAAGGTTGCATTGATACGTCCGTCTATTGAATATTTGATAATGCCCTAGGGCGATATGGAGAAACAACCGATGATTACGTCATAAGAGGTTGATATGAGAATGAACCAATGTTAAGAGAATGGGACCATATCGTACCGAGGTGTGTATATACAAATAGAGGTTTAAGCGGTTGTAGGCACATTTAGGGTTAGTGATTGACATGTGACATAAATGTTTTGAAGCCAGCATGTATAAGTTGTGAGATGTGTATTGTCTAAATCTAAAATAAAATAAGAATTGCATAAATTATGTACATCAGGCACTCGGACATACCAAAGACACACACCCATACACACACACCCACACATACGCGTATTTGCTACAAAGCGAGGTCCTAGTACCTGAACCATCAAAACCAAAGACACACACACACACACATTATATATATATATATATATATATATATATATATATATATATATATATATATATATTAAATAAAACATACTTCACATAGTCGTTTGCAGAATCACTTTGATCCGATACTAGTATTTCGACAATAGTAATGACTCATCAGGGATGAAATCACTGACATAATCTCTTTTGTTTTTAAATAGCTAAATTGTAGTAAGAGTTATATGTCAGCGATTTAAGGGTAATAATCTCATCTAAGAGTCCTTAATCGACACCTATAGACCCTCACTAATTAAACAATGAGATTATTAACCTTAAATCACTGACATATATCTATATATATAAAAACTAAATGGCAAAATAAGTTTCACTTCGTATAATCTAAGCAAGAAGTGATAGTATTACTGTATCGTACACGCATCGCATCGAACGCCATCCACTGGAATTGTGCATTTACAAACACGTGCAAAACGAGTTTTTTGGCTTGATTTGTGATGCTCGTACAGAACTGTTGCATTAATACCATTGTTGGAAAGAGCAGACATTCAGTAACATAGATAATACCAAAAGTAAGCCAAGACTTACGCTATCGCAACGAGACTAAGCGATGGTATGTCCCCAACGGGGGCTTCCCAACGTCATATGACAAGAATCTTCAACAGCAATCTAACCACTATCAGAAGGCTGTTAATACGCTACCAGCAGACAGGCGAGACAGGACAGACCAAGATCGGGAAAACCGAGGTTAACAACTACGGCTCTCGCTCCTTCCTAATACCCTGATTGCTTTGGGGCTAAAGCCCTCGTACGGATATACTGATTGAGCAGGATGATGATGAGGTACTGAGACCTAGTGTCGTTCCTTTCATCCAACAACAGCCAAGAAGATTGATATTGCAACACCATAACGCAAGACCTCACTGCTGAATTGTTACAGACTACCTCGAGAACGCCAACGTCATTGTTTTGCCATGGCCAACCAACACACCAGATATGAACCCCACTGAACACCTTTGTGATCACCCTGACCGCCATTTGAGACAGCTGGTGCCACCACAAAACAACCAGAAGGAACTTTAGCAAGCTCTTTTAAACATATGGAACAAGACACCTGCTGACCACGTCCGACGCCTGGCGACTTCAATGAGGAGGTGTGTACTTACTTGCATTGATGCCCAGGGTGGTCATACTCGGTACTGATGACAGACTCCGTGATTCCTGTGACTACTGAGAGTTTCTGTACACTTGTCTTTTATCTGTGTCATCACAAATTACATTATGTCGATGACAAAGTTGAGGAAACGTTTCTGTCTAATCTGCATTCAGTCAATGAATGGTGTACAGATGTCCCGTGGAAATTTATTTAGGGCAAATTCAAACAGCATTGAAGGCAAAATGGCTCATATATGAATATAAAACTTCTGTTTTTAAAGCAATAAAATATATGAGTATCTTTGTCAAATCATTGCACTTCCAGGAAAAATGCACTTAAATGCACTATGACTAAACTAAACTGCAAAAAACAATTATCAATCAAGACATTAAGTCAGCCAAAACATGAATATTTTGGTTTCAATTTCAATTCGATTTCCAAGGGGATACCATGAATTACAAATAAAAACATACTTGTTAGTATCACACTGCTCTCCTGATAAGATAGGAGTCGGGCAATCCGTCACTGTCATAAGTTTGTAAATAAACAAACAAAACGTAACCTTTAATGTAACCAAAAGCTACACTGACAAAACGTGACCTTTAAGTATACGAGTGTATAACGTGAAATGTATATATTTAAATATAACAGTACAGTTTGAATAGAAAGACTCTCTGAACTGAAAAAGAGAATATATTTGACGACTCAAGAGAGAAAAGTAGATATATGTAGCTATAGAGAACAAAGCAAATAATTGAGTGAAGTGAAATAAATGATAAACTGAGTGTCATTCCGGAGTTTGTCAGGTTATGGAAGACAAGGAATTTTTGGGATAATCAACCTTTTCATTATCGTTTCATTAGCGACGTTTCGGTATAGATTCTTATATGTCTCTCGTTTTCAAGGAATTGGAGAAACGATAAAGTTAAATAAAAACGAGTCTCCAGTGGAAATCCTTGATATGAATACTGAGATGTCCCCCCCATTACCATTCCTGTATCAGAGAAACACTTCTCCATTTACTCTGGAGAACAGTTTGCAGAACTGATTAAATGAAATGATTAAATGTACATAGTCGTAAAAGTGAACATTACCGTTTTGGTGCATTTTCTTTCAAAATTTAAAGGTTTCACTGTGTGTCATCATTCAATGTAGAAAAAACTGCTCGTTACAGATTTGGTTTAATAGGCCATATGATGCAGCTGTTTAGAATATGTTGATTTGTATAAATATAAACTAATGTAACCAAATTCATAAACTGAAAAAAGAAAAGTTATATCAACACAATAAAATAATAACAATTATTAGTATACATGTTCATTAGGTTATGAGACAATAACAATTATTTACCTCGCCAAGGAAATTCTCTCCGCTCCGTCACTTCAAACAACGAACGCGTAGCAGCACTTCAACGGGTAGCTTTTCAACTAGACAGCTATACCTATACTTATATGCACAGGATATAAAAAATTGGGTCGATGTTATTGCAAGAGTATACGCGATAACAGTTTGTACAGGTTGGACTTCAGTTCCCTTTATACATTCACATACATAGATATAGGTTCCTTGATACGGAATTTTCTCTCTTTTTTTTTACTCGAAAGTTGATGAATTTAATGTCCTTATGCAAGTTAATCATAATTTATAATTATGGGTATCGAATGCAGTTTTGATCATGTAATAGTACTTTTTGTATGTAACCCTTCGCATACCCTGTTTGGATGAAACATAGAACGAGGTTGCATTGACATGTGATTAGATAAATAAAATTTTGAGTGTTACAGTTCCTATTTTTGTAAACAATGGACTCGGGAGGCCTTTCTAACATTGAATGTGCAAGAGTTCCTCCTTGAGATGTATAAACATCTATAACCAAGCACAACTATATATATTTATATAAATACTGTAACTTAAAATTTGAAACCCTAACCCAATTTTTTTATAAGGATAATACTTTTATAAGGTAATGTAAAATTTATAAATCGATGTTATTTGTTTCCTTTGTTGAAATAAAGTTATTTATTGATTCAAGTCGTAGAGCAATATATGGGCCAAACAACAGCACATTCAATTTCAGTTTAATTTCCAAGGAGGGACCATAAATCACAAATCAGACCATACTTGTCACGTTAGTTTGACACTTCACTTCCCGGTCAATAATTGAGTTTGGCAGAGTAGCACGTATGCACAAAGATATTGCTTTGCTAATCAATATTACATACCTTCGTGTCCCGGTATAAACCCTGGGCGGAATCATTTCTTGTCCCCCACTCAGAATAAAATCTCCCCTCTGGATTTGCATGTTTTAATATCCACATTGAGAGTTGTTGTTGATTTTGATGTTTACTGTCTATCTTATTGTTACTTAGATACAGGAGTGAGTTTGATTTATTGAATTATCAGATGGCTTAAATTGAAATTCGGCATGAAAAAATATATTGTAAAGTTTGTTTTCATTTTACTGTGGTGTGTATCATTGGTCTCATGTTATCTTTATATTCAGTAAGACGGCGAATCTATACTTGGTTATATGCGTACTTTCAAGAATTGACCCCTCCTAATAGACACAAATGGTAACTACAGCTGCCGGTGTCCCGGTATAAATTCGCCCCCGTATAAAATCTCCCCCCGGCGATTTTGTACCGGTACAAACCCTCCCCCGGAGATTTTATACTGGTATAAAATCGCTCCCCGGCGGAATTGTTTCTCTCCCCCCTTAGAATAAAATCTCCCCCCTCAAATTGTTTCTGCATTAGTTTCAGTATTGATTGTAGACATATTCTATTTACCAGGATGAATAGTTGTTTTGAAACAATGACATAAAAGATTGATTGAAAAAATATTTTATATTAGAAACGACTTTTTAAGGATTTATTAAGTTGTTCTAATTCGTTTTTACAACCTGCTTTAAGTATGGGTCTGATGCACATAACATAAAGGGGGCGATTCTATTCTGGGTTTGATGCACATACTCATACAATAGAGGGGCGATTGTATACTGGGTTTGATGCACATAACATATACAGGTAAAGGGGGCGATTCTGTACTGGGTTTGATGCACATAGCATATACAATAGAGGGGCGATTCTATACTGGGTTTGATGCACATAACATATACAGGTAAAGGGGGCGATTCTATACTGGGTTTGATGCACATAAAATATACAGGTAAAGGGGGCGAATCTGTACTGGGTTTGTTGCACCTACTTATTTACAATAGTGGGGACGATTCTATACTGGGTTTGATGCACATAACATATATAGGTAAAGGGGGCGAATCTATTCTGGGTTTGATGCACATAACATATATAGGTAAAGGGGACGATTCTGTACTGGGTTTGATGCACATAGCATATACAATAGAGGGGCGATTCTAATGAAATACTTTTGTATTGGAGAGGTATTTATATAGGCGTTTCACCGCCTGTTTATCAAGCAATTCATTTATTTGAATAAATATTGTTTAAAACAAATATTTTGTTTCGGTGTGACGTGAAAGGTTACATTCAATTTACATATGGCATGGAATGGAATATGTTAGATAATGAAACTAGAAACGTAGATTCCGTTGCTTCGTTTAAAAAACACTTTGACCGAAATATCTCATGTAATGTACATCATGTCTTCAGAAATATTGGAACAAGAACCAACCAAATTATCCACTGTAAATTAAGACTTGGCTGCAGCAATCTAAACGCACATAAATTTGATCGTTTTTTACAAAATATGTCAACTTGCACTTGCGGTCATCATTATGAAGATGTCATTCATTATTTATTTATCTGTCCAAATTACACGAAAATTCGGTCAAAGTGTTTTTTCTACGTCAATGGTTATGATGTTCAAACCATATTATTTGGCAACTACTCTTTATCTGATGATATCAACCTAAACATTTTAGAATCTGTTCATGACTATTTTACCCTTACAAACCGCTTTTCTAGTTAAATATTTTACTGTTTTTGTTTAATTGTGTTTTGTCTATGATGATGAATGAACTTTATGCTGTATATATATTTTTTGTATGGGAGAGGTATTCAGATAGGCTGCATAGCCTGTTTACCAATCCCTTTCTTTTGAAATAAATATTGTTTAAACCATATGGCATAGTGAAACAACATTTCACATGCAATTAAACATTGCATATAAAAAGATAGCACCCGACCCAAAAGGACTATGAGACACCATATTACCTCATATATCAATATTTATTTTATTAAGAGGAAATCACTATTGTCCCTCAGGTTGAGTACCCGTTATTATGGTTCTTGGTGAGATACCCTCTGACAGGATTTTTTTTACAGCTACTTAGCTGAGACAACCTGGCGCCTTATATCCGTTCTAGCTATAGGTTAAGGACTAAACCCATTATAAATCAATTACGCTTGATTGATGATGTGTTAATCATTTCTAAGTTTTCGCAGTATCACGGAAAAAAGTCACAAATTTGCATAGGAAAAATAGTCACAACTTTTTATTATCCATCAATAAAAACAAGAACATGTTTTTCATAACATTTTACTTTAAACAATAACATCGTTCATTTGTCTTAGCACTACTGATTAACATTTGTTCAGGTCTAAGCACTGCTTTCAAACCTGGACAATTCAAATAATACAATTTGTGACTTTCTTTCCTTTGACATATTTTCCAAGACTTTTTTTCCTGTGACTTTTTTCCTAGATTCTTACTTTCTTCGGGGATTTTTTAAGCGCTTCCAACAGAGCTGATTTCACACTCGATTTTAAATTTTAAAATGTTTTAATTTGGAATGGGTTTACTTAATCAACTAGTCGTGACCACTTGGCCACGCGGGGATATCAATGGCAGGTCTGTCGCATCCAACGACATTTTGATTTCTACTGCGAAGTGAATGGCATTAATGAGTTTAAAGCTAAATGTATTGAATGATTGACCTGTTTGTGTCTATGTGACACTTGGACCCAAGTGGGCTTAGGGTCGGTAGGGGCCACAACAAGCCGTTTAAAACAAACCACAACAAGCCGTTTAAAGTCGAGATTTGTAAAATTGTAAATAGAATTGTGAACTGTGATGACTTGTTGTTGTATTATTTCATAAAGTGCTTAAACATGTAAACAATTGCCTTGTGTTCTATTCTCTTACTTGAACATTATAGATGGATTCTCGCCCTAAAGTATCTTAATATGTTCATCAAACCAAGAAAAGATTCACCCCCTAAAAATATTTAAATCCAACCCATTATAGATTCACCCACTATATGTATTTAAGAATATTACTCAATCTAGTCTCTTAGCAAGTATGGATTCACCTCTCCGATACAAAAGTATTTCATAACAAAAAGTCATTTGTAAATACTGATGACAAGCACATTAAAGGTAGAATTATATACTGATGTCAAACATATTTCAATATATGAGAGTAAATTATATTCTTAATCAAGTAGGTGCATCAAACCCAATACAGATTCGCCCCCTTTACCTGTATATGTTATGTGCATCAAACCCAGTACAGATTCGCCCCCTTTACCTGTATATGTTATGTGCATCAAACCCAGAACAGATTCGCCCTCCTTTACCTGTATATGTTATGTGCATCAAACCCAGTACAGATTCGCCCCCTTTACCTATATATGTTATGTGCATCAAACCCAGTATAGATTCGCCCCTTCTAAGTGTACATTGTTATGTGCATCAAACCCAGTATAGAATCGCCCCCTTTACCTGTATATGTTATATGCATCAAACCCAGTATAGATTCGCCCCTCTATTGTAAATAAGTAGGTGCAACAAACCCAGTATAAATTCGCCCCCTTTACCTGTATATGTTATGTGCATCAAACCCAGTACAGATTCGCCCCCTTTACCTGTATATGTTATGTGCATCAAACCCAGAACAGATTCGCCCCCTTTACCTGTATATGTTATGTGCATCAAACCCAGAAAAATTCGCCCCCTTTACCTGTATATGTTATGTGTATCAAACCCAGTACAGATTCGCCCCCTTTACCTATATATGTTATGTGCATCAAACCCAGTATAGAATCGCCCCCTTTATTATAAATAAGTAGGTGCATCAAACACAGTATAGATTCGCCCCCTTTACCTGTATATGCTGTGTGCATCAAACCCAGAACAGATTCGCCCCCTTTACCTGTATATGTTATGTGCATCAAACCCAGTACAGATTCGCCTCCTTTACCTATCTATGTTATGTGCATCAAACCCAGTATAGAATCGCCCCCTCTATTATAAATAAGTAGGTGCATCAAACACAGTATAGATTCGCCCCCTTTACCTGTATATGCTATGTGCATCAAACCCAGAACAGATTCGCCCCCTTTACCTGTATATGTTATGTGCATCAAACCCAGTATAGAATCGCCCCCTTTACCTGTATATGTTATGTGCATCAAACCCAGAACAGATTCGCCCCCTTTACCTGTATATGTTATGTGCATCAAACCCAGTACAGATTCGCCTCCTTTACCTATATATGTTATGTGCATCAAACCCAGTATAGAATCGCCCCCTTTACCTGTAAATGTTATATGCATCAAACCCAGTATAGATTCGCCCCTCTATTGTAAATAAGTAGGTGCAACAAACCCAGTATAGATTCGCCCCCTTTACCTGTATATGTTATGTGCATCAAACCCAGTACAGATTCGCCCCCTTTACCTGTATATGTTATGTGCATCAAACCCAGTATAGAATCGTCCCCACTATTGCAAATAAGTAGGTGCATCAAACCCAGTATAGATTCGCCCCCTTTAAATGTACATTGTTATGTGCATCAAACCCAGTACAGATTCGCCCCCTTTACCTGTATATGTTATGTGCATCAAACCCAGAACAAATTCGCCCCCTTTACCTGTATATGTTATGTGCATCAAACCCAGTACAGATTCGCCTCCTTTACCTATATATGTTATGTGCATCAAACCCAGTATAGAATCGCCCCCTCTATTATAAATAGGTAGATGCATCAAACACAGTATAGATTCGCCCCCTCTAAGTGTACATTGTTATGTGCATCAAAACCAGTATAGAATCGCCCCCTTTACCTGTATATGTTATGTGCATCAAACCCAGTATGGAATCGTCCCCACTATTGTAAATAAGTAGATGCATCAAACCCAGTATAGATTCGCCCCCTCTATTATAAATAAGTAGATGCATCAAACACAGTATAGATTCGCCCCCTCTAAGTGTACATTGTTATGTGCATCAAACCCAGTTAAGATTCGCCCCCTTTAAATGTACATTGTTATGTGCATCAAACCCAGTATAGAATCGCCCCTTTACCTGTATATGTTACGTGCATCAAACCCAGTATAGAATCGCCCCTTTACCTGTATATGTTATGTGCATCAAACCAAGAATAGAATCGCCCCTTTTTAAGTATGTTCATCTAACACAAGTTTAGAATCTCCAAACTCACATGTCAAATCAAATATGGATTCGCTCCTCTTAGCATTAAAGCAAACCAAGTATAGATTCGCCCGATAGGTTGATCTTGTAAGAATGTGCATCAAACCCAGTAGATTCGCCCCCTCTAATCCATCTATATCAAAGTATAGATATGGCAAATAAAATGTATCTAAGTATTAAGTGTGGAGTAAGGATCCATAACATTTACATTAAACAGTACCAGATTTAACCAGTTATACATGTAATCCCTTTTCTATTAAGCACAATTTAGACTTCATCACTCGGTATCAGCGTTCCAAGTGACAAAATTATCTGCATAAAAACTGTTTATTGTAAAAGTCTAAACGTTTTGCAATGCATGCTTATTCCTTGATAAAGCGGGAAAATAGCTAGATGTGCACTCAACCAGCCGCAAGGGAGTTTACCGCAAACATTTTAAATGCAACAAATGCCAATTCCGTTACAAATCCCAACTTTTAGTGTACCAAAATACAAGTTCACCTTGGGTCTTATTAATAATTCAATTATATGATTACATGTATCTAAGTTATCCAATAAACTGATTGTATTTCACATCTCCCCTTTTACGGGAATAAATTAGGTTTACTTGAATCGCTGAAATAACTCCGATAATATTCGTTATCAAGCATTAAACTATACATTATATATATCTAACTCTCCTTTCATGCAATTAAAGATGTAAAAAGTATTTTAAAAGCATTTTTGGAGGGGGGCGAATCTATTCTGGGGGGAGATTTTATTTCGTGGAGGGGGGCGATTTTATATTGAGGGGGGCGGTTTTGTACCGGTACAAAATCGCCGGGGGGGGATTTTATACCGGCGGCGGTTTTATTTCGTGACACCGGCCAAAATTGTTTTCACATACCTGAAAATACTAGCGCAATTATCATGTAATTTGAGATGCCTTAAAATATCGTTGCGTTGTAAATAGAAAGTATAATATTGAATTTTCAATGTACATATGCAGATCCAATCTTCTTTAAGGAAAATGTTTATTGTACCCAACAGTTACCCGTAACAGTTTTGGCAGGTCATGAAATGACCAGGGGTCCAAAATTCCCCAAAACACTCATTTTTATTTGTTCTCATTAAGATACTTTATAAGTTATCAAGTTCCATAAAATTAGTCATGTTTGTTCCGTAGTACAAAGTCATTGTGATAATGTTGGTTTTAATCTCAGAGAGTCGACATGGAACATTTTATTTGACACTTAAATAATCTTAATTTCGAAAGTGGCTATATCAATATGAATTCAAAATTAGAATTGTTGAAGGGCTCTTTTTAAGATGACTTTTGTGAAAGGATGACTTTGACTTTTAATGATATTAGACAGATTGCTATAAAGTGAAATCATCCGTGAAATTCGTATACGTCTGTTAATGTTTGCCAAATTGACTGATATATATATATATATATATATATATATATATATATCTATCTATCTATCTATCTATCTATCTATCTATCTATCTATCTATCTATCTATCTATCTATCTATCTATCTATCTATCTATCTATCTATCTATCTATCTATATATATATATATATATATATATATATATATATATATATATATATATATATATATATATTAAATATTCCTAAATCATCGGTAAGGAAAAAATGTTGAATGTGCATGAAAGGCTCTGTTTGAAAGGCTTTATTCAGATATTTTGAAGATCAAGAACAAGTAAGGACCATTTCCAAATGTCCTGTGTATCTGAACATACATCTGAAAACTCTGATAAACTATTTTTAGAAGTGGCAAAATCAATGTAGATCTGAATAAAGCCGATAAATATATAAGTCACCGTGTTCTCCGACGCCCAGGAAGGCCCTAGGAGCTGCCCCGTCCCACACTCATGAGACTGGTGTAAGTAATGCCTCTGTGAGACTGGAAAGCAATGCCTCTCTAAGCATTTCATGCTTACCTCCAGATCCAATATAAGCGTTTCATTCTTGCATCCAGATCAAAACTCAAATATTCTCAGAAACCTGGAAACCCCAAAAACATCGTGCATGTTATTGGTAGCTGCTAAATATTTCAAATCAGCAGATTAATCTGCCGAGCTGTATTTTGCTCACATGTACAATTATCACACTATGCAGCTCTTAAACCCTGATATTTGGTAACAAATAATGATCCCATAAAAACCCAATTATATATTTGATTCTGGTTGTTTGCTGCTTCAAACAACGCAATGTCGCATCGTGGATACTTGTTCGTTATGATATTAGGGCATGTTAAGTGATGACTCAGCAGCATCTTATTTGGCAAACATTACCACTGAAAAACTAGATTTGGGAAAATAATTTTCACAAAATAGCTAGATATCACATATCAAATGACAGAATCTACAGAATAGTACCAAAAAACTTATTTTATCATATTAAAGGGTAGACATTTTTTGGCATTAACATTTCAAAAAAATATTTTGTTCTGAAATAATTTCCTTTTATGTAACACAGAATATAAGAATGAACTCCCATCCTAAATAAAATGCATATTATATAAATATGATGTTTTCAAAGCAAGACAGGCAATAACAGTATTTCTGAAGAGATTATTAAAAAAATGACCTCATTCTACAAAATGAAGAATACTCTTGTGCCTCAATATATATGTAATCTTCTACCTACATTAACCATTAATAAGTTCAACCTCAGAGAAAATGCAACCCTTCGTAGGACAGTGATATATGCTAGCTCTTTTTCACCTAATTCAATAAAACTATGTGAGTCATCCTGACAAACAAATTTTGAAAAATTATCCGCTTTAAAAGAGTTTGTTCAGTAAGGGGTCACAGTCAAATTGTACACGAGATCATACAGCATTTTGGTAAACATGAGAACACCATGATAAATTATCAACACACTTGTAAAGGAGAGGTTGATTTGTGTCTACTGAACCAAATTCACTAAAAAAGTCTTTATTAAATATAATTAGTTTTGGCGATAACAGCATCATCATGCCATGTGCGTTTAACGCATGCGCAGATGATTATATGGTGAAAAGAATTAAAACGTTCCGCCGAACTAACTCGTTTATTTTGAATTCAGGTGAGTTATCAATGCACAGAGACATATTCCCCTCGCCCCATAACACACTTAGATCTTGTTGTATCATATGTCATGTATTTTTATGTATCTTACTCATGTATATTCATAATATTGAAGTAAGTGTAAGTTTTCAAACAGTCGTCTGCTGTCGCCAATGACGGGTCAGTCAATAAGCTCAGGAATTAAGTAATGTATCAATTATTATATTTCTGATGTAGATAAACATATTCTTTGATGTTTTATCTTTCAATGGGCTAAGTAGTTTTATCAAGAAAAGTAAGTTGTTCAGCTAAATTTAAATTACGGGCTAGCAGTAACTTCATAGCGGTCAACTTATAGGTCATAGATAAGGAGTAGCGTCCCTTGGACGTAGTTGAGAACGGAAGTAAACAAACGAAACGCGATGTATCGCTAGGTTAATTTATTTGCGTCAATTGGTATCTCAACATATAATAATCTTATAGATTCATGTGTAATGTGTTTGAAAGTGCAGTTTTACGCAAGATCAAGCGTGGTTATTATAATGGTTATCAAGAAATGTTGTTTCAAGAAAATTGTTTGAAGTTGCGTGTTGGTGATTTTATGACGTGTCAATGTAATGGTGTGACATTAAATAAATGTGTCGGCATTAATTGTATAAGAAAGTTAGATACATTTTCAAGTTTCATGAGAGGATAATTAGTCGGTTATGATTGAAATAGTAATTAAGCATATGTCATATTATATCATGTTCCAAAGAGTTATAGACATGATTAAATCTAGTGAGTGAAATTCTGAGAAGTAGATATGGAATTGTTTCATATTTTATAGAGTGAATGATTTATCTTTATTGTCATTTATATGGAAAGATCAAAGTTGACTTGGCAATAATAATTTAGTTCCTATAAGTGTTTCTTCTTTTATGTATTGAAGGTTCAAATGAGTTTCAGGTTATTGTAATGTATGATGAATATAAATGAACTATTGATCAGGTCACATATTGAATTAGAAAACCATATCACATGCTCCTTGTCATCCAAAGCTGAAAATAAGAATATATTTAAGATATTTATCAATATTATTTTAGTACAGAAAGTATCATAGTATTTCAATTTGATATATGTGAATATCACAGTTAAATTTATAGTTGTGTCAGTTCATATTATTCAGTTTATAATTAACTTGAGACTTAAGTGTGCTTGCAAGTTCATAGAGTATAAGGGGAGATAACTCTTCTCATATTGTCAATTGGATAGTACTTTTCCTTATAGTCAAAGGGAGATAATTCAGCTAAGCTTGTATTTGACTATAGTATTGTCAGGGAATATTATATAGTAATTAAACAGTATATTTCCTGTATCAATGTATGGATGAAGATATTGAATGTCAATGTATGCGTTCATATTTGATTTGATGAAAGTTTACTGTAAATGGTCATAGTTAAAGTTGATTTCTGTAACAGTTAAGTTCATGACAAAAATAGTGTTTCATGTAAATAATCGGGATAGGTTTATTGAGAAGAATATGTTCTGAAATATTCTGGAAGAATATCATTTCTCAATTTCTTATGAAAAGGGCTTTCTAAACAAAAATGGTATTCGTCTTCAATATAAGGTATAATACAAAGCGGGTAAACGTCATCGTCCCTTTTAAGACCTATATATCTAGCGTATTCTACCATCAAACTTTGATTAGAGCAGCGAAATCTAAAAAGAAAATACGAAACTGTCCCATACTGACACTACTAATATAAAACTCAAACTCTATAATGTTTTTACCCTTCGATAGAAATCCAGTTACCTTTACATATCCATATTGTGTTTTCAGTTTGAAACAGAAGTCAAACCCAATAGTTAATAATTTTGACATACTGATTTACCTTTAATGAGTAACGACCAAGTTCAGCAATCGCCGCGATGGTCGGCGTGTTTCTAGAAAAACCTGAAATCTGTTTACAGACCCTTTCATGCACATTCAACACGAATGGCGATCGATGAAAGCCCCAGATATCACTTCCATAAACAAACAATGGTAGAAATCTGATGTCAAATATATGGAGCTGAACATTTATCGGAAGACTATGAGTATTCCTTACCAATGATTTAAAAATATATTTAATACTTTCAATGCCTGTTAAGTCAAAGTTTTCTGTGTTAAATACCATGATTCAGAGGAAGAAAAATTGACACCCAAGTATTTATAAGATGGAACAATTTTAATCACCTCACCATTCTTGCGGAACGTTTCATTATGTCTAAGTCGAGCAGCCTTTCTACAGACAATAATTTTACTTTTCTCAATATTAACACTCAGTTTCCAATTTTGACACAGTAAGAAACTAACTTATCAAGACTCTTTTGTAGACCTATAACTGAAAAATCAAAAAGTGCAATATCATCAGCAAATGATAGGATGAAAAGCTTCATTAGGTCCGGATTGATACGTCTTTGACCATCAGCTGATAAACTTTCGACAATATCATAAACAAAGAAGGCAAAGAGAAAGGGAGAAAGGCAACCCTGACGAACCCAAGATATACAATCGAAAAATGGCATCTAACCATCTCTGATAGAGACACAGGCTTTAACATTCTGATGTTTTTCAATACAAATATTTTTCCAGTTACCTCAAGCAGCGTTTTAGGTCTATAATTCATTTTACCTTTCTTATACGCAGGAATGATAACTCCATACGTCCACTTAGATGGATAGATACTTCAAGATTAGATGCCATTGAATAAGGATTTTAATAAAACAAAACAATAGTGAGAGGCATTTTTAAAAAAATTAATTGGGATGCCAGTAAGTGCTGGTGCCTTACCATTTCATGGATAGCATTTACTATTTCTTGGTAGGATAGTTCTTTGTAAAAATAGTCATTATCAACAGATGAATCAATAAGTCCATCACTGATTGAGTCAACAACATTTCTGATTGAGTCAATGTTTATATAGAGACAGAGACTCCACTTTCTGCTGTCTATAACATTTACTGTTACTTGCTTGGAATGCACGCAGAAGGCGTCGGACGGTATCACGTGCACTTTAACTTTCGTTATTATACCTTTGGAACATGACTTGATACAAGCATATCAGATTTACAAAATCTGGAACAATAATGCATAATAGTAGTACTGAATGTTGACGAAGCTTCTTGAATATCCCATTTATCAATTAATGAGTTAAAATTATTCATAATATCTGCTGGTAAAACACCCCAGTTATGAAGATATTCCACTAAACAGTCCTTGTGCCAACGATATTTAATTTTAGGTGTAAGAATATTATGGAAATGTTTTGTCGATAAAAACACCTTGCAGACCTAGCAATAAAAGTATTTCTTTTGTTCTAAATTATGGTGGAAGAATTTGCCAGGTTATCCACTGCCAGTCTTCTCGGGCTCTGCGGCAGCGATTAAATGTTGTTAAGTGACATATAATTACAAGGCTTGCGTGTTTGCGTGGTCATCCAGTCGAAAAGGCTGTCTACTATTTCTTCACATGCTACATTGAATTATGACAGAAATCATTTTCAAAATATAAGAGGCATAAACTTAAAATCCGATGTTCATATTGTTTAAATCCGCGTAAATATGAACAAACTTAAGGGTTTTAAATGATTTCAAAGCTCCAAATATACAACTTTGCAACAAATAGAGCTGCAGAAAATACACAAATGAACTCATTGGTATAAAGAGACAACATGTAAATCAAAACGTCATCGGATCTTTCGCCCCTCCTTAAAGTCGTTCATTAGCAATAAAAATCCACAACGCAATTAGCAATGTACTTATCAGACGTCCGTCATACGTGGCCTTGACATTGGTAGTTGCCACAGTGTTAAATAAAAAAGGTGAATGTCGAATTCGAAAGAAAACCTGCTGAATTTATCCTCGCAGATGTAATATACTTGTGGTGTTAGAATATTGATTTAACGGACATTGGATAAACAGCACATAGTTACAAAACCTGTTGAAGAAACAAGCTAAAAGTGTTGATTAACTTGACGGCATATACCTGGCCGATCCCCTGCATTCTTGCATTGCTGACATTTGCCTTTTGTGTGGTGGAACATGATCAGTTGTTGCTCGATAGAGCTCTCTCTCTTTTTTCTGAAAAGGCCTACCTTGAGAATCTTTTGACAACATTAATTATTCTTTATTAAATGTATATCAATTAATTATTTAACATACTTTCAAGAACTGGCAATACACAAAGTGAGTTTACTATTGAAAGACGTAACTGTTTACACACAGTTACGTCGAGGGCTGCGGTTAAAGATGAAGTTACGTCACGAAAGTTTAAGCAGGGATTAACTGACAGTGTTTAGCGAAGCAGATTGACGCAAAGCAATTGCTATTTATTCATTCATTTGTAATAGCTTTGGAGCGGCCTTATAAGCACTTATGATCTTTCGATGACAACACTATTGATTAGTAAACATGTATTCAATACTTATTTCCTTCTACTGTGTTCATGGTCCAACATCGAAATCATGGAAAATTTTGAATAATCATTTGTCTAAAAGAATATTAAACAAGATAGGTAAAATTACCCTCTCCACTACATCAAAAGTCTTTGGCCATACAGCCATATTTCCCTAAAGCGCAGCCTCGCTCCATCCATCATTCTCTCCCTATAGTGAAAAATATGTTCGTTTAGGAATTTAGGACGGAGCTAACTCTGTGGGGAGAGAATGTCGGTAATATCGGTAATATCGTCGGTAATCCAGTATGTTTATTGTATCTTTTATTTTCACCTTTAAAATGTCCCTGCTTAAAGTGAAAGGGTAGAGGTTCTCATGAAATGGTTTATTTATGGGGACCCCAAGAGTTATGCCAGCTGGAGCTTGCATGCTCCTGGTAGGGACACCCAAGCTGGACAGGTCGGCGGGTAGAAGCCAGACTAAATTTGCTAAAACCTGCTTTCTATCTCTCACTATGCCTTTCTTTCCGTCTGTTCCCTCATCCTTTCGATCCCTTTCTGATCTGTCTACTCTCTTTTGGATGCTTGTCATCCACGTGTTTAATAACTGAAATTATTGTTCAAGGCACGTTAAACCCCAACTCACTCACTCACTCACTCACACTCACTTATTTATGGGGAAACCATCGACATAGATAAAGTACGATAAAATGGGCTAATCAGAACGAAATTACTTTCTGCTCGGGCAGTCATCTGTCGTTGGTACATTCAAAAAGGTGATGTAAATAGAGTTGTTTGGGAAAAGGACGCACTTCACTAAAACAGTAACTACGATGACATTAATGTGAGGCTAAAAACAGAACAGATGTCAAATATATGTTTTTGTTATATGATTGAATGCAAGGAGGTCGACTTTTTGATAATTTAGGCAATATTGCCGCTGTCCTTCAGACATTCAGGCGATAGGATATTGTTTTATTTATATTCTAAATCCTGATATTAAAATAAACGTAAAGTATTGAACAAAAGTATCATACAAAAGTCCAATTTGGATATTTATATTATCTCTTGGATTGATAATTTTTTTATTTTGTCCAACGATACTTATGAAACATTTCGACTACAGATAAAGGACTGTAAACGTGGAATGACGGTGTGCCACGTTCAAACATTATCTTGAATTATCAATTTTGTGAACACGCGCCAAATAGTTGTGACTCTTTTAGTGTTTTCGTTTTTCTTTAAACAAAGATTTTGAATTATGATAAAGTTATCCATGGTAAGGACGCTTTTCGCCTTATAAACGAACAGCATATTCATATTCCAAAATCAAAATTAAAGTATCATAATTAATTGGTGTAACATATAGATTCATAAATGATCATATTGAATGAGTTGCATTGCAAGAAAACATTGAGTAAACATTGCTAACTACATTGATAAGCCATGAAATGAGTCAAAATATTAACATTTTATTTTTCGAATAAATGTTTTCTTATTTTCTTAAAACATGCAATTGTGTCCGATCCATAGCCGTGCCAGAGGAAATATCAAAATATATTAAAGGCTAAAATATATTCTATAATCATTGTGCAGCGCACTTACTACTATATCTTAGCGCAAATTTTATGTAATTTGGGTATAGATTAAAGTTAAAAAAAAATAACTTCAGTAGTACTGACAAAGGATTTGCCATTCTTTAAGCTTGTGTTGGATTGTCTAGTCTCTCGTGTACAAAATCGATTTTTGGCATTATGACATAGACAGAAGCGGTAACGTTTTCAAACAGTTTCGATTTCCTTCAAGTAATAATAGTAATAATAATAATAAGTATTCCATTTACACTCTCTGAGAAAAAAAATGAAAAAATAAAATTTACGTAATATGGAAACGAACAAAAATTTGTTGTGCTTAAAGCTGTTGATCACTTATACAGGATTTGTGGAGAAAAATAAACATTACTCTTTTCGAAATTTTTACCCCTGGTCATTTCGGTGACCTGCCAAACACTATAACGGTTAACTGATGGATAGTGTACAATTGCTTAAATATGCACTCGATCTTCACTTATGTATTAAAAGTAAAAGTTATTTGTTTATTTTTGGCAATGCTACAATGCTTCAAAACATTACATAATATTTTCGCAGGAATGTGAACAAACTTTTTGCATGCAGCTGTATATAATTTGTAAAAAAACCCAAAATATTCACTTGATTTAAATGAGTGCATTTATATTATCTTTTATAGCCCAGACGAGTTAATGCATTATGCATTTCGTCTCAGCTTCGTTATGATAATACAAACAAACAAGAAAATTAAGTTGCTTAAACGTCAACAAACACATGCTCTTTACCTCAAACTCATTTTTACTAATGAGTTGACATAGGTCAGGATCAGTAAAAGTTCTTCTCAGATTTGGTCACTGAATCAATTCGTCGAACTCCGAGGCCCGTAAGTTCGAAGCTGGTTTTAAGGTGGTTTAAGCTAGTCTGGGTTTAAATTTAGGATCTGTCAAATCTGATCTGATCTCTTGGTACAGCACTCAAAAGATCATGCCAAAACAAGCTCTTCAACAAAAGTGATTCTAAACATCAGCCAAACCAGGGTCTTCAAAAATCACATCAACTAGCACTTGCCGAATTCTTTTGAAGGTGACAAGAAGTTTAAATAGATCTCTAGCTATGAATCTGTTACCAACTTCTGTTATAATTAGGGAAGAAAGAAGAGGAACATAGATCCTCACTGGGTGAAAGGTGAACAACATTTTTTATTTCAAGTTTGACAAAGGGTACTGAGTTTATAAAATCCCTAATATGTCTCTCACCAGTATGAGAACATTTAATATTATAGCGACAGACCCGCTAACATTGCGTCAGGTCAATCAGTCAGCATGTGATGTTATAACACAACATGTGAATACAACAAAAAGTGACATCAACAAGAGTGTAATAATTCTTGATGTTTTCTAAAATGGAGGTAAATGGATATTATGCAACGCGTAGCCACTCCAAAACTTGGTACTGAATACACTAGAGACGACAAAAATATATCAACCACGAGTACTTACATGAATGATAATAATTTAATTGTCGAACACCCAAGAATTCACTAGTTGCCAAGCAAAGTACTTGAAACAGTTTGAATAAGACTTTGACATTAAATCTCTCCAAAAATTTGCAAAAATACAAATTGCACTCAACTCAAAAGTTTATGTAAAACAGTAATGCCTTAGAAATTGAAATTAGAAATCATTCAGAACTCTTGTGCCAGTCGAGAAATACTAACGTCTTCGGAATGAAGTTAGAAAATCGTCGGTAGTGTCCGTTGCATGATACAAGTTAGATGACTTAAGCCCAATTCACACTACGCACGATTGCACTACGGTAACATTACGATTCGATCGTACTGGTATCGTATTTTGGTTTTAACGAAATGTGAAAATGGTTTCTGTGCGTGAGGTACACGATGAGGGTACAGTCATTGCACGAAAGATCACGATTCTAACACGGTCGGAACACAATCAACACAAACTTGACACGACGCTTTCACGATGCAATCACGAATGGTGTAAGACTAATGGACGATTTTAAATAATGTGTGCAAAGGCATAAAAGGTTGACCATTGATTTTTATGAACAATGTAGAATTGCTATTCATTCTGTGATGCATTGCAGCTATGCAATACAATGTAATTGCGATAAAGACATGAGTGCATATATTACCAATTGTAACATTATCTTTGGACAATCTTCCTGAGTTTTTCTCTCATCTTCTGGGTTTATGCGAATAACTACCGTTGGTGTTTCACATTAGTACTGATTCAAAACAGTTGAATTTTCAGGCCACGTAAAGAAGCTTACTTCTTAACATCGAGAAACTTGCCACGTTCATTGGTAATTGAGGACATTATTATATGATTCGCTTCCTACCGAATTATAAAAACATTCACATTTCTACATGCTGGTCATCACATTCCCTTGATCAATTTGAATATTGAGCGGCCAATTACCATTTTCGAATGTTCGGTCATTAATTGTCATCATTCCAAAAACGTGATTCTGTGGTAAATACTTCACAATTGGCCTCAGAGAGTAATGTCGTGTGAGTACAGCGTAATATAAGTATCCCCATTGTTATCATTATTACCTACTACTACCTAGTTTAATTTCCTATTGATAACAAGTCCCTCTGCGTTTAAATCTAACAGAGAACAAACCAAAGCAATTATTATATTCCTTTTTCCGGTGAAATCACTATTTCTTAGTCTAATGTCTTCGGGAGTTGATTTCTATTTACTTATTTGAATTTTTCGTACTATTGCGTATGAAAGTTATATATAGATTTGATAAGTCTTATGCTACCAAATAATTTGGCTTGTGACGAATTCTTGTTGCATAAGACTTATCAAACCTTGAATCAAAATCTTGCAGCAGTAATTTGTAACCATTTTTCTTCCCTATCATACTTTCATGTCGAACATTATTGTCAGTTGTCATATTACCAATTTATACATTTTTAAATTTGCATTCTGCACAAAATATAATTTCTAAGATCTAAAAAAGTACACAAATATCTTATATCGAATATGCACTTTGTACTTTGAGTCTTCTTTACACAGCAAAGCATCTTTCATAGGCTTGTGTGTCGACAAAAATGCAAGCAGCGTTTCCCTTGACTGAAATATTACATTGAAGTCTGTGTTCCAATAATTTGCCGTTAGGGGAACCTGCTGGAAACCCGAAAAGAGCTTGTATTAGAACATTGGTTGTGAAAGAATTAATCACTGAGCTACAACTGGACAAAACAGACGGTATGCACGGGTAGAGAATTGTCGGCAGATTCGCTCGTCTTCCTCGCTTACCATTAATACCTTACCCTTAATCTGGGGCTTTCATCTATTGCCATCCGTATTGAATGTGCATGCTGAACATGGTTGTTACTCATTAAAGGTAAATCAGTATGTCAAAATTATTTAATATTGGGTTCGACATTTGTCTCAAACTGAAAACACACTATAAAAAAGGTATATGATTATCAATATTGTCTGGCTGAAAAAGGTTTAGATTGTTGGACTTTTAAAGTGAAATCACTTTTGTCTACCGATGGTTTTGGTAATGTGTGGATCAGATTAATCGTGATCAAGGTTATTACATTCCCTCTGCATACGACCAACTTATCAATCAACCCTAGTTTCCTGTAAAATCACTGCAATCTAAAGCTTCACTGTACATCCTTTTACCACTAGCTTCTTCTTCCCCTATTGTTACCTCTTCTCAATCATATATTGTTGTTATTGTTAATTATCTCATTATGTTGTAGCTGTATATATATCACCACCTCAGTAGCCCATTTATGTACGTCTGCGACATCACCCAATGGTAGAAGCAGACGTTAAACTTCAACCTAACAACATCAGCCCAATAATGCTTGACAACGATATAAGAATCTGTGTCGAAACGTCGCACTTTTCAGATTAAACAAGTTGTTATCCATAAAAATTGTGTACTTATCTGTTTGGAATATGTTTATCACAAACAGATTGTAATGTAAATAGTTTTGAATGGAATACCGATTCCCAATTCACGGAAGATAGCTCATTAAGAATAGCTTCTTTGTCTTTTTATTATAATTGTATACGGTTCGTTTGAAATGGGTTTGTTTCTCTAGCTTAGTGTTTAAATGAACGAATATTGGACAATGATCACTGCATATTGGATCTAACACACCCGATTCATCAACAATATCGCGAGCATTTACAAATATTAGGTCAATAAGGGAAGATGACGAGTGTGTTATCCTAGTGGGTTTGGTGATTATTTGTTTAAGATCGTAGATCGTTTCTAAATATTTTATCTTTTGTTTCTGGTTACCTAGGGCATCGCTATTGAAGTCTCCTGTGATAACTGTTTTTAAGTTTAAGTCAACAGCATTTCCAAATGATCAACGAGTTCCCAATAATGTTTGCTTGCATCTGTATGATAAAATACGCCAATCAAATATTTGTCGTTCTTCACACCAACTTTTATCCATAATGCCTCCAGAGTTTTAATGTCCAAATGGTTCATTGTTTCTACATACATGTTTTCTTTAACATAAATTGCTACTCCCCCACCTCTACTAGGTCGATCTTTTCGGAAGGGAGAATGAAAGCCCGGTAATAGTATTGTACTACTATCTATGTCCTTATTTAACCAACTTATTTAAACAAATCACATCATAATCAAATAATTCAGCATTTATATTATCAATCTTATCCCTTAGTCTTCTGATATTTAGGTGGACAATTTTAAGTTGCTGGTACATTGGACCTGGGTTAGGGTGGATATCACCACAACAAAGTAATAATAACATCATCATCAGACAAGTATGACAAGAGTATACACAGAGGTAACATAAGGCTAATCTACAACGTAAACACTTGTTAGATGCCTTGCAGTGTTATGATAAAGACCCACTGCCTGTCTGTAATTAGCTAAGTCAATCGACATCTAAAAATAATAAACGCAGTAGGCTCGGAAAGGCAAGTGGGCAATAGGAATGGATGGTAAGAGTAACATGTTGTTTCTGGTATAAGTTTCATTTTCCAAATCAAGTGACACTCTGTAACCGATGTGCTGGCAAATTGAAACATTTTTCAAAAATAAACGTGGCCATGTCAGGAAAGAAAAAAGAAGGGATAAAAGAAAACTGGCCATGCTCAGTCTAAGGAGCATCCGAAAAGATAGGAAATAGAAATGACGAATGTCGAAATAAAGATAAATAAATAAAATATTTCATCCCAGTACGTTTCTGTTTATGATTCTTTTAAGTTTTGGTTCACACAAAATACTCTATTATCCGAAAAGCAGTCGAGTAAATTGTTTTAAATGGAGTAAATAAAATATGCATATAAGCCACAAATCACGTTAATGAAGAAGAACTTTAACGGTGTTGGTTTTCTTCAGGGACCGGTTTGGAGAAAATAATATAATTTCTTGCTTGAATATAAAAGTGAGTAGGGCTTACATAAAAACTCAAAAGAAAAGTTTACATAATAAATACTTATCATCACAATGCATTAATATATACATTAATAATCTCAATCAGAGTTTTTAGCAATGGAACCACGTAACAAAAGACAAAAACAGTCAATGACAAGTAATAGGGTAACCCTTGATCTTTCTCAATGAATAGATAGAATTACCGATCATATTGTTCAATTCAGGAATAAAGATATCGATGTCAACGCACAATAGCAAACAAACTTAACGATGATTTACATAAAATTTCTATAAGGGCAAATCAATGGCAAGTAAAATTTAACTCTAAAAAAACCGGAAACAATTCAGTTTAGTAGAAAGAGGGTGGCCAGCTCTAAGCCTCACTTAAACATGCAAAGTATACCCGTGCTGAAGTTGGTGAACATAAACATATAGGTCTTATATTGCACGGAGATGCTAGCTGGGCTGCTCAAGTCAACAGTTATGTAGATAAAGTCCCTCTTATGATAAACTGCTTAAGTAGTTTAAAATACCGCCTATCGCGTAGATCACTACAGACCATGTATCAGTCTTTCATTTTACCTATTTTTGACTATTGTAGTCATATTTGGGATAACTGTACGGCAACCCAAAAAGCTAATTTAGAAGAATTACAATTTGACGCACTTAGAACTATCTGTGGGGCGACAAGGGGCACAAGTCATAATAAACTGTATGCAGAAACTAATTTCATACAACTTTTCTAATAAACAAAAAAGTGACAAAATTCCGACTTTATATATGAATCAAACCCCGGTGTAAGAAGTTCAAAACCATAAACATCTTGGCATAACTCAGAGTAACTGTTCTTGGAAAAGTCATATTGAAGGCATTGTTGACAAAGTAAGTCCAATGATGAATTGTCTTAGAAGCTTTAAATACCGCCTTTCTAGGAAAACGCTTGAAACTATGTACAAATCATTTGTGATGCCGATATTTGACTACTGCTGTCATATTTGGGATAATATAACTGTACGAATGAACAAAATCATCTTCTTGAACGACTCCATTTAGATGGACTTCGCACTATATGCGGCGCAGTTCGCGGCAATAGTCATGAAAAATTATACCTCAAAACTAAATTTAAACCTTTGATTGAAAGAAGGCGCGATATTAAGTTGCTAATTTTTTACAAAATGTATAATAATCTCGCTCCAGGTTACTTATGCGACCTTGTTCCTACAACTGTCTCTGAAAACAGTCAATATAACCTGAGAAATAGTTTTAAGCTCCAAACAATAAACTGTAGGACAAAACTCTATGAAAATTCATTCTTACCAAACACAATTAAAATGTGGAACTCTTTATCTGACAACCTCACTAATGCCAATTCAATAAGTGAATTTAAATCTCTGTTAACAAGATCTGAATCACTAAATAGTCATGATTTAAACTACGGTAGTAGATTTTGTCAGATTTTCCACACTCGCCTCAAGCTTGGCTGCAGTGATCTAAATGCGGATAAAGTCAAAAGATATATATCGACTAACGCTGAATGCGCATGTGGATATCATGATGAAGATATTATTCATTATCTTTTCATATGCAAACTTTATACAGATATAAGACATAAATCTTACTTTTACATAAACGGTCACAGCCTCCAAACAGTGTTATACGGATTACAAATAACTACCAGTAGTGAAAATGAAAAAATCTTGGAATCATTACACCAATATATTTGCAAGAGCAAGCGATTTGAAATGTAAAATGAATTTATTATCATAAAAAGCAACTGCAAGCGTTTTGTCACCTAATTTTGTACCCATACATATTAAGTCATGTTGAATTTTTCTTGTATTTTGTTCTATTTTATTTGTCACGTTCTTGTGAACTTTACTTATTACGTTTTGTACTGGTGAGGTATTCATAAAAGCAAAGACTTGCTTGTTTACCGAACCAGATTCGTATATGAATAAAAATATGTTAAAACCAATTTCATACCTCTAAATGATAGAAGACGTGTACAAAAAATAACCCTTTTTTATAAAATGGTAAACGGTAAGGCACCAAATTATCTATGTGACCTACTTCCAGATAGTGTATTGGCAGGAAATCCGTACGGTTTAAGAAACTCGTCAAATATAAAAAATATTCAAATTAAATCATCTACTTATGCAAAATCATTCCTTCCAAGTACAATTGATCTTTGGAATGCTTTACCAAATGACATAAAAGTGTTAGAATCCCAGAAAATGTTTACTGAGAAAATTTCCCCCAGGTTGGGAAATTCATTTGGATTTGATCTGAATAACGGAAATCGATTTTGTCAAATTACTCATTGCAGACTTCGTTTAGGATGTAGCGATTTAAATTTTCATAAATTTGAGAGACATATTTCAAATGACCCGTCATGTTCATGCGACGCAGAACACGAAGATACATGACATTATTTACGCATATGTCCAAATTACTCGCTGCTAAGAAATAAAGGGTTATTCTACAACAATGGTTAGAGTTTAAAAACAATTCTATACAGAAATAAAGAGTTATCTGATGTTGACAACTCGGCTATTCAACAATCTGTTTACCTTTTTATAACCAATTATTATAGATTTGATAAGAAATGAGTTGAATTATTTTATCTCTAAATTAGCGTGAAGAAATTGTCTTTGCAATATTGAATATCTTAACTAAATTGTGTTGCAACTGTACATCTTATTGATTTGTCATAACTTTGTGTTACACGTTTGATGGTTTCATATTTAATATAAGCTTCCAGCTTGTTTGCCAATCCATTTTTATTGAAATGAATAAAATATGTTTAAACCATAATCAAATCGTCACTCGAGCTGGTCAGGTCATCTTCTTGTTCATGTATACGTATATACGTATTTAAACTACTTTCGAGACAATGATATCTTAACCAACTTACAGTCTGGTTTTATTCCAGGTGACTCAACCGCTAACCAATTAACATTCTTATATGATTTTATTGCGAAAGGGCTTGATGAAGGTAAAGAGGTTAGGGCTGTATTTTGTGACATAAGTAAGGCATTTGACAAGGTTTGACACAAAGGCATCATTTCTAAACTTAAAAACTATGGCATCTCTGACTCTCTTTCGAGCTGGTTTGAAAGTTATTTAGAAAATCGAGTACAGAAAGTTATCATTAATGAATACAGTTCCAATTATAAACCTGTACTTGCTGGCGTTCCACAAGGTTCCGTATTAGGTCCGTTACTTTTCCTCATATACATAAACGATATCGTTGATGGCACTGATAGTCACATACGCTTATTTGCTGACGACACTTCCATTTACGTAATTGTCGATGATCGCGATATTGCTGCATCGTGTCTAAACGACGACTTAACGCGCATAGCTATCTGGGCAGATAAGTGGCAAGTTAAATTCAACCCTGATAAAACTAAGACAATAATTTTTTCCCGAAAACAAAAAACTGATAAAATTCCTACTTTGAATATGAATCAAATCCCAATACAAGAAGTCGAAAGTCATAAACATTTTGGCATAACACTACAGAAAAATTGCACATGGAAAATTCATATTGAAGATATTGTTAAGAAAGCTAGTCCAATGATAAATTGCCTCCGAGGTCTGAAATACCGTCTCTCAAGAAAAACCATTAAAATCATGTACAAATCCTTTATTTTGCCGATATTTTGACTATTGCTGTCATATCTGGGATAACTGTACGATCGATCAATCTGTCACTCTCGAGCGACTACATTTAGATGCACTCCGTACAATATGTGGTGCTGTTCGTGGTACTAGTCATCACAAGCTATACATCGAAACAAATTCTAAACCACTGAAAGATCGAAGACAGGATATCAAATTGATAAATTTCTGCAAGATGAGAAACGGTCTCGCACCAGATTACCTCTGCAATCTAATTCCTAATACTGTCTCCGAAAACAGTCACTACAATCTAAAAAAACAGTCAAAGTTACAGACAACAAACTGTGCAACTAAATTATATGAACAATCTTTCCTGCCTGACACGATAAAGATGTGGAATTCATTACCTGATAAATTCCTACAAGCAAACACCATAAGTGAATTTAAATCTCTGCTGAAAAATGATGAAGCAAATAGCAATTATCTTGATCTGAATTATGGAAGTCGTTTCTGTCAGATTATACATAGTAGACTTAAGCTTGGGTGCAGTGATCTAAACGCAGATAAAGTAAATAGACATATTTCAAACACTCCTGAATGCGCTTGTGGGTACCACAATGAAGATGCTGTACATTACCTGTTTACATGTAAGCTGTATATGGTTGCCAGAAATAATTCATTTTTCTATGCAAATGGCTATAGCCTCCAAAATGTGTTATATGGAACACCTCAAACAACTAATGATGTCAATTTGCAAATAGTAAAGTCCCTTCATCAATACATCATTAAGACCAAACGCTTTGGTAAGTACCGCTTATACAGACAGACAGACAGACAGACAGACATATTTATTCAGTGAAAGGCCTTTGGCCCAAAATACAGAAAATTCAGGGGTAACAAAAAGTCCCTGCACATAATTGTTAATAAGGTATATATAAATATATATCATTGTATCACAAGCTTCAGAAAATTATTGTGTATGTAATTGCCTTATCTTTTGAGCTTTATGTAAAAAGATTGAAATATTGTGTATAACATCATAGGTTTGAGACGAAATAATTGAAATAAAGTTATGATGAAAGGTAGAATTTATGTATAAGCATATTCCGAAAAGAACTATAAGTTTCACAGATTAACAGTACATGATATTCATTTTCAATGAAATGCTTATTTTTTGATAAACAGAGAGGACAGAGTCTTTCTTCATATGGTATGGCTTGGCGTCTTCCTGTGTTAACAGCTATTCTAAAGTTATTGCATCTGAAGCGCGATAAAATCCTTTTAAAGTGAGATGGAAGTGATGAATTTAGATAGTATTCAATAATCAGAAGAGATTTATACTGTCTATATGAATAAGAGTCAGATAATTGGTTTACATTTACAATCCAGGTCTGCTGTAGGTTATCAAAAAGTCTCTGTTTAAACATTGATATGACAACATTTTTATCTCCAACATCTTGGGATATCCATGCATATCCAAATCCAAATCTGAATAAAATGTTTTTGATTTGAGTAGCCCAGTAGGTGCGTCTGATATCATCAAGAGACGTGAGCATTCTGTAGCACTGGTGCGGTAGTCTCTCAGGGTCCATTTGTATTAGCCTACACCAGAACTTGACAGCTTTTGTCATGTATGTATACTGCAGTGGAGTTCTACCACATTCTCTAAGTACCATTGCATTACAGGTACTTTGATACTTTAAGGAATGATTTACACATTTTAACATGAATGTCTTCAATTATTTTGCTGTATTTAATGCCCCAGATTTCTGAACCATAATATAGGATAGGAGTAACAATACTATCAAATATCTTAAATAAATCTTTACTAGGGATATCACCAAGTGTTCTCTGATATCTGTTGATAGCCAATTATGGCTTTATAACTCTGTGAGGCTAGACATGTTTGAGCCTGAGTCCAGATAAGTTTGGGTGTAAATGTTATTCCTAAATATCGATAGAATGGCACAACATCTATGTTTTCACCTTGATAGGTCCAATTTTCATAAGTTCTGAGGGGGCCACCATTTCTAAATACCATTATTTTAGTTTTTTTTTCAAGTTTACTTTCATACCTGTTTCAGTGCAAAATAAATGGAGGGCATCTATTTTTTTTGGAGTTGAATGACTGAATAAGCTACTGATGCCACATCATCTGCAAACATTATGGCAAATACATTTTTAAAATCTTGTGAGATAAAAATCCCTTCTCCTCCCAAATCTTCCAGTTTCTTCAAGAGCTTATTAATGAATATTATGAATAGCTGTGGACTCAATATGCATCCCTGGCGAGTGCCAATATTACACTGGAAATAGTCAGTTAATCCACTTGAACCCCTTACACATACACACAATCCTGAATACATAGATGAGAGAATATTATAAAATTTTCCTTTTATCCCAACATCTTTTAGGCTTTGAAGTAAAATACCATGTCTTATAGTGTCAAATGCCTCAGAAAAGTCTACAAAGAGGCAGTAAAATCTCCCTTTTCTTGTTCCTGAATATTTATGTATCATAGCTTGTAAACTAAAAATATGGTCTATGGTTCGAATCTGAAACCTGCTTGTAGTTCATCAATAACTCGATTCTCTTCACAGAAAACCTTAAGTCGCCAGTTTAGTATAGAAGTAAATATTTTACACATGGCATCAATTAATGAAATTCCCCTGTAGTTGTTAAAATCATTCTTATCTCCGGGTTTGAAAAGAGGGCAAATAATACTTCTATTCCATGCAGTTGGGAAAACACCAAGGTCAAATATCTGATTAAACAATGCAGTAATTATTGGTAGAATAATACTTGTGGTATTCTTAAAATATTCAGTGGCAACTCCATCAGGTCCAGGTGACTTATTATTACTTAATTTTCTTATGTTGTTGAATTTCATTAGGACTGATTGGTTGATTTAATTCTATTTGGTTATAGCTATCATTTCTGTCACTTGTGGCAGGTATAGTAGGAGGAGTTTCTGTTTGGAGAAGAGAGGAAAAGTGAGTTATCCACTTCTCAGTTCCAATGCTATCAGGCATGTATGATTGTCTCCCCTGTTTCAACAATTTCCAAAAGACTTTAGGATTTTCTCTTGAATCAATCAGTTTTTGTTTTTGTTCATCATTGTAAGATTGTCTTTTGAAAACAAATGATTTCTTAAATTTATTACGAAAATCCCTGAATATATTAAGGTCCAAATTGTGATCTCTGTGTCCTCTCAGCGCTCCATATTTTTCATTTATTAAATTTTCAAGTTCACAGTCCCATCATTGACCTGCAGTTAAGGTTGGAATTCAAACCATACACTCGCTTGCTTATGGATGCTGCTTCTTGATACACATGAACTAGTAAACTCAATGCAGTGCTCACATCATTAAGTATAAGATGATTAATTTCATCCCTTAACAGTTCATATAGCTCGTTAAACTTAGATCTAAACACAACACTGTTTTCCTCTTTCCATATGAATTTTGGCCAGGATGATTCTTTGGTTTCAGTTTCTTCACTCCTATCATTACCTTCCAGATGACTATAGTCTTTGTGAGTGAACTTAAATCTGCAGGATACTGGAAAGTGATTAGAATTGTCCTGTGTTCCAATCCCAAGTTTGAGATAATTGGGATTAGACTATGTGAGGCTATCATATAGTCAACAGTGCTGGCACCATTATGAGTTATACATGTATATTCACCTTGCTTATCTTGGTGGCACCTCACATTCAAAATGTGAATACTAAATAACTTGCAGAGTTCAATTAATTTCTTACCAAAATTATTTCACGTGTCTGAATCCTTATTGTTCCTAGGAACTTCAAAGTTGTCTGAAGGGTAATCATCGATGTCGTGCTGTATACAATTAATGTTATCATCTGGTATGTAATCAAGAAATGTTTTAGTCCTGGTATTTAAATTATCAGTCAGAAAGAGTTCTTTGTTTGGGTGGTCATATACTATCTGGGTCAGGTAATCCTCCAAGGTAGACATGCCATCACTTTCCTTATAATCATAAATGGGCGAATTTTCAGGTGAAAGATATGTTAGAATCAGTACTGCATCCTTTATATGACCCAATTCTGATGTTTTGAACAAGAATACCACAGTATTTTCAAAATGTTCATATATTCTAGTTAGATAAGCAGCATTAATCCAGGATTCTCTGATGAAGATTGTCACGCCACCACTATATCGACCTAGTTTCTTAGTTTTTATCCTCACACTGTTACATGATCGAAAACCGGACATGAAGTCTTCAAAATCATTAATGCTACGAGCAAAAGATTCATAAAACGCAATCAAGTCATAATTTTCACAAACACACTTTACCTGAGAATTTTGGGTATCATATTTATGTAATCCTTCTATATTCCAAGAGAGAATGTCAAACGTTGAGCCATGGCCTGCTCTTCAAGTGTCATATAGCATTAAAACATTTATGCTGATATTGTTGACGGAATATTTTAATGTTGTCTATTAAATCATTTGTGCAAAAAATAATCAAAATATTAGGTGAAACAATCTTAAATAGAGTGTTTAAAGATAAATCTGTGACCTAAAGCGAAATTCAAAAGAAACTTGTCTTCGATTGGTAGAAAGCTCACTTACTGGCCTCATTTTATTGGTCGGTTCAAAATTGCTCAAAGCTGAATATGACCTTAATCAGTAATTCTCTAGGTGTAATGGCAGATCTTTGCAGCTACTTTTGAAAAGATTTGAGCGATATCAAATTATTTGTAAAATGTTGCCAAATTCTAAAATACTGTATGTACAAGATATATTCAGTAACAAAATCACTGTAAATTAAACCCATTTCTTTCTGAAAATGATAAGTCTGTAAGCAACAACTACGTCGCCATTATTTGTCAAACCAACTTACTTGTCCTAATCAAAGACATTCACACATTAATGAATTAAAAAACAGCGTGCTTGATACACATAGAATTGGGGAAAAGTTGAGTTTTTCGTTTCAACAAGACATAGAAGTTGTTTGTGAAATAAATCTTTACAAATAAGATATGTTCTTAATATAAGTGTAAGTAGAATGGATAAACTCAGATTAGCATTTACACTTACAATATGTGGTGTGCAATATGTCAAAGAAACCTGTATGGATTATTTCCCTTATTATAGATATCAACGTCCTCATATTGTTGTAGTGACAAAGGAGATAGGAAAAACTCAAAAAAGCATTAACAGTTTCTATATGATATGTGATTTAAACTGTATTTATTTCCAGATGGTACAGGAAAGGGGGATTGATAAACAGGGTTGCCCCTATATAAATATCGTTCCCTGTGACGTAAACAGGATTTATACAACGTACCATGTAATTACCTCTGTCTAATATGTAAAATTTGGACTTGACTTCCATTGTGTGCTAACAGTAAAATGAATGGAAGTTTAGGTCAATCAACAACGGGTTTTATAATATGTTGTAAGATGTCTTACATTTCTTTTATTAACTCTCCATGCCTTGTCCTCAGATCTTGCTTCATATATCTTTATGTGAATGTTGTAGTCATTCAACAAACGGTTTCATACCATGTCATAATGTCCCATACATTTTAAATTCAAGCTCTAGATTTTTTGTCAAATAATCAAGTGTCACCTCAACTTCGCTTGTAGAGAATGCAAAAAAAGTGATAGACATACATCTGACTCGCCCAGATGTTCTTGCAGACACGTAAATTGACAAATAATGTCACATTATCTCTTAATTTTTCGAAACTATAAAATTTTAAGAGCAATATATTTCTATATTCATGGATATGATGTAAAGACAGTTCTATACGGTAGTGGCAATTTGAGCTAATTAACATCCTAATTCCACACCACTTCATACACAAAAGTAAACGATTTTCGTGATTTCTTCAATTGCTAAGATTAATTATTTTGAATTTAATTCACGTTAAGAATCATGTGCTTCACTTCAGCCAATGATGAGGCATACAAAACAACGCTTGAAAATTTTCACTATGCTTTGTTACTTATATCACAAATATGTTTGTTATGTTCTGTATGATTTAAACAGTATTTTATTTCCATAAAACATGTAATTCATAACATTTGTTATATCTTTTTACAAAAAGGAAAAGGAAAACAACCAGGCTAATGCAGCCTATACAAATGCTTCTCCTTTTCAAACATAACAAATAAGATTATAAGTACATATTTGGAAATACATTTTAACTACGCATGTCCAAAAAAAAAGCAATGTCATTGCACAAGTACAACAGTCTATAATTCATGTAATTTTTTTATACCAAATTTGAGGTCGAAGAAAAATGAAATTTAGACGGAAAACTATGAAAACTGGTTTGTGTCATTTATGTAATGATAAACTGATTTGATTATAGTTTCGTTTTCTCTCTGTGACAAAGATTCGTCGCCGCTTAAAATAGTTTGTAAGCTAATATTATTTTTAAAAAGTATTTATTTAAACTGAATATGTCATATAGCGTGCATTGATAGAAATAGTTAAGAGGGTCCTCCCGAGTGTTTCCACAAGAACAGACACGATTTTCTGACAAGCCTCGATCAAACAAATAAGAACGTAAGGTGCTGCAACCAAGGTGCAAAGGAAAGAGAAAAATTTGGCTTCGCCTCGGGCCATAAGATGTATACTTTTTAAATGTTGGAGATAAGATTTTGTCGAATGAAACACACTTCTTAAATTGGGTCAGAGACCTAGCATTTCCAATGTTCTGTATCCATGTATTGTTAAATTTTGTATTGGAACGGCATTAAAATAGACCAAATGACTTGTTCGCCAGTCCAAATTTCGTACGAAATAAAAATATGGATTTCAAACAAGCTCATACAATTACCCTTGCTAATGAACTACACAGGTCTTTCTGTCAACTGTTGCACAATTTTACTACATGGTAATTCACCGTTTGTTACCTAGTCTACCTGACAATCAAGGATGTCTCTCTGATCCCAACATGACAATAAACTTGTTGGGCGTATGTAGGCGTGTTTGACAACAAATATCAACGAGATCAAAATAAAAAGTGAATTAATTTATAGGGCATATAAGGTTATAAGTACATATTTGGAAATACATTTTAACTACGCATGTCCAAAAAAAAACCCCACCCCCCCTCCCTAAATGTGCCAATGGTTTCATAAAAATATAATAATATATATTAGTCTTCACGTCATAAGTTCTTCAGAATTTGCTGTTAGAGATATGCTTACAATCATAAAATTCTCCTCGAATATTTAGTAGGTTGGTTATTTCAATGAATGTCTTTATTCAACTAGAAAAATTCATGCTTTGGGTCATCCACATGACTACATGTATGCCATGTGAATATCATTTGGAAACAAATCTGCCTGTTAAATTTATAACAAGCATGTGGACTGAATTTAACAATCAACTAGTTTCAACTGAAAACAAGTTTTGATTACCAATAATATTACTTTTAAACCAAATCCTTTAAACTAGAAAAACATGTTTTGGCGGAAATCATTACACAATATGAAATAATGTAGAGAGTCTTCATAGTTATGGCAACAAGAACAAGGTGATGTTGGAGATATAAAACGTTCATTTTGTGTTCATTTAGGTCGCTGCATTCAAGCCGAAGAAAGCAAAACAGCACTATATTATTTGACACATTCTGATTCATTTGCAAGTCAAGGTGGCTGTAGGTATATGTCTCATTATTCATAATCTATATTGGAATATCCGTGATCTATATTTGAAGCATTGAACTAACCAACCAACATATGTAAAATGTAAATCAAAATAACTTTGATTTAGACATTATTTATGTCAATCACTTATCTCACAAAGAATATGGTCTGGCCCTTTCCGGCTAGTTCCCTTCAAACATGTTATCCAACAAATTCATAAACAAATTACAAAAGGATCCACCGCTTTTTCTGTATCCTGTTATCCTGAGAAATCTGAGAGGTTAAATAAATTATTATCGAACTAATTTAGCACCGGCTATATTTTTCTCATAAGGTTGCCATTAATGTTTAAAAGTGATAGCTGGATGTAGAGATTGTGTTGTTTATCTGTTTAGTCACTGATCAGTGATTGGTATATGTTCTGTTCTTAATCTAAAAAGGACTTGGATATATATGTTCTTGTGGATACATTCACTGAAAAGGTACGTTTCACATGTTTAACTGATCAACTAACACATGCTTTATTGATTTATAAAATGATGCATTTGAGGCAGTTTTTCACTTATACTGAACTAAATTAAGCGCTTTGCAATTTCGCTACTTTCAGAGCACTTTGATTGAAAAAGCACCATATAGCTATCCATAAAATTATTATAACAAATTACGTTAAAAACTATATAGTAGGAATCCGAGGACTTGCACTCTGGTCCTCACAATGTTATGTTATTTTTTACATCAGTGATATATAAAGAGGCTTTTTAAGCAATATTAGAGAAGTCCTCGTTTCAGGGTGTTTTACGTGTATTTTAGCACAATTGCTATGTGGTATACACATTTTACTCCCCATGTTAAGCGAGACTGGAAATGTGCTTAGCTAGTTAACCAATGAGATTCATCATGACATTGACCAATCAGAGTCGCCGTTATCTAAGGCCATTCATCTCATACAAGTGCTCGTTCTTAAGGCTTGCTTGACCAAAATATATGCATGATCTATGCTGATTCTTCTTATGTTTGAATTCATTGGAATGAAGTACAGCATAAGTGAAATTAATTTTTAGACAATCAAGGTGCATCGCCGCACAAGAATAATCCATAACATATAGTAAATATAGTTTTTGAAATCCAAGCGATTATCACTAAGTTTTATTTCCTAATTCTGTATACCTAATTTTCTTAATCATATGTCCAAATCGCTGTGTTTTCTGTCAGGTCTATCCCAAAACTTAAATTGAATTGTGCGCTGTGTTAGCGGCCATTTCATGGTGCGTTATTGACTTCATTGAAGACGCCCACACGTTATTGTCTGTAATGACATTGCGCAACTAATGACTGCTGAACAAGAACAACAAGACTAAGGGATCCAAGATTGTCCCCACCATTATAACTGTGTACAACATATTGTACAAAAGTATACGTACATGAACATTTCATTCCAAGCTACAATCGTAACTCGTTTAGTAAGGTTTAAGTTAAAAATCGGATAATTAACAGTATCTAAAGTACAAGGGGATAACAGTTAGGCTGAATTAATTTTGCAAAGTTTATTGCTCAATGTGAGAAATGCTCGAACCAGCTAGTGTAGACAGACAGATAGACAAAGTATTTTGTTTGAATCTCAATTCAATTCTTGTACATAGACTACTAAATTTCAACATTAGGTTAAATATAAACTTTGCTTTGTAAAATTAGCTGAATACGACTGAGTAAATGACATAACTGACTTCTAAACAATAGGCAACAATGTTTATACGAGGATCTGCTTGGTGTTAAATTGTTAACCCGTATATGATATAATGTGGAAAAAACATTTTGATATTTATCATTGTGAAAATAATGATTTTTCAGCAACAGTAAGTTAAGATATAAGTAGTAGGTAGTAGTACATTATAAACTCAATTCCCATTTTGCGTCTATAATGTACTACGGGGGTTTCTGGCTAATTGGCCACCGCACCTGTTTCCACTCAAGTCACGGTCGAACGCATCGAGTTTACACACCACGACAAAGTTAAACAAACCGCGACGCTGTGTATTGTCACACAACGATACGCTCGAACGCCTCAAGTTAACACTCCAGACAGACAGACAGACAGACTATTTTTGTCTCACTCGTAGTTAATTTACCCTGTCATTAGTAAGATTAGACCCTGCTGATGAATAACGTTGATTACCTAAAAATGACATCTCTTCAAAATGCTTCAAGCTTAATAGGCTATCTTTGTAACCTGCTCTATCGGTGATACTGTATAGAACAACTATCCACGTATAGCGTGTAACGTAACTAAAACCTTCAACAATCTTTTATCCCCTATGTAATCCGTATTTCGCTGATACCTTATGTAAGAGACTTCTCATTCATTATCGCTTCATTTTACTTCCACCCATTCTCACATCTCGATAATTCAACACGCAACTTTCAGTGAAAAATCATGCGCTTCTCAATGCTAAAGAAGGAATAGAGTTCAGATTGCCAATGTTAGCTGTTACGGCGTTGACTATGTATTGAGATGTGAACAAAGTTAAAAATAAGCGTTATGAAATGAAAGATTGCATGCAAGTGAGAAAGCAGATTAAAAAAAGATTAATTATAAATATCATCAAAGATGTCTAACGGCTGTTCATCGTCAGTACCCTCCACCAAAAACAAGGAATATAAATGGGTGGCCTTAGCATTTCCTTCCAAAAATGCGAGGAAACATTTCGGATTAGAAGTGATTGTTTCAACATCTAAAGAATGGAATTCCTCGAAGTCGACGAGTTTGAACGAACTGCAATCTAAAAGAAGAGGTATAAACAGCTACGATATTCCGGACTCGTGGGGAAGTGTTCAATATTTCATGTATTCCAGAACTCGTATTGGATAGGAACGATAACTGAACAAGTTTAAATTTTCATGTTATACATGGATGATATGATAATAATCGACGAAGTAGAACATCAGGATATTAGTGGTGATTTGGAAGAACTTTTATTCCAAGCATATAAGGAAACGGTTTTACACATTGTGGACACACGAGCTATTCCCCGCACAGAAGCAGAAGAAACATCTGTATACATACAGAGAATATTGTTTAAATGGGTAGACGAACACGAAGTAACTAGACGTTGGAAAGAGAGCATAGAACTGACACCGGGCTTGGCGTCCATATCACCGCTGTACCTGTTGAAATACGAATGTCTTGATTATCGAAACACGCAATTGAAAAACGATAATTGGATGAGAAGAATTGTCAAGTCATGCGTTAACCGTATCAAGGAAAATGGTGAGCGAGGATAAATTGAGAAAGAACTATTACAACCCTCGTAATCCGGGCGGATTTGGAGGAGCTCAAAAGTTTATTAAAACCCTCAAAGCGACGCAACCTAATTTAAAACCACACAGAGTTTTGAAATGGCTCCAGAAACAGGATGCATATTCTCTACATAAAATCCGATTAAAACGTTCAAAAGAAATAGAGTTATAGTTGGTGGAACCAGGATTCAGATCGACGCGGATCTATGCGACACGAGCAACATTTCGGAATATAACGACAATGCAAGATATATTCTCATTCTCATCGATTGTTTTTCGAGATACGTTTGGTGTAAAACTATCCAGGACAAGACCGCTACATCGGTAGCATCTGCCATGAATACGGTATTTACCGGTATGGATAAGACCCCGTTTCTCATCAGAACTGATAAAGGTAGCGAATTTAGAAATAAGGTAATTCAAAAGGTTTATAGGAAATTTCATGTCAAACACTTTTCAACGCAAAACTCTGATATCAAAGCAGGATACGCAGAGCGGTTTATTCGTACCTTAAGAACAATGATGCATAGATACTTCACGCATAAAAATACTTATAGATACGTAGACGTGTTGCAAGACTTGGTTTATAACTACAACCATCGTCCACATAGAGGATTGAACGGGAGGACTCCGGCTGATATCAACATCAGAAACGAAGCTCAGGTGTGGTTGGAAACTCATCCCCTCAAGTTGAATAATACAAATGAAAAGCCGGACAGGAATAGATCATCATCAACCAAACCAGGTTATGAGAAAAAAACGAAATACAAATTTAAGATCGGAGATTACGTACGCATATCATTGATCAAGAGAACATTCGAGAAAGAATACAAACAGAAGTGGTCGGAAGAAATTTTCAGAATTATCAAACAAAAAGTCAGAGACGGTATACCTATCTATTGGATTGAAGATTTACAATCAGATCCCATAGAAGGTAGGTTTTACCAACAAGAATTACATAAATACCACAAGAACCCTGACGAGGTCGAATGGCGTATCGAAAAAGTGATAAAAAAGAGAACTCTCAAGAAACGTGGTAACGAGAAAAACGTCAAGCAATTATACATTAAATGGTTGAATTATCCTCGAAAATTCAACTCTTGGATAGACGCGAACCAGGTCAGCAATTTATAAAACGAATATGGAATGGGTTGTAGCCACAAGTACGGACAATATGGACTTCTTTCCAGAAAATTCGGCTCATAGATTTTCAATTTATTTAAATCAACCTCTTCAGTTGAACGGAAGATGGATGATATCATTGAGAGAGTTCTACGCAAAAGGTTCTATTAAGAATCGACCTCTGACTAGAGCGAAGAAACGGAAACAGAAAGTCACCGACGACCTGTTGTATGTATATTGTTCCTTGTGTGAACCCATAACAGTAGCAGGTAAGCGGAAACCTTTGCTTAGACGGCTATCCTCGACAGAGGACTCAACATGGAAAGTGTTAATATCGGATCCATATGAAATAGGTGTCAGAGTCATCAACGACACTGTTCAACAGTTCGATGTGTATATAACTGACAGTGACGGAAAACCCGCCACATTTTTGACAAACGAGTCCTCGGTTACACTCCAATTTAGACGATATCCTTTTATAGTGTAAGACTCTGAAACATGTTTGAAGAGGAATACCGAGAAGGAGACGGCGGAGACAGCAACACACTATATATACCAAACCCAGACACGTGGCGGAAATATTATGCAAACTTAGCACGAGGAAAAGACAGTCATAAGCTCTCTGGGAAGAAGAAATACGTTCTCTATGCGTAACGTATCTGAAACGTCCAACGAAAAAATCGACATTCCGTTGTCAACTGCATCACTGAAATCACCATCGACAGGGTATAAGGAAAACGCGATAAATTTAGTAACCCCCAGTGAACAGGCGTTAGATCAAGCTAAATCTGAAATAGAGAGGAATCCCGACAACGTATCGAGGCTGGCTATAGAAAAAGGAATGCGTGTTAAAAAGCTGAAACACACCCAGAAAGGAGGCAGTGGAAGACCATCCTCGCGCAAGAGAGGTAATAAGAAGACGATTAGGAGGAAGAAGACTGCCTTTGCAGGGAAGAAGAAGAACAACGACAACAAGAGGAAGACGACGCCTCGTAGACGTCAGAATAATAAAAATAACGTAGGTAGAAGAAAGAGGAGTTCGATCAAATCAACCAAATCTCTGTTCAGAGACATATTTAACTAGGAATACTCAATTATCGACGAAAATGTCCGCAATAATTCCAGACTCGAAATATTTCACGGAAATTCAACCACAAGAGCTTGATCTATTTAGTCTCCCGGGAACGCAAACAGCTGTTGAAAGAACATATTTACAAGATCCCATATCGTCTATATCCGGAGACAATCCGATTGAGTTCAACGTGAGCACGCAGGAGGGCTTAGAGTATATTGATCTACGAAGATCCATGATATACATGCGCTGCAGGATTACAAAAGAAGACGGAACGCATTTAACTGTTGCAGACGAGTGTGGTCCCGTAAATTTGTTTATGCATTCGATGTTCAGTCAAGTAGACGTGAGACTACAAGGAAGACTTATAACCTCGACTAACAACCATTACCCGTACAAGGCTATCATACAAACTATACTCAACACTAACGAGGTAAACGCTAAGTCTAAGATGACCTCACAGCTGTTCTATAAGGACACAGAATCTAAGATGGAATTCACCGATCCAAATGGAGACAACCAAGGACTGCTCGCAAGGTGGAAGATAGCGGGTAAAAGTAAAAGTTTCGACATGGCGGGAGTTCTAATGCACGACCTGTTTAACATAGATAGATACATTCTGAATCAGGTGGACGTACAAGTTAAGCTCTACCGAACAAACCCGAAATTTGCTTTAATGGCTACCAACTCGAACGAAAGTTATGCTATAAATATCGAGGATATCGTTCTGAAGGTTATGAAGGTTAAAGTGAATCCTGGGGTCATATGGGGTCACAACATGGCTCTATCCACTACGACGGCGAAATATCCTTTCAAACGAACAGAGGTTAAAATGATGTCAATACCGACTGGTCAAGTGTCTCTCACCTACGATAATATATTTCAAGGAGCTCGCCCGAACAAAGTGGTGGTTGGATTTGTATCATCAAAAGCAGTGGCAGGCGATCTTAACAAAAACCCGTATAATTTTGCCAACTATGACGTCACCTCGATTGGTCTGTACTGCGATGGCGAAAGTGTAGGCGAAACAAGTCCTATGAAGATCAGTTTCGATGAAACGCATGGAGAGTGCATCATCCCTCCATACGTTAACCTATTTAGATACAACGACACTTGGTTTGCTAATGACAGCGACCCGCAAGCCACGAGCAGTGTATATCTAAATCGTAAAGAGTTCGCATCCGGATATGCTCTATACGTATTCCCGATAGAACCAACTTTCGGCCCTGCAAACGATCGATCCTACTTGACCTTAAAGAAGAAGGGATCGATAAGACTAGAGGCTCAGTTTGGAAAAGCTTTGACTGAAACTGTTACCTGTATTGTTTACGCCGAATTTGGAGACGGATTTCAAATCGAGAAATCCAGGAACATTATCGTGTAGGATGAACACAATACAGATGGAATGCATAATAGACTGTGACAACGTCTTGAGAAAAGGTGTACTTGGAATTTTTTCTAAGGACGAACTTACAACCCATCTAGCTCTGGAGATAGGTAGAGCAGGTAGTAAATCGCCTTGTGCCATTATAGTAAACACTGACAACAGATCTGGACCCGGTAAACATTGGTTTGCTCTATTCATTTCTGATATTGCTATAGAACTATTCGACAGTCTAGACGGCGATTCGAACAGCTATAAACTCACGGAAATCAAAAGTTTGATTGTTTCTATTCTTGCGAGTAGAACAAGATCATTAATAGCAAATAACATCAGGTTGCAAATGTCTAACAGCGATTCGTGTGGATGTTATGTTATGTATTACCTATTGCATAGGCTGAGGGAAATTCCGATGGACGAATTACTAAAACCGTTTGTACACAGTGCTAACGAGCAGAACGATGCTTATGTGTGGAGATATATAACGAAAAGATATCCGTTCTGTCTCTCAATGTAACACATCGCGCATACACTCGTTTGAGGATTGAGAATTTGCTTGGTCTTAAATGAACTCAGCATTTTTTTGTTTTAAAGAGAACTATATTTATTTTTATTATTATTATTACTATTTTCTCGATCAATACACATTGTCTTGCAAGTGCTGACATTTATTGACATATATGTATGTATATAAATGTAACAATCTTTTATAAACATATTATCGATGTAATGGTGAAGGGAAATCTGAATAAATTCAACTATTCAAGGGAGACAACTCGTGTTGACTTATGTATCGAGTAGATGTATGTATGAATGTATGTATGTATGTATGTATGTATATATGTGTATGTATGTGTGTGTGTGTGCGTGCGTGTGTGTGTGTGTGTGTGTGTGTGTGCTGTATAGTGAGATTTAAGGTCAAATTGAGATGTTGATTCACTTTGTGTAACTAGAAGACGATAGTTTCATTAATCTACAGTTATTCCCGACCCATCCCAGATAAAGCCAAACCTGTGATGTAGAAAAGATAAATTTGATATCACCGACAATAACTAGATAAACACTTCTGCTAGCTGCAAAAGGGCTAGGTTACATAGATATTTCGAACATTACCTCGGTAACCCTTAACTTATCCTTAGAAAGACAAAGTTTTAAAGATAATTCCGACATCAGCTACATAAATTCGAATACTAGCGGCAGAGGCGCCAAATTTCATTAATATTCCCGACATTTGCTATATAAATTCGAATACTAGCGGCAGAGATGCAAAGTGTCGTTAATGTTCCTGACATTAGCTAGATAAAAACTAAAGCTACAGGCAGAAAGACCGAGTTATTTAATTATTCTAATTAATGGGTATATCCACCTTAATCAAGACTTTCGAAAGGCCAAATCAAATTTATTCACGAAAATGGCCAAATCAACCCTAACCCTATAGCTGGAGAAATATACACGGCTACAATACATGGGTTAGAAATTGGTACATGTAAACTAATATCCGTGTATATTGGACGTGATATCTACACCTCTGTGCATTTATAAGGCTGTTATTAGATTGTCATGGGAAAATCACTATTTGTCATATATATGTCTTGAAAAGTTAAGATGTTTTGATTTTATATCTCCACTTATGACATTTAGGTTCGTATCAAAGGTAAATAATATGTTGTGAAAATCACGGAGTGGCTCACATGTTCACATTTCATAGTAGTTTCCGACTGAAGCTAGATCAACCCTGACCCTTGCTTTAGAATCTTAGTTCCATAGATCTATGAATGTCCCTAACAATAGCTAGAATCATTCGAGTAAGCTACAGAAAGGCCATGTTTCATAAGTAGTATGAAACTATCTACGATAAACACTAACGCTCGCTGCAGAATGGCTAAGTGTATACTTTAAACCATATATATTTTCATAGTTAACTGTTTTGAAAAACATGTCAGTCTATTTTGATAATGCTTCTAAAACACAGAATAAAAATTATGCGAAGTACTTTTCATCTTGTAATTACAAAACTATGATAAATTTGTTTAAAATAATGTAACGTAAAAACGTAAACTGATCATTTCTACTGTTTCCGAAAGTGTGATCCAAAATATAACATGTATATGTTTCTTTAATAATTTGATTATATGCAGTGATTCCAGCTTAAGTGATTTGTAAACCCTAGTTTAAAGTATAATTTGAATGTGTAGTGAGAAAAATGCATTAGGAATTTATGAGCTTGATTCTTTTCAGCGAAAAGACAAATTGCGAATTTGACAGACTTACATCAATAATCGTGAAATTTTAGAAATAGTTGTCTCCTGTAGTTCGTTTATGTGCTGTGTAGCGGGATTCCAGTGTGTATTTGCCATGTAGTGAGAGTCCAGTGTGTATATGCATGTAGTGGAAAGCAGGTGTGTATGAACGGGTCACGTGACCCATGTAGTGGGATTCAGGCCCTATGCTCATTAATTAATAATCAGTTTTACAATTTTTTGATTAGATAGGCAATCTAATCCTTGTCATTGATATATAAGCCATATAACTCTGTAACCACTGTATATGACCTCTGCATCTCTTAAACTTACTTAGTCATTTACAAAGGCTTATCGTTTGCCCTGCTATTTGAAAGAAACACTTTGAATCCTCACGACTATCACATTCGACAAATAACATGATGCAAGGCATAGACATTATGATATTTTATTTAAGAGAATAGTCACTAAAAGCAAACAAAAAAGCATATGTGTTTGAATTGGCGGTATCAATAACAACTTTATAACAAATTTGAATGTCAAAAACAGGCTAGCAAATTACTTTACTAAAATCCTATTACAACGACGACTTGAAACAATGGGAATCGTGAATTGAAAAAAGAAAATAGGTAAATATAAATTTAGGTTAATACATTTTTTAGATTTATCTCGGGCTAGAAAATTTACAGGTAGTTAAACCAACAGTGAAAGGGATTAAAAAACATAAAATCATGATGTTATTAACTGTTGAAAAAGAGGGATAATGTTATAAAACAGTAGGACATCGACGCCAGTTTGATCATCACTATGCATGGCTTATCAACGTTCGAAATAATGATTGCAATTATTAATACAGTTTTCAGTGAAGTCACTAAAATCTCTTTTATGATGAATTATTTCGATTACATTATACTCGCCTATTTGATGTTACATATTTCAGCACAAGAGTTAGTATTCTGACCTTCTTCCATATTACGAAGTCAATAAATTAGCTATTCTCTGACATTTTTGCATTGTTTTAAATGTTTGGCTTCAGCTGACTCGACGGTGCAAAGATGTAGGATTTTCGTATTTCACGTGCACGATGTATCTCATCGGTTGTTGAGGAACACACTATTGTTAAATTTTACTTGTCGGATTCAAATATTCCTAGTGAATTATTTTCTGCCGATACGGAATGTCTGGGAATTAAATTTTCATCAATTTGAAGTACAAAACTTTCATGACAAAGACTTGGTCAACTGGATTAACTTGACAGCTTGTCCTGCAGTATGCGTATTTCCGCATCCAAATACCATGTGTAAGTTACACTGTTAACAAGGGTTTAATAATCATTTGCTAAAAAACTCGTTTATCTCATATTTTTAACAATGACTATAACATCGAATTTTCTCCGATATGTGGTATTTGATTCTTTTCTAAAATCAACTATTGATATTGTCAAATACACATGTTCTGTATTTTCAAATAAACAATGGCAAGGATTTCTGAATACAAATAGTAGTTTCAGGATAAACAATCTAGAATCAACGATTTCTTCTCTGTAGTCATATCGATATCATTCCCAACAATAAATGATGTTCTGATTTCGCCGCTAAGGGAAAAATAAACTCCAACAGAACATTCAACATTATCAATCTTCCCAATAATTTGCTTATGTATGAAATCTAGGAAAGCAAGGCGACGTCTGGTACTGTCAAAGACAACACCATAATGAAGACTGTCTGAGGTGCCAGGCGTGTTCGACAAAGTGTTAGGCAAACACGCGATTTTATTCCCGGGTCTGCAGACTTGCCTACAGACAGAATTGTGTTCAGTACAGTGCGAGACAATGAGACTGTAAGACTGGGTTTGTTCAACTGCATCATTTTCCTCCTGACTGGCTAGTCTTATCTCAAGCAGGATGTCTTTCCCTGTCGTAGACTTAGCAATATCCACAAGTGACTTCACCTCAAAGTACTGCGGAGATTCACACTTGAGGATGGTGCCAGTGCTACATGTTCCTCCGTACGTTTTCAGTTCCTGGTCATTGTAATGAAAAATGGGCTGTGATTTGTTCTTCAACTCCAGATTAGATTCGCAGTTTTCCCATTTAGCGGTGCGTTTTTCCTCAACGAACTTAATATTTGTGCCTGAAACAACTAAAATAGATTAGAAACGCATCACCCACTCACATAACAAAACATATGTTCGACTTATGATATTTACAAAAAATTAATATCTTTACTTTTGAATCATATATAATATTTGACTAGCATATGATTTTACATTCAATAATAAATTATGTTAAGATTTATAGTAGTATGTTTACTGTCGCAATGTCTTTCTTCTTGTCACCGCATCTGCGTTACTTTAATTGTTAATTTAAGCATGACATCCCCATCCCCCCCCCCCCCCCCATTTTATTTGGCGAACAGAACTTAAAATGCTCGCCATGAACCTGGAATGGCACGTTACGTGACAGGCACTGAAAACACCATCCCTTTCCTTACTACAAAAGTGGTAGATATGACCTTCATATATGTGACAATAGGATGTAACGTCTGTCAACAGAATCTCAATCGCTAGTCATGCGCTGCTGAGTTTCTCGGTCACCTTCATGACTGTTAAATACCATTTTCTTAAAGGCTATGTTATAGTTACCAACCGAGTTGGCGGTGTGCATGAATTGGAACACCTAGACACGTGCGAATTGTGATCCCGAGACGCGAAGCGTCGAGGGATTACATCGCACGTGCCTAAGTGTTTCAATTCATCCGAGCCGACAGCGAGGTTGGTAACTGACTTACCATTCAACCATTAAAATCAATTCCAAACAGCTAAAAAACATTTAAATAAATATATTAAACACACGTTGAAATAATACAGGTTCTTTTGTTGATATCATTGGTACGATATTAATGGCGCTTCAAGATAATGAAACGGTACCTAAATACGGTAGGTGACAGAAGCATGAGGAAATCGCCTCACACGTGCAGCATGCTGAAATATACTTGCCTCATAACAGAAAGTATAATCATTGTAAACATCACATGAGTAACCACAAAAGACTAAATCTCAAAATATAAATAAGGAGATGTTTACCACTGTAGACGTTTAAGATTTACAAAATTAACCATGTCCAACTAATTTCTATCACTTTAAAGATCTAAATCATTTGGTCATTTAAATGTCTTCTTAATGTCAGTTGGAGTCGCTGGTCTAGTGGTTAGCTCTCTGGACAATTATCAGGATGATACGGGTTCGATCCCCGGTTTCGTCAAAAACATTTATCAATTCTCCTAATCCAAAATACAAGTTATTTTACGAACCATCTTCACTATGAGAAACAACTATTTAAAACTTTGAACTTGTTGATAGGTGAGTAAGTTAGTTGAACACCGGTGTTCATTAAACTTACCACCTGAGCACGAACAAAACACGGTATTCAAGTAAGTTACCGACCCTAATAGAACAATAGAGTTGAATGGTAATTGTTATTACCAAACTACGCAGAATTGTTATTTATATATACATTTTAAAGACCAAATGATTTAGATCCGCTCCTTTACTTCAGTCCCTACAGATAAGGTGAGAGCCCTTAACAATCTAGAAAGCGACCCTTATATTTGCTAATTAGAACACAAAGACAAGGGCAAACCCCTTCACAATCTGGTAATCGACCTCTATACGCCTCAGTTTGATATAAAGACGAGGTAGAGTCCTTAGCATTCTTGGATCGACCTTTATAATTGCAAAATAAAACATAAAAACAAGCGCAATGTCCTTCCCAATCTAGAAATCGACCCCTATAATCTCTCAGTTTGACATAAAGACAAGCTCTTAACCCTTCACTATGTTGGAATCGATCCTAATATTTACTAAATAAAACATAAAGACAAGCGCGATACCCTTCACAATCTAGGAATATGAACATGAAAACGTGATAAAAGCCGCTTACAATCAGAGTATGGACCTCTCTACTCAGTCAGTGTAAAAAAAATAACGAGCTAAGAACCTATCACAAAGTACTAGGACTCCATCATTTGAACGCATACACAAATAAAAACCTTAATAAGTTACATAAATCCCATTTGATAATGCAAACTATATTAGTAACAAGCAAATTACTAGATTGTGATCATTCCTAGATTTCGAAAATCCAGTCTTGAGAGAATTGAATTTATTGATTTTAAAATATCACAAAGAATAGATCTGCTAAGCTTGACATGACTTTGCAAGAAACCTTACGATATTGTCGTGAGAGGATTTAATAAATTTGAAGTGATTGGTGGAATTGAGATTGACGAAAAACGCGTTCTGTAACGATTGTCATCCTTAACCAGACTATGATAGTTTCCGAAGCTGTTTCCCCGATACGACAGAGACGTACAGTGCACGTCTCTTGAATTTGGTATGGTCCACATTCAAACATTTATCTTCACGGTATTCGTTACTCTTTTCAAATAGGCCATTGTAAGCTTGGATGACCTTAGTCTCCACGGGTTTAGTCTCCACGGGTCATGCCAGTACTGAGCTCCCATTCCATTGAGACGATACAGAATGGGTTGGCTGTGTATGAACTATTCAACCCATTAGATGTCACCATACCAATAATCAGTCTATCAGGGACTTCGTCGTTAAACATTGCAGCAAAATAAAAACTCAGGCTGGTTTGAAGTGACCAACGCCATCTTGATCAAGAATCTCTAGAGGGGTTGAGGCTTTTTTCAAACTGATTGTCCTTAGAAACATTCATGGCATCAGTTCATAAATCATAAAAAGTATTTCGTGTTGGAGCGAAACAATTTAACTTAGACATTGACCACATTCACAATATGTCATTCGAAATGAATCACGTCTTCCATGAGGACAAGGTTGATGAGTCCATTGTTTCCAACTTCCAGGAGTCGCCGAATCGGTAACCGTATCACCAGAATCTCTGTAATACAGCCGACTGGTGAGTACACTTGACTTTACGTCTGTTCTTCTCTGTCTAAGCTTTTTACCTAGGTCGACGTAGTCTCTCCAGCCGTTGGTAACATGGAATTTTACGGGCTGGAAGCTGTAATGTGATCCAATGTTCTCGTAGTACTGCTGTTTGATAAGGTGTCAAGTCGAATAAATATAAACTGGTAGGTAGGGCTTCAGTAAATACGTTTTCCGTCAGTAGAGACATGGTGTACTTTACACTATGCTTTAGATATTTCGCCCCTAAAGCAATGCCATCAACAAGGACACGCTTTAACCTGTCTGTGAGATATCAAAGAGATGTCAAAGCTTTGCTGTAGCCTCGATAGCAGGATGTCATGATAGGATCACATCAAGTCTGTCCATGGAAAGTAATGTTTTTTTTACATTTTTACACTCTGTAGTTCATGATCAAAGCTGTAGTAGGCTATATTCGTTTGAAGGAAATGCTTTTATACATGTGTTCATCTCCTGTTTCAACATTCTAGCAGCCAAAAAGATAATTCATTTACCTATCCAATGATATTTATTACTTCATAAAACATGGAGGCGGTCGTACTGTAGGGGCACGAAAAAGCGTTACTATCGACACCAAAAGATAAACAACAACAACAAAGAATATTTGCACCACCTTGTACGTATACTTAAATAAAAGACAATTCAATTACCTATCTAATGATATATATTGATTTTAATACATAGAGGCTGTCGTACTGTAAAGGCTCAAAACGCGTTACTATATAACCAAACTGATAAACAACTTCTGAGAGTATCTAGGAATATGTGCGTCACTTTGTGCGTATACTTAAATGAAAGATAAATCAATTACCTATCCAATGATATATACAACAATATAATACATAGAGACAGTCGTACCGTAAAGGCACAAAAAGCGTTATTACATAACCAAAATGATAAACAACAACTTATGAGAGTATCAAGGAATATTTGCACAACCTTGTGCGTAGACTTAAATAAAAGATAATTTTATTACCTATCCAGTGCCGTATACTACGTTATAATACATAGAGGCGTTCGTACCGTAAAGTAAAAATGCGTTACTGTGTATCCCTTCTTTCATTTTTGTTATTCTTGTTCAAACAACAACTTCTGAGAGTATCAAGTGATATTTGCACCACCTTGTACGTATACTCAAATGAAATATGATTAAATTACCTACCCAATGAAGTATCGTACTTTATAATGCATAGAGGGTTTCGTAACGTAAAGTTAAAAAAACGTAACTATGTATTCCTTCTTTCATTTTCGTTATTCTTGTCCAAACAACAACTTCTGAGAATATCAAGGGATATTTGCACCACCTCGTACATATACTCAAATGTAAGATGATTAAATTACCTACCCAATGAAGTATCGTATGTTATAATAAAAATGCGTTGCTGTGTATCATCTCAATTACCTCATTGACGTAAAAGCACAGGTTTGATTTAAAACACCACAAATAGAAACGCATAATACAGGATACTTAGTCAGCAATCCACTATGGGCTCTTTGTAGGGTCGGGTAGGAATGGGTGGTGCAGGGTACAGTAAGATACGGCAGAGATGGATATATGAATCTTCCCAAACATAACCACTCAATGAAAAGTGGTGCAATAATTATGTGGTTAGGGACAGATTGTGTGTTGATGATATTGAATTGCTATCTGTCTCTCTGAGGCCATTTTATTTGCCAATATTTGTCTATATTCACCCTAAAGGTAACAACAACAAAGCAGCTGACATAATTTCGAAACATGTCAATAAACTTAAAAACATATCAGCAGACGCACCTAAGCTTATTTTGGGAAATTTCAATGGATGTGTTCTGAAACAAGCATTACCTAACTACTATCAGTACGTCACATGCGCTACCCGCAAGGATAAAACAATAGACTTGTGCTATGGGAACATAAGGAGGTGTACCTCTCTTACGTAAAACCCCCGCTTTGTCAATCTGACCATAACTCTATTCACCTTGTCCCTCTATACAAGCAAAAGCTAAAGTCACAAAAGCCAATCATGAAGACTGTGAAAGTGTGGTCAGAGGACTCCATTAATCAACTCAGAGGCTGCATCGATTGCACGCTTTGGGACACTTTCCACCAACACACATCGAGTCTTGATGAACTCAAAGACGTCGTGACTGACTACATAACATTCTGTATGGATACCATGATACCAACCAAGACAATTAAGATATACCCTAACAACAAGCCATGGAACAACAAAGGATTTGAAAATGCTACTCAACGAGAAGAAACGTGCATACTGCTCTGGCAACCCAACACAGGTAAAGCACATTCAAAGAGACATGAAACATTTGACAAATAAGTGCAAAATTGACTAAAAAGAAAAAAATTGAAAAATAATTCCGGAAAAATAACTTAAAGGCAGCATGGCAGGGTGTAAAAACCATGATCGGTACTAACCAAAACCGAACCAGTCTTCCTGCTTCCGACGAACTCTCATTAGCTAATGAACTGAATCATTTCTACTGTAGGTTTGATATCCACGACTTTACAAATGATCGTCGAACTATCAACGAGTCTCTGCCAGCTGGAAAGGATATCACCATCACAGAGGATGATGTTCTTAGAGTCTTCAAGAAGAGAAATATCAGCTTCCGTCCCTGACTGTATACATGGAATAATATTTCGTAAATGTTCAGAACAGGTAAGCTGTATATATTAAGCAATATTTTAGAAGTATGTTAATTCAATCCATATACCCGCAATCTGGAAAACTGCCAGTGTGATTCCCTTTTCCTAAGAAGGCGAAACCAACACGATCAAATGACTATCGGCCTGTGGCTTTAACGTCTATAGTAATTATATGTTTTGAGCGCGTTATCCTGCAATTCCTCCTACACGAAACACGACATCTCATGGATCCATTACAGTTCGCCTACAGAGCTGGACGTGGTGTTAAGGACGCTCTGCTTTCCCTCCTACACACTGTGTATACTCACCTGGACACTCCAAAATCATATATGCGAGTTCTGTTAGTCGACTTCTCATCAGCATTCAACACAATACAACCCCACCTAATGATGCATAAACTACTTACTATGGAAGTTAATAGCAATCTTATACGTTGGATTGAGACTTTCCTCACACAGCGGTTTCAGCGTGTTAAAGTTAATTGTACTTCTTCTGATATAACACAGACAAATACTGGTGCTCCGCAAGGATGTGTTCCATCTCCGGTTCTGTTTACTCTCAAAACAAATGACTGTACTAGCAATCAACTTAATTCCTTTTTATTCAAGTTCGCAGACGATGCAGCATTAGATTACTAGAATTACAGGAATGAAGTAGACATAGTCTCATCTTGGTGTAAAGACAACTTTCTTATGTTAAACGTTGACAAGACAAAGAAAATGATCATAGACATTCGTACCAAAAAACAATCACTAGACTCAGTTTTTATTGATGGAAAGACAGTGCAAATTGTGGAAGAGTACAAATATCTTGGAACTATACTGGACAATAAACTCTCTTGGAAAGCATTGTACACAAAAGGACAGCAAAAGTTATACTTTCTTCGTAAACTACGCTCTTTTAATGTTGGAAAAGTCATGTTAAATCTTTATTATCAGACTTTTATTCAAAGTGTTATCACCTTTTGTTTACATGCATGGTACGGTAGTCTCCCCCAGTCACTTAAAAACAAAATTAACTCCATTGTCAAACTCTCCAGCAAAATTTGCGGCATGCCCCTCCAACTTTTGCTACAATTTATGAGTCTCGAAGCGAAAAGAAGGCCGATACGTCCCATTTTCTCGATAACCAGTTTGAACTTTTTCCATCCGGCTGCCGCTTCAAAATCCTACTTTACAAAAACAATAGAATTTCAAAATCTTTTTACCATGCAGCATTCGTATTCTCAACAAATCTTAGCTTTGTTGTCGTTATTTTAATCCTCAATCGTTATCTCTATAATGTAATGTACATCCCCTTCTTATGTGTATATAGCTTTTTATTAAGGTTTTCTTAAACGTATATTGATAATACTTACTGCTGTTATCATTCTTAATGTTACCCTTGTATTTTTAATATTTATTCAATGATTATTATTTATAGATATTTAAGTTATTTGATGTTTATTTCATATTCGTACTTGTTAATGTTCCAGAGCTCACATGAATGTAAATCAAATTTCCCTTGTGGATATTAAAGTCTTATCTTCTCTTATCTTAAACATGGCATTTATATTAAGTATTTGTAAATTATATTAAGTATAATGATCAAATAAACTCGACAGTTAGATGTTGTATTTAAATATATGAGTGCAAAAGATTTTTTTAATATGAAAAACCTTAGAAACACATTGACGTATAAACTTTCACTGGAATAATACTTGTTAAACATCATAAAGTAATTGGAACTTACTTATCACTAAGTAACCAATTAACAATTATACTGTTGAAATATATTTGAACATTCCATAGATCACATGTCGTGCCTGTACAGAACCCGATGATAAGGATCGCATTCAATCTAGATACTTTGTCAAGAAAACATGGAAAGGAATATTATATCTCGTTCAGCGATTGATACTAACAAGCATCCTATCAAAAGAAACCTTTTCATTAAGGTACTTACAATTTAACGCACTTTTTTATGATAATATAACGCATATTTGATCTGAACATTTTACTGCACACACTATTACATTTTATAACACTATGTTTATTACGTTTGGTGATTTAAAAAAAAATCTAACTGCAGTATAACATCTTACTGCGTTCTCATAACAATTTACCGCACTTCCTACATTTTACGGCGCTTATTACATCTCACGTCGTAGGCCGGGTTTACACTTCGTCCGTTTTTGAATGCGATGCGTTAAAAAAAGTTGCATACGAACGCAGCACGTTGTTTTCAATGAGTTGTCTTACACTGCGGACGTCTCTTCAATGTTCTGTTCTATTTAATTCGCAAGGCACTCGAAATCGCATTGGAATTCCCTATGTGACGTCATTATTTTGTCATTGGAAGAGGTATTCCCCAACACGTTGCACCTTTGAATTAGTCATGTTTAGTCTGAAAGAAGTAGTACCATTATAAAGAATGATATGGAGATTCAGAGGAACGTTATTCATTAATGTCAACAACATTCATATATTGAAGATAAACCAACGTGCACCTGTCTATCAAGTCATATATCCATTGATTTTGCACACATACACATTGTACCCTTCAGTTCATTATCCATATACTGTCTATTACATACCTACATATACTGTACATTACATGTGTACATGCATACACGTACATACATACATACATACATACATACATACATACACACACCAAAACATACACTGCAAAAATGGTGTTTGGATATTAAACACAAACCCAAACACATATCTTGTCCTCTTTTTTAAACACATGGAATTTCAAACATGTTTAAATCCCAAACACGTTCCGTAAAGTGTTTAATATCAAAACACATATGGGTAAGAACATGTTGTAGAAAGTGTTTTGATCTTAAACATGTTGTGAAAGTGTTTTGATTTTAAACATGTTGTGAAAAGTGTTTTGATTTTAAACATGTTGTGAAAAGTGTTTTGGTATTAAACATGTTGTGAAAGTGTTCTGGTATTAAACATGTTGTGAAATGTGTTTTAATTTAAAAAATGTTCTGACAGGTGTTTTGGTATAAACCATGTTGTAAACTATTAAACTAAATATTTTCTAAGATATTCAAGACCTTAAACAAAAAAGAGATCTTAATCTTAATATTAAGCAAACAGACAACAATCACAAACGGCAATGAATTGCATATTAGTTTTGCAAGTTTTTTTTAGTTCATAAACCTTCTAACACCTCACCATATGATAGAAATAATATTAATACATTTTGATGAAATAACTTCTTTTAACACCTTAAATACTTGAAATCAATAACTGCTAACCGATAATTTTATGAATAATATGAAATGATTATGTTTCAAAAGGAATCTAAAGTTAGTTAAAAACATTATTCAACATAATATGAAGTAACATGCAAATGTGAAAATATGATAAAAACAAAGAATAAATGAAAAGATAAGACATATGATAGGTTCACAATATTTATTTGATTTACGGCCAAATTTGACCTGATCAAAATTTTAAAAATTACAGATGGGAAGCGACAGCAACAAACTTATGAGCTAGTGGCACTGTGGCTCTTCAAGTTGTGCATGATTACATGATGATCAAAATAGGTGAGGGACTTGTTGGTGATAATCAGTAGTCGGGGTGCTTCCTTGTGGCAGCTGGTCAGGTCATCATTTTTCAACTAAAAAGAAAAGTGGGAAATGCTACACTAACTGTTCTACTGAATTTAAGTGAAGAACTTCTAATAAGGAATATCATCCAAGTGTCTTCTTCTATCAAATGTAATTAATGCAGCAGCACTTGATCAAAACATTAATTATCTGAGGGGTTTTTGGTAGCTAGTTTGGTAATAACTTTGCCACACAAAAATGGAGGTTTAAATATAATTCCAAAGCCGCATACGATTCAATCAGTATATATATATATATATATATAAGTTTTTGCAAATGCTTTGGTTATGACCCTATTAAAAAAATGCAATCAGCAAACGAAACCTTACAAATTAATGAGATTTAGAATAATATCAAGCGATAACTTACATAAACTTTTGAGATTATGTTTGGTGATGCCTTTTGCTGTATCTTGGGACTGTCATTGCTATTTTTCCTCAGTCAACATGGTCATTTCTAAAACAGCCTCGGTGGTGTCGCATTGTTCATCAAGATCTTCATTCTAAAAAAACAAAGTTAAGAAAAGGTTCCATGAACTCATGAATTATTCATAAATAATCAGCAAGTCTGACTATACATGCTAAAAGGAATGTACCACATTGTTTAAGATAGAAAATGTGATCTCAATAAAACAAAATGAAATGTTTCAAATTGCAAGACAATGGGTTTTTTTCTAATCTCAAGAAAGATTTTTAAATCAACATACAATGTTTGGTTAAGCTATGATAATCCATTTCCATTCATTTCACACAAATGGCCGCAACTGATTATTTCATGATACTTGGATATTTTTCTAGGACTATATATGTTCGGGTTGCGTAACGAGAAGTTTTGACCATCCGGAGACAATACATTCGGCATAGACTTAAATTATGTTTCTTTGGAAAAATTGAAGGAAAATTTCGTTCAAAAAACGTGCTACTGTCCCTTTAGCGTAGCATTAATCGTTTTCATGAAATAAGTTATTAATGGATCAGCATAAAACATTTAAACAATTTAATTGAAATCCCCATAGCTTTAAGTACACAACTTACTATTTGATTATTTGATCAAGTGACGAAAAAACAATGTTTACAATATTAATCTACAACAATTATCAATATGAATATATTTGTAAGAGAAACCTGTAATATTCGAATGGTAGCTTTGAACAGGTATTGTTATTTACTTCATGGTATGTCAGGTAGACAAAATACTCTATTATTTAACACCTATTTTCATTATTATCTGAGTTCGTTATAGCATCATAATTTTGTGACGTCTCGTGTATTGAACCAAATCTTACCTTGCAAAATGTTGATTTCTTGGTCTGAACAGTTCATTTGTCGAAGGAATTCAAGCACACCTTGTACCGTTGAATGTTCATTCAAACTTTGAACACTCATGTTTGGTGGTATTGTCCGTTTTCAGTGTATATAACAAAAACGTATCAAACAAAGGAACAACTTCGCGCAATAATTATAATCAAGGGGCAAGTAACTCTAATTGAACGCTGAATTCCTTTGATCTGAACCACGTCTAACAGGTTCGAAACAAAGAGAATTGAAACTTTACTTTAGCTTCCTATCATACGCACAAGCTTTATCTTGTTTTCATATATTTATTAAAAATCAATTTATGGGTGGAAATGTGAAAACAATTTTGGTAAATTTTCAACTAGTAAACTGACGATCAAAAGAAAGTTGTCACCATAAAATTTTGAATATTTCCAAAATGGATTCGAACCCAGGTTTTTAACTTTCAGGAGCAGTTCACACAAACGCAACACACTCATTTCCAAACAACCAAGCTGATGCATTTGTTAATATCCGTGCTGCGTCCCAAAAGTCAAAACCACGTTTTTTTCACTTCCCTTGAATTTTCATGCACATAACTCCATATAAACCCGTGACAATGGTAACTTGCTATCACATCAACCGAAAAAGCACTAAAGCAATGCCACGTTTGACTGCTGAAGAGAGGGAAAGGGCCATTGGCATGGCCATGATGGGGACGGAAAAGTCAACAATAGCAAGAAGACTTGGTTGTTCACGCCAATGTATAACTAAGTTATTTCAGCGGTTCCAGCAGACTGGCACAACACGTGACCGACCTCGGAGTGGCAGACCACGTGTCACAACCCGCAGGGAAGACCGTTTCCTTAGAACTTTACATCTTCGTAATCGGTTCCTGACAGTGACGCAATCAGCAGCAACAGCGCTTGGTCGTCGTGTGAGTCGACACACTGTGAGGAGACGATTACTTCATGCTGGAATAAGGGCTTACCGACCTCTTCGTGGGATGGCACTGACCCTCGAACATCGCCTCGCAAGACTTCGATGGGCACGACGTGTACTGCGTTGGCAGCGACGCGAATGGCAACGCGTTCTCTTTACTGACGAGAGTAGGTTTAACCTGTTCCATGCTGATGGGAGAATACGTGTTTATCGTCGTAGACATGAAAGAGAGGCTCCAAATTGTGTCCAAGACGTTCATCAACAAGGAGGAGTTGGTTTAATGATTTGGGGTGGAATTTGTGATGACCAGAAGACACAACTTGTGGTGATACGTGGCAATATGAACGCACAACGCTATGTTGATGAGATATTGAGACCTGTAGCAGTGCCATTTCTGCAGCAACGAGCAATGGGAAGCATTCTGCAGCAAGACAATGCAACTCCCCATACAGCCAGGATCACTCAGAACTATCTGGACAACGCTAATGTCGTCGTTTTGCCCTGGCCATCACGTTCTCCCGATATGTCTCCTATCGAACACCTGTGGGATCATCTTGGTAGAGAGTTAAGGAACCGTCCAAACCAACCAACTACTATTCGAGAACTTGAAAATGCCTTACAAGATACGTGGCAACAGATACCTGATAACGTCATCAGAAGACTGACGTCATCCATGAGAAGACGATGTGACGCTTGTGTTCGTGCCAGGGGAGGACATACAAGGTACTGATGTGATATGTACACTTGTCAGTACTAGGAATCGCCGATTCATGTGCCATAGACGTTTTCCAAAGTTGTGTGGAAAATGACATTTTGGACCCCTAGTGGTCGCCAGAGACTGTAAATATTTGAGATGCACTGGCAGCAATTCGATTCTTTGCATGGATAACCACACATTAACGCAGTAAAAATATTTCATAACATCAAACTTGTATCTGTTGTCGTTTATCTTTAAGAGTCAATTGAAGTGGGTGACAACTTTCTTTTGATCGTCAGTTTAGTAGTAAACTTTTATTTTTTAAAAGTACACTGGAGTAACATGTTTTCGTGGTATTTATAATGCTGTATGTTCTCCCAAACACCTTACCGCTCCCAGCCAGTTAACGCTTATTTTCTTGACCAGTTCTTAAAATCATTGAGATTTTAAAACATTTATTGTTAATCTAAAACATATATACATATTTTTGCGAAAATGTTTTCCAGTTGACCACTGTTATTCTAATCCTGTTCGAATCACCTGACTTTTGAATATAATACCTGTTTAATTGATAAATATATGAAAGTATAGAATTGTTAAGTCTTATTCATTTTTTGCTATTTTGTATGACTTTCTGGTGCAAGGAAAATACAGTTTGCTTTGCTTGCTCATGTTTAATCTTTAAGTACATGAAATTCAAGGTGTTTGATGACAAAAAGCTCTTCTGATACTATAAATAAACTCTAAACAGCCGAAGGATTTCTTTTCTTTATCAGAAATAATTTAAGACATACTTTGCAAAATATTTGTGAAAATGAAATAATTCAATGACCATGTAAATATTTTAAACACATATCAACATAAATTTAAAAGCTAAACGTACACTATCGGTCTGTGTTTTTTAATATAAATAACATAAACAATTTGAAGTTGTGGCATGTGTTGTATTGTCATAAATTAACTTTATAGAAATAAAATGAAAACTGGTGACACCAAACATAATGCTGAAAATCGTCATCTGTTTTTAAAATGTCAACAAGATTTAACAAAAGAATAAAACAACTGTTTATTTATCATGAAATATTGATAGATATGTACTTTATCATTTTATACTGTTCAGGATGTATGTTATAATCGGCAATAACATCAATAGAAGAGTATATTTATTTATTCTTCGGATGATAATACTGATAGAAGTAATAATAATTATAATAATATAATCATCATCGATGTGGTCAAATTTGATATGAATGTAACTCCTACTGATATTTTCAGATTGTATTTTGTGACATTTAGAAAAAGGATATACGATATATCAAAGCATACATTATAGCAACATATACGCATTCAACATGTTATCACGACTACATGCTTTCTTATACTTAACTAATATGAGAATAATTTGTGCGTAGTACAATGTGTTTATATTTGAAACATGTTTTGATTTACAACTATTAATAAATGATGTGTTTAGCATTTAAACACATTTAACATCATGTTATGAGTGAAACATATACGCAACATGTTTAAAATCACAACGCCATTTTTGAAGTATAGTGCAATGTGTTTATATACATAAGGAAAAAAGTTAAGCACCCCCAAGTTTTTCACCAGTAAGTTTTGTCTGAGAATAACGAGGACCACATTGCAGTAAAAGTAATTGTATGATATGATAGAATAATAATTTTGCAATTTAAGAACGTAATTTCATTAAAATATCATTTCGGATATTTTGAATAATTGCAGTTATACAAATTGGTAATTTTGAGATCAAAAGGTGAATATGTTCAGAAAGTCAATATGTGTATTATTCCATTATTCCTATTCCACTGATCAAACTTTATTATGGATCTCTTAAGCAAAAGTCACTAGTTACAGCAGTATGGACCTCCAAAATCTCATTTTTTGGAAAATGACCCATTCATAAAAAGGGACTAAATGGGGCAGTTTTAACCTTAACAACGACTATAAATCAAAAAGAAGTATAGGGTTACTGAGTCAAAGTGAAAGAAGACCACCTTTATTCCAAAATCGTCTGGTTATGGCCATTTTCTAAAAATTATCGAACATTCTTATCAAATTTCAAAACCCAATTATGTCCATATTGTGAAGGATACGTGTTTTTTTTAAAGTGTAAAATTATATAACAAAATTGTTGTTCATGACAACTAACATCAGAATCCATCGCATACTTTTGACAAACGGACGATAGTTATTTTGGGTGAAATATCAGTACCATTACGTTTTTTATCTTAAGTTCTCAAAATTTCATCATGTATGATGATTTTAAAGATACCAAGTCACGAAAAACTTTAGTTTCTATGTCAAGGGGATCCAATTAGTCATATTGTCGTGTTTTTCTCCACAGATGCATTTTGCAATTTTGAAAATAGGGGGGTGCTTAACTTTGTTCTCTATGTATATTTGAAACATGTTTTGAATTACAACACATAATAATTTATGTGTTTTGCATTTAAACACATTTCGCAACATGTTTTGAGTAAAACATGTACGCAACATGTTGAAATTCAAAACGCCATTTTTTGCAGTGTACATACATTTTTCACTTCGGAAAAATCACAATGAAGACATTCGCAAGCAAATCGCATGTAAACCCTCAAATCACATGCGTCAATGCAATGCGAATTATTCGGACATAGTGTAAACCCGGCAAAGTGTTTCAATATAAGCACTTTTATCAATGAATAGTATAATTTGACTTTTAATTTTGTTAATGAAAACTGAAGAAGGTTCATGGATTAAGAAATATACTTTTAATCTCAAACTTTTGAAAGATGGTGTGTTCTCATTATCAAAACATCGGCAAGGTCGTGCAAAAAAACGTTGTTGATCTTTTCTTAAAAGTGGATATCTTTTCTGTAAAAATAAAATCAAACCGATCTTGTGTTCATGAAACTATCTTTTCAAATGTCATGAGATACCTTGATCAGAAGAAAGGACGATGCGACGGTGAACATACTTATTGAATGATTATCACAGTTACATGATTGAAACCTGCAAACTAACCAAAAATACTTACGGAAATTACATTATAAAGTGCATCAACGTAGTCAGATGGCATGGTAAAAATCTTACGCCATCAAATATTTAAAAGAACCAAAGGTGTTTTTTAAATTGTTGTTGGTATCGTGGAATATCATATCATAGACAACATATAATTTGACCGTATATCTTTTGCCTGAAGGGCAAATACTAGGCATTATTTATAGAAGATAACTGCGTATACCTGAAAGACCAAAGAGTACTAGAAAGGCATTTAACATTTGACAAAATATCATACTCACAGACTAAAAGAAAAGAATCTTCCAAATCCGGAGAACGTAATCGGTACATGCCTACAACTGTTGAATAAGACAAAATGCCAAAAGTTTAATTAAAAAATATAGCCATTGACTATGTAGCTCATCAGGCCATCTTTAATCTATTTAATAAATTCTTACAGGGTCACCATATAAACTGTGACAGGTTCCCCGAATCCTTAAATCATAATCTACGTCAACTTAGATTTTAGCTTTGTAGACCTTTGTTTCTGGATCAGAAGATGAAAATAAGTTTTTAAAGCGTGGTCGCTGTGGCTCTTACAAGAGGCCACAGGATCACCAAATCTATGATTAAGAATCCCTATCAGCTAACGAGTCTGTACACAAAGTGTCATCCTTCTTGGCCTCTTGCTTCTGGAAGATGCAGAACGTTTTCTAGAGCGTGATAACTGTGGCCTTAGTTATGGGTCACATGGTCACCGTATCTATAAATGTATAACCCATATGCACTCAAAGGTTTAAAGTCTTGTTTGTGGAGAAGATTATGAAATTAGGTTTTAAGAGAATGGCTCATGTGATCCGTATTAAGGACCTAAGGGTTCTGGAAGATGAAGAACTTTTTTAGGGCGTAATAACTGTATAGGTCACAGGTTCACAAAATCCATAAACTAAACTCCTCATTAGTCAATGAATCGGCACACAAGATTTCAAATATCCCGGGTCAATGGTTCTGGAGAAGAGGATTAAATAGTTAAAACCATAAGCCTATTAGGCGTTTCCGGCTAGATGACTAGAAAGTTGTTTCAAAGGTGTCATTCAATTAGTATTTAGATCAAAGTGATCAATGGTTTAACTGACAGCAAGAAAACAAATGTTTTTAGCCATAAAGAGATGAACAATTTCATTTTTACAATGTAAATTGTTTGTCATTTTGAAAAAAATGACATATTATTATCTGCTTATATATTATATGTAAAAAGTCAAAAGAGCATAAAATTGATAAACTAAACACTTTCATTTGACTATTTGGACAAGTTGGTTTTTACGCTGGTTTGATTATGCGCCCCAAATAACTTGCGAACTATTAGATGAAATCTCTGTTATAACTGTTAGCAATGAATAGTAGAAATAATATTTCGGATGTTTTTAAAAACATTATACATTCAACGAAACAATATTTAGTGGTTTCAAATACGGGGACATAGATTAAGGCCGGATATACGTCACGCAGCATGGTTGAACCTTCAATGACCACATAGCCTTTTCATTTTGTAAGTCGGCGCTAAATATACAGTGCTTGAAAACAATTCTTTGTAGGACAAAATGAAAATCGAGTCAAGCTAAAAATTAATCACATTAATGAATTACCGAATTATCCATGGAGCATAGTAGTATATACTCACAGGATTTATAATTGCAGTGCAAGGGTAATAAGTCAGCTGGTTCGTATGACATAAGTATCTCACGTGTTTTTCAAGCACATTTTCTATTATAGTATCGAGTGAACTCACGTCTTTCAACTTCTTCTTCCTGTCTGATGATTTTTTCTTGATTCGCCTGAAGCAGTTCTAGTTTCTGAAGGAAAAATAATCTTAAGTATCATATTTGGTCATTTTGAACATTAAACATTATTGATATACAAAATATATTATTAAAATCTTTCACAGACGATTATCAATTCAATACACTAACCGTTTTGTAACCACATGTTACCGACAAGATTGATTAAATGCTGACTTATCCAACCAGCCTCTCATAGTTCGAACCATACATCTTTCCAATAAGAAAAACACCTTATTAGAAAAATATAAAGATAAAGATATGATGAGCAAGTTTTAAGTTCTACTGAGGAAACGAGGCTATCCGTGTACAGTCTAAATTCAACTTGTCTCCCAAAATAATACAGAACCCATAATGCAGCAATAGGCGCTACTTCGTTGGGAAGTTTATGCTCCTGGAAACTTAAGAAAATATGATGTATGAAATTTGAGGTCTGTTCCCGAAGTGAAGCTACATACTACGAATTCACAATGTACAGAGATAATTATATATCATTAAGGTAATCTCAGTGCACTGTATCAAAATGGTTCGATATTCATAAGTAAAAGTTGCTTTGTAAAAGGACACCTGCTTTGTTAACGATAATAGATAAATGGTTAAAATTATGAACCGAAGCTGCTTGAACCGATCAATTTCTCTAATTAAGTTACCCTTTTTTCATAAAATTCAACCTTCTAAGCCTCTAAGTATGTTTAAATGACAATAGAAGCATTCTGCATTCATGTATTTGTGATTTTTACAGCCGAAATTCAAAACAAAACGGCAAAGGTCTTTAATATTCAGGTTGAAGCTAGCACGTTTTTAGTTATTCATGTAATTTATCCGTTTTTAAAATAAATATAACTAACTGGTTAGTTATTCGTTATTCGTAATTCGAATAACAAAAAACTAACTTGTTAGTTATTCGATATTCAAATAATAAATAACTCGCTGACTTTTATATCATAACCTTTTATGCAATGTCTGTAATTTACAAACATACGAGGGGATATCAAAAAGTTGCAATTATCACAAAGAATGTACTAGCGAATACGGACCAAAATGGTCACTGTAGCATAAGTGATCCTTGTCTAGTTCCTGTGACCACAATAGTCTTTTTAACGAAAGTCAGTTTTACGTATGTTGACCAAATAGCACAGTACTCCCCTATTATAGAGAAAATTGAGGCGTGCATGCAGTGTAATTAAGTTTTTACATTTGAAGGGATATACTGCACGTAAAATTCATGATGAGATCCTATATGGATGTCATCAAGAAAGTCGAGACGCTGGTTCAAGTAGATCGCCGCTTAACTCTACAAATGATAATGCATGAAACAGGTCTGAGTTATGGCTGTGCATGGAACATACTCCATAACCAGTTGCATATGTCCAAAGCGTCAGCAGTGTTGTTGTTTTAAACTTTCAAAAAACCCAGACAACGATGATTTTACAATAATGTATTTTTGGAATATCATACGGCACTATCTTGTAATGTTTAAACATTGTTAATAACATGTTTGATAGCAAAAACAATGAGCCGATTAGTGTTTTCAATCTGTTGATATCGATTCAGTTTTTATAGTTGTATATCACATTAAAAAATGCAGAAAACAAAGATTTTTCAACATTGTATTATATTGGCAAAATGCAGTAAGACTTTGTTCACTTATTCATCAAATGTATATACCTAGAGCATTGAAAAAACATTTTATTATCAAAATTCATATGTACATACGAATAATATTCGCATGATTTAATAAACCCCGTCTGATCTTGAGATGGGACGTCACAACTTAGGATTCAAGTGGGACAGCATTCCAAATTGGGATGATACATCTAACACGGTTCATGCATGGACATTGAAAACAATTATGATTTAATTTTTAGATTATTGGGTAGAATATAGCGTTAAGTTTAATTGTATGAAAAAATTAAATCAATTTGTTAAAATAACTCACCGGGATTTTATTCGTGAATAAATCCTGTTACGTGATCGCTTGTTGACATTATGCAAATTAATAGGGTAAAAGGCAGTAAACGAAACACCACTGTAAATATATTATTACAACATTATTATTTGTTTTGAATTTATTGGGGAAAACTTCACTGTTTTTCGTGTCAGTATATGAAATCGTTTTAATTTATTTTTTGCCCCCACTTAAATGTAAAGTGTTGACAAAATTTGGTGTGAACCGTTCAATGTGTTTTTGAAAATAATTGCTTAATGTGGCAGTATATATTTCCTACGATTTTATGTAATTATTGTAATATCTAGGACAAAAATTGATAAACAATTCAATCATATGAGTTTTTTTCGATTTTGGAGAAATGTGAATTGTAAGCCAAATATGTATGTTTGTCAAAAAGCAATCTTTTGACCTTTCATTTGCTGACAAAGTCGTTTCATCAGCACAGCTTTCTAACGAGAAATGTTTGCTGTTATACTTTGACAGAAAGCTAGGATAGAATATTCTGATTTATTCTTAATAGTGATTCAGAAAATGATTACCTTTTTAAGATTTACGAAGTTTCGTCATGCCTTTGTCCAATATATTTCAAAGGGACAAATAAAATGGACGTGTCAATATGTCAAAGTTTAAGCATCCATTTCTGAACCAATTAATGATGGCACATTTTATCTGAGGCGCATTTTTTTGACGATTTGATTTAAATTGAATAAATATTCAGATCTTACAGCAAAAAGGGATTGATAAATAGGGTTTCCTATATATAAAAATCGCTCACGTAACTTCGACAGGATGTATAGAAAGTGCATTCAAATGGAGAAAATAGAAATTTATCTGTTCTCTCGGCCAAATCCGTTACTCAGCCAAGTTCATCATAACTAATGAGGCATGATTTTTCATAATGGTCACCAATAATGACGGTTATTAAAGGATCTCAGCAAAGAGTCTGTTATTGCATTTTATTTCATGTACTTTATCATGCCAATTTTTTTAATTTGAATAAAACCAACTGATGCCACACTCTATCAAAACCCTTACCAATGTCACAAAAATTGCTTCAATACCTTCATCTAATGATTTACCTCTAACATTGAAAATATGAGAAGGTTGATATACAGTAGTCTCCAGGTGTGGAACCAGACTGTAATTTAGTAATAATTTCATTTATAATGTCAATAAGTAATGTACATGTTTATGAAAAAAAATTAGGTTACTATTTCTATCAGGGCCGTTTGTTTTGGCCGAGTCGAGGGTTAAATGTCTTCAAATTCTTTTTTCTGTTATTTGTATCAGGACAACATCGGGACTTGTCGTTTTGTCAATAATAGAGTTGTTGTGGTGAGGAATCTTTGTAATATTAATGAAATAGCTGGTAATTATAATGGCATAGTCGTGATATTCATTGTCGATTTGTCCCTCGTGTTCTAATTTTGGAATTACTTTTGAGTAAGAGAATTTCTTAAGATAATCAATGTAATGTCCACCACGTATTCAACGATTTTACAAGGAAAACCCTATATGTCGACGAATATAATTTTTATGTCGTATCTCAGTCAGCTGATTGACATAAACCTTGTATTTAAAATCTCACCAGGTGAAAAAAACTTTTGTTTATCTTAGTCAGGTGGATATAGTGTCTTGACAACAGGACAAAGTTCTCAATGTGACTCAATGAGATAAACGATGTCTCAGTCAATATATGAATTTAAATCCAATTATCTAATAAAGTGTCATGCAATAAACATGTTAAATGACATTAAAATTTAAATGTCATTAAATTCATTCTCTGATAAAATTACCATGTATTTTACAATATTTAATCTGTTGATCATTGTCATCAATTGCAAAACATAATTTTAAAGTGTGATAAAAGAAATTGATCATTGTTCACTAACGGTTTACCTGTTTTAACTGTCTTGCATCATCTGCAGATGCTGTAATAAGAAATAAACATTAATTGGAAATGCCAACAGCATAGGCTATATCAATTTTTACAAATGTTTTTGGCCATTATCATTATTAAAAATTTAAAATTAATAATTCTGCAGAAATGTACATCCTTAAACTACCATAATACTTAGACAGAATAGTTTGTAAGTGATATCCCCGTAGTTTACCGGTTGTTGTAAACAATACATACTTACCAAAGTGTATGCTCGAGAGATATCAGGGTATTAAAGTAGCTTTTCAGATTCCAATATGCTGATGTAACCGTATGAAAATTTTAACTTCCAGCCAACTTCGTCCTTCAAACTTACCGCCATCCCCATCGTTGGCTACCTCTGAATATCTGACTCCACTGGAGAAGAAAATACACTGAGCTTTTAAGTATGAAAAAATGAAAGATAAAGACTTAATAAAAAGAAATTGCAACCAGAAACAATGTTAGGTAGATTTCAATGTCTATCAAATTTCTCTTTTGTTTTGTCCATTTTAAGGAGATTCAAATGTACAAGGTTATCACAGTCTTATGAACGGTTATCTAAATGAGATTCATCCCGCGGATCCATCCACTACAATACTTACAGAAGTTGGCTATCTCATAACGAAAATAACAACAGGGCTAGTGGTATAGTATTTGATGTATAAGTTTATAAATAGGTTTACCTCTCAAAAGGTTTCTTATTCGCTATGTGGCAATAGATTTTGCAAAGGATGACCAACATAACACTCCCATATCTGCAACGAATGATGTATACAAATACATGTGTGGCTATGTATTAGCATCAAGTTAGAAGTGTGTACTTTTTGACCATCATTTATTCCAATGACATGTTTCTTAGTAGAAAGACTTTTTGAATTTTATACAAAGGTTAATAAAAGTTTATTACATACATTGCTGTGTCCATCCATTGCACCTATAGGTGTTGGATTTAGTCATTGTAACTTTGTTTTACAATTTCATCTAATTGAAATACGTTAAAACTTACGAAACAATAAGGATAATTATGGTAATAGAATATCCAGAATCATGGTTCACTTGAGCAGGTTCTGAAAGAAAAAAACAGTAATTAATCAAACATAATGAATAATAACTTAAAAATAAAATTACATATACTATAATGCTTTTAATTAAGCATTTCCTAAATGGCCAAGTTACTGTTCGGAGGTCCGTTGTAACGACACGAGAAAGAATTGAAAGTAGCAAATGTTAAAGAGAAAAGAGGAAGTTACCACGCAAGTGATATATAAGTGAAGTATAATACAACACAAGTAAGAGGGTTATCAATCCAGCGAGGTACGTTGAAGAAAAAAAATCTTTTTGTAAAGGGTTGGCACATATAAAATGTCAATAATATTAATTGGAACAACTCGAAAATGTCAAATACCAAGAGGCAAGAAGAATTATCGTGACGTTATGATTAATTGGACATTAAGCTAACGTGGTTAAATCAATTTAAGGAGAGCAGTTTGTGACGTCGCCAGGGTCAAAGTGCAAAGGGAGCCAGTTCACAGGTAAAGGACACTGTTGATTGACATCATCAGCTGCTAAACGACACAGGAATAAGAAATTGTGGTGGCCAGACTATCTATCTTAGCTTTGGCACGATATGTGTGACGCTGAGCGGAGATGGTGTAAGTGCCATGACCCACGTACACGTGTTCTGAAACATGTATATGTAAACAGGCGGAAACTGTCTGATAGACATGCCCAAAGAGCTTAGCGCACACCAGACGTACACTTCAAGAGTGGTGTCGTGGCAGGAAAAGGAAAATCCCGATGGAAGTGAAGTGTTGTGACGGGACTATCACTAATAACGTCACTGAGGTGCTCGATACATGGCGCACAGCGTACATTAATCTGTTAGCCCATTTATGCATACCGTCCTTGAATCACCAGTTCTCACTTGTTTATGAAGATAACAACTTACAGTAAAGTGCATTTGAAAGCTAAGGTAGTGGTCTATCTTAAGAAAAGCAGAACGATTTCATAGAGGTATCGACCCTTGAACAGAGCGGCGCCATCCATGGAAAGTTGTCAAATGCAAGTTTCATTGAGTTCGAGTTAATGCCAAAACTAAAAACACAGTAAGTTTGTATTTCACCTTGTGAAATTTTAGGTCCCTATGGATCATTGACATTGTATTGTAAATTTTGAATATACATATTTCCATGATTGATTATTGACGCTACGTGAAAAAATGATATTTAAAATCTTGTAAATATCTATTAAAATACTAATTTACAAGATATTTACAAAGATTAAAATACTTATTTACAAAAAATCAAATATATTAAATATCATCTTTATAAGATCTTTACAAGACTCGGAGACAATATATTAGCTTAAACCCTTTCCTTATTTGTCAGAACTTATCTCTGTTCTGAAAAAGAGCAAACGTCTATTATGTGAATTACGACTCTTTCTTGCGTGTTGGACAAGAAACAAGTAACCCTCTGGTGAGTAACGTCATACCTTTTGGGGGATTTTTACCATATTAATGTAACAAAGTAGGCAAGATCCACTTGTGGAATGGTAGGATTTACTTATGTCCTTTTACGTACGTTTTAACTCATTAACGTGGATCTGATATTCATTCAATACTATACCAGGATAAAATGTTATCCATAATTTTGTAAAATAAATTATATGATATAACATGCTAGTTTGGTAATACAATTAGCGCTCATTTAGCAAGTGTGTTGCATATAAATATTAATATGTACGCTTTAGGTATTGTGAGACATTGAATAAATTACATGCCTATGTCACATTTAAAAGGGAAACATTAGAAGTGAGCCTTCTATTAGGTTACACTTTGGGCAAAAACAAATTTCAAAAGGACACAGGAAATGATAAATTTCAAGGTACGAACAGATAAATAAACATTAATAATAAAATAACCTCAAATTTCATCTATACATCCTTACATTTGGTTAAAATGAATCAACATAACTATATTTAGGACCGCCGTATATTTACAACATTAAACATAACATAAAACAAATTTCATTCTAAATACGGCCTGTACAATCACTCGTTATTTTTGTAAATAAGACACTTTGGTAGGATGGACACACTTGAAGGTGAAAACTTTTCATCAGTTTATAGTTCATTGAAGTTTCAAATATTAGACGACATCTCCGTAGACTTAAACACTCATTCTTCCTGTCAGCCTTCAAGTTGCGGATTTGTTATTGATGCCATCGTAGATGAATTAAACATATTTTTATTCATGAAAAGTTAATTACATGAATATGGATTGGCACAACAAGCTTTGAGCTTATGTAAGTGCCGCTCCATTGAATATGACAAAATACAATCATTGATAATACAAATCAAAATTTACAAAGTAATTAAAGTAATATTTCCACATTGGCCAACAAAGAAAAAGCAGACAGTAATATGCGGTATAAGATCATTAAATATATTGAAAATAGGAGTTTTGTGGCATTTTAAAATATCCTGAAACGTTTAGAATCTTGTATAAAAGTATGAACAGATTCAAGAATATTCTGGTTTTTTAATTTACTTAAATATTGATTTCCATGTAGAATGCTATATAATTCAAAACCATGTCTGTAGAAAAATTTATCAAATCTTATGGAATCATAATTAGGGCAAAAAAGGAAGCAGTGGAGAGAATCTTCCCATGGATGTCCACATGAACAATTTGAATTGTTTGAAATATGCCTATCAAATTTATCGGCGTTTAAGTCACTACAACCCAATCTGAGACGAGCAGGGATAATTTGGCATAATCTAGTTCCAAAGTTATTGTCGAAGAAAACATTATCTTGTTTGGTCCGTAATTGAGTTTTAAAGGAGTTAATTGTTTGTGATTTAATGATTTCGGTTGGTAAATTATTTCATAAACGTATAGTATCTGGTAAATAGGAGCGTGCATAAGTCTATGTATGACAGCGGATTGTTCGTACGCTAAGAGTATTTCTAAGATTGTATAAACTTATATCCGAAACATTTTTGGGAATTAGATCCGATAGGTAGTTTGGAGTAAGGTTATTTATCATTTTGTAAAATAGAGTTAATTTTTTATTTTCTCTACGTTTTGCTAATGGTATAAAATTAGTTTCTTTGTAAATTTTATCATGGCTTGTTCCTCTCACTGCTCCACAAATGGTTCTTAGGGCGTCTAATTGTAAACTTTCAAGTAATATTGATTGTTCCTTTGTACAATTATCCCATAAATGACAGCAATAATCAAAATGTGGAAGTATGTAATAGGTATTTGTCTAGTTAATCTATATTTAAACTTCTAAGACAATTAATCATAGAACTTACAGTTTTTACTATTTCTTCGATTTGTCTTTTCCAAAAGCAATCTTTTTTAAAATAAACACCTAAATGTTTGTGGATACTTACTTCATTTACTTTTTGCCCTTTCATTTCTATCGGTGAAGACACCGTGGGGTTAACTTTACGAGAGAACAAAACAGTTTCAGTTTTTGTAGGATTGAAATGTACTTGCCACGCATCGGCCCAATCAGAAATATGGTTTAAATCATTACTCAATATTCTTGTTGTATTATCTGGATCTTCAACAACAATGTACACAGATGTGTCGTCCGCAAATAATCTAATATTACTCTTAATGCCATCAACGATATTGTTTATATAGACTAAGAATAGTAGTGGTCCTAAGACGGAGCCCTGAGGGACTCCTGCTGATATATGTTTTAAGTCTGATGATTGGCCATCTATTACTACTTTTTGTAATCGATTTGATAGATAGTCGCGAAACCAATTGAGCAAACTTCCACGAATGCCATAGGCTTCTATTATGTATTATACCCGTGTGCCATACTTTGTCAAAAGCTTTACTTATATCACAGAAAACAGCCTTGATTTCTTTTCCATTATCTAGAGCATTTGCAATGAAATTGTATGGATAAGTAAGTTGATACGCTGGTTTCCAGCTACAATCCATTTTGGATTCTTTGATTTGTATATATCCATATATGGAAACCAACATGAAACTGTGGTCATAAGTATCCAGTTCGTTTCCATTTCTGGAAAGTGAAAATGATTATTTCTTTGAATGGAAACTAACATGAAACCATAGCGTGAAGTTTCATGTTGGTTTCCAATCTTGTTTTGAACTAAATGAATAGATTGACAAATTATTTAGTTTTATCACAAGCATCTTTGTTTGAGTATTTTGGCATTCACTTGGTATCCATCCACTGAAACTGAGTAACTTGGTTTCCTACTGGAATCCATTTGGCATTCAGGTTTTATATATTTCCGGAATGGAAACCAACAAGATACGATGGTTGCACGTATCTATACTATTACTGCCTGGCTTTAAGGATAACCCTTACTAAACATCTACAAAGTTGCAATACTTCTGCTACATCGTGACAATGTTTAAACTTTGAGTCAAATCCTGTTTAAGGAGCAAAAGAGTTTTCCATCATCTTATGATCGTTAACAAATTATTAACATCAACGGACAAGATTTGATAGGCAAGATAAAAACAATGCATCAAAGTTTACATAAGAACACTCATTTTATCGATATGTTAAATTTAATATAATATATGTTTTTCTTTACTGTGTTATGAATCAATGATATTGTCGTAATAAGAAATTAACGTTTCATATTCAGTTACAAAAGAATTTAAGTGAATGTTGTTGACATGAACAGTAATCGGCTATATTGATGGAGATGGGCGGAGCCTATAATTTATTAATGGACGAAAGAAATGTGAAGTGAAAACGTATCAACTGTCCACCACTGTAAATAGTCTTGAATGTTGATTGTTACCTTTAAAGCTAAATCCCTTTATCGGTCAATAAGTTGTAAACATATGTGGTTGTTTGTTTAGTATAGGACACCAGTTACTCAGCATAGAGAAATATAATCGCTATGATCAGCTTGCAAACAAATGATTAGATATGGACTGTTGAAAATGGCTGAATTAGTAACATGTGCAGCTTTTGAGTTAGCGTTAATATCTGATCTCATAATTAAGGAAAAAACAATGTTTCTTAAGGCACCCCTGAATATGATCCGATTTCTTAAGCACAGTTGCATTGAATATTTCTGGTCTTATGAAATTGGCTTTGAAACCTGAATGCGTACATATTTGCCGAATAATATCTTTGATAGGTTGCCTTTAAGTGTTGGTCGTTAGAAATATAGAAAGATAGGTATAATTGGCATGCGCTATAGCTTTTAAGTTTCCCTAATAGATCTTTTATTCTATAGTGTAAACACGGATTGTGTCGGATTCTCTATCACAAGATTCCGAGCTGATGGCCTCTTTATTTCTTTTGAATCATCAGATAATTGTTTCAAACATCTGCGTATTTCATTTGGAAACAGATGAAATATTAACTGAAGATGACAAATAATTTTGGTAAAGAATTAACTTAAGGAAACTAATAATTCAAAATTGCTCTACCTGGGCTTAATATTTGCAGCAACATCCATTTAGATAGAAACAAAAATAAAATCATGAATATCTTGTATTTGATACATAATTTCCTTACTCATTCAAAAATATGTTCATGGAATACTATATTATTTTCTGAAAAACCTAAGAAGAATAAGTTTTTTTACCACAACCATTTGACATAACCTTTTCAAATACTCTTCTGTTAGTAAATCATCGACTTCATAGTATCTCCACAACATTTCGCTTCACTTCATAAGAGGCTAGACAAAATCTACCAAGCAGAACCTCTGCAATTGAACTGGCTGATTGCATAACACTTCCTGCTTGACACCTGGCCTTACCGGACACGGGTCAGTTACTAATGAGACGAAGGAGACAAACATGGCCGCCATCAACATAAACGACTGTAGATAATTTCTCAGCTGAGTAATTAAGTTCGTAGGCAGTTCTTCAGTATAGGATACCAAAGTAAGTACCCCTTTACTTCATCAAACTCACTTACATTGCTCTTATAAACTGTTTTTTAAACTTCCGTGAGAGAGTTGAATAAAATCATTCTTAAATGTTGGCTTCACATCCAGTCGAAATGAGTGTTTTTAACTGACAAGCTTTATGGATTGGTGTGTTTATAAGAATGTTAAAAACTCTGCTTGACTTATGTCAACTTTTAGAAGATTAACTATGTTGCTGATGTTAATTTTAGGCGTGAACCATGCAGGTACATACAGCGCTCACAGTAATGCTTATTCAATGTGAGTTGCTCTCTATTTACCAATCAATATTAATATTGTAAGTTTTACTGATATTACTCTATGTACTGGGTTTCAAGTTGGGCTATTGAAGACGTTGCCTGCTGTGAGAAATAATTGTTGTGGTTTAAACATAGTTTATTCAATTTAAACATACAGTAAGTTCCTTACATACAATATTTGGTCCTTTTTTCAATACTCAAAACAATGAATAATGTTTGAACCTGAAATAACTGTTAAACCTATATACCGATTCAAATGTCATCAAATCTTTTGTTATCTACAAATTATAATTTTATGACGGCTTTGTTACAGATTATTACTTCATTTTTATTATTTTACATGTCTTATTGGTTTTTGTTGTTGTGGTGATGAATCCAACATATTTTAGTATAACTTGAAAATTAAATTGCTGATTTTTATCGAAATTCAAAATATGAGATATATCAATTTTATTTTCAATTCAATTTGCTTATCTGAGGTGTTCAATGAAGCAACAAGGAGGGTTGCAAGGCCGTAACTACATTCAATTGTTAAATAAGCATACAGATTGCATTTTGATTGTTGACTTCCGACCGAGTTAATCCATATAGCAATTGTGTGTTGTTAGTTACTTTCCCCAATTGAAATGTATGCTTGCCAAAAGAAGTAACTGTGGAAGATTGAATGTTTCTCAATTTCATGTACTCATATGAATATTTTAAGTATCCATACTATTGTTTTCTGTTTCAGAATAAAGACCAATCCAAAACATCTGAAAAGTGAACAGTGAATTGTGTATATTTTGCACTTTTGAATATTTTCCGCTTACATTTTACCTTGTAGGTATTTTAACCTTTCATGAATGTTTTTGTCTTTATTGCAATAAATCTTTTAAGGTAATTAATGTGTTTGTTCATTGTACAACATAAATAACACACAATAAACGCTACATGGAAACTAATTTGGAACCTACGATAAACTTACAAAACACGGAAACCAAGTTGAAACCTACAATATATAAGGATATGGAAACCAGTTTGAAACCTACAATAAACTAACAAAACACGGAAACCAAGTTGAAACCTACAATAAACCTGAATATGGAAACCAGGTTGAAACATACAATAAACTGACTAAACAAGGAAACCAAGTGGAAATCTACAGTGAACTAAAATCACGGAAACCAAGTGGATCCTACTTGGAGGAGTGTGTAAAGAACGGTGATGGATACCATCCGGATCTAGGGCAAAAGTAGGTTTCAGTTTTCATGGAAACCAACATGAAACTTCAATCACGGAAACCAAGTGGATCCTACTTGGAGGAGTGTGTAAAGAAAGGTGATGGATACCATCCGGATCTGGGGCAAAAGTAGGTTTCAGTTCTCATGGAAACCAACATGAAACTATAGAAACCTATCTGGATACCAAGTGGAAATACTGGTTTCCATGTCGTTTCATGGTGGTTTCAGTGATCCGGAAACCAAGTCATTTCTGTAGTGTATTATCTCGGAAAAAGTTAAATACATATTTGAAAACACATTTTTCAAACACCTTCCCAATGCAGCTAGTAAGCGCAACAGGTCTATAATTCTGACATTCATTTACACTGCCCTTCTTGTGCAAAGGAAAAACAGAAGCTTCCTTCCAAATGGAAGGAAATTTGCAGTCACATAATGACTTATTGAATAAAAACGTAAGGGGGGTGGATAGCAATTCCGCGGTTAGTTTGATAAACTTATTACTTAGTTTGTCAGGGCCACTTGCCTTATTTATATCAACTGATAGAAGAATGTCTTTAACTTCAGTTCGTGTTAAGACAATTTCACTCAATGAATCATCATTTCTATCAATAATAGATGGAAGCTGTTTGTTTGGGGAATCAATCTTAGCTTGGTCAATAAAGTAATCATTAAGTATGTTTGCTTTTTCGTTAGCGTCTTCATAAGTAATACCATTGTGATAAAGAAGTGGAAATCTCTCTGTGTCATTTCTGTTCTTTTTTAGATAATTTTTTATCAATTTCCATCACATTTTATTATTTTTATTGTTGTTTAATTTATGATCAAGTTTAGAGTAATACTCAGATTTAGCTTTCCTCACTGCAGAGATAACCTTGTTTCTAAGTTTTCTAAATTTAACCCAATCGTTTTCCTGATTTCTCCGTTTTGCTATTTTATGCTGTCGGGTTTTTTTTCTAATCAGTCTACGAGTAAAATTATTCATCCATGGCGACTCCTTTGATCTTATAGTTACCGTCTTATTAGGAATAAAGGTATCACATAAATAAAAAACTTTTTTCATTACTGTTTCAGATGAAATATCGATGTAATTTGAAAGATCCTTTAACCAATCTGTATTTTGAATATCCAGCCCTTCCATGTCAGCTAAATCGTAGTTATAAATCTTTCTTTCAAAACGATTTTGGATAGGTATTACATCACGGATAGTAACGAAAGTGGGACAGTGGTCACTACAAACAGGATCACGTACTCCTGAATTCAAAATATAATCAGAGTTTGATACAAAAATAGGTGTCAATAAGTCAATCAGGGTACGTGACGTTTGAGTAACTCTAGTTGGTTCTGTGATAATCTGTTTCATATCAAATATATTTTCGATATTTTTAACTTTCTCATTAACCTTGTTAAATATATCAATATTGAAGTCGCCAACAACAGTAGTGTCTATATTGAGATCAATACCATTTCCAATTGATTGACAAACTAGATCCCAATATTCCTCACTTTTGTCAGATCTATAAAATGTACCTAGCAAAAGTTTTGTACTTCTCAATTTAATCACAATCCACAAAGCCTCAAGATTGGGGTGACTTAAGTGATCCAAATAAGTTGCATATAGATGTTTCTTTACATAGACTGCTACTCCTCCACCCCTAGTCGCCCTATCTTTTCTAAATGGTAATTGAAAACCAGGTATTTCTATGTCAGACTGTTTTACAGAGTTATTCAACCAACTTCCTGAAATACAAATAACATTAGTTACAGATAACACTTAGTTCACTTTCAACAGAATCAACCTTTTCTCTTAAACTACACACATTCATATGAAAAATTTTCAAATCTCTATACATTGGCCCAGGATTTTGATGAATATCACCGCAGCACAATAGAAAAAGTAAGATATTAAAATGCAAAGGATGAGCTGTACAAACAAAAAGACGAGTATAGTTGTGTCACGTAATATAATTTTCTAAAAGCGTTTGCCTGTAATTTCAAATAAAAAAACTCCAACTGCCCATCTGAAACTTACAAGATCAACTGGCATCGTACATTAAAGGAGAAGTATGAAATTTAACGCAGAGGGCAGTTAACTTGTAATTTGGTACTGTCAATATCTCTTGGCCATTTGTGGAAATTAAAGGGACCGTGCGGTGGCACAAGTGCAAACATCCTTTGATAATATGAATGAACAATAAAATAAAAAAGAAGAAAGGAAAAGGTCTTTCGCTTGACATGATTTCAAAATACATACATGTGGTTTGTGGTGACAAAGGTGATATCAACTAAGTTTGGGGGAAAAAATGTAAAAATAGTCTTCTGAAAACAGATCCAAAATACAACACTTAAAATAAATAGGATTTTTCCTTTTTGTACATATATATGTACACATACACATGCACACATATATATGAAAAATAAATGATAAGTATAAATGACCCGAAAATAAAAACCTGTTCTCTATGATTCAAACCAGTACCTAGAGTGAAGCACGTCAAAACCTGACTACCTGAAAAACACCACGTCAGCACGCGCAGCATGCTTTTTCGTAGACTGCTATACCACACACCGGTGTGTTGTGATGTGAAGATATCAGCCGATGAATAACAAATAAATTCAAGTGTGTGCTAATAAATACCAATTTAGCAGATAATTCCAATACCAAGGAAGGAAACGTAGTGAAGTGTGATTTTGAAGAGACAATTCACAAATTGGATTTTATGTGACAGTTCATGGAATAGTAAAAAAGTAAAAAAGTCAAATACCCCTAGTAGTATGGTATACGGAGAATGCGGAAGATTTCCGATTCACATTTTAGCTAAAGCAAGAATAATAAAATTTTGGATTCGCCTTTTAAATATGCCTTCTTATAGATATCCACGACAATGTTACGATATGATGAGTTTGTATGATAAGAGAGGAAAGACGAATTGGGTATCAAACATTCGGGAGTTATTAAATACAATTGGATATGGGGATATATGGCAGAGTCCAAAATGTTAATTTTCATTCAAATTTTGTTAATAATGTCACACAGAGACTGAACGATATTTTCATACAAGAATGGGCTACGTCAATATCACTTTCAAGCAAATGTTTTTACTACAGAATATTTAAATCATATTTTTACAGAGAGTATTATTTGAGTTCATTAAATATAAGAAAATTCCGGAATGCATTTGCACGCTTTAGGTGCTCATCGCACGATTTAGCAATGGAGACTGGTAGATATCAGAACATAGCAAAAGAAAACAGGATTTGTAGGTTGTGTAATCTGAATTGTTTGGAAGACGAATATCATTTCCTTTTAATTTGTCCTATGTATGCTGACCTGAGAAAAAGCCATATTCCTCATTACTATTTCATACATCCAAATAGGTTAAAATTCTCTCTCCTGTTAAATGCTGATAATACTATTCTTGTTCGCAAGTTATCAACTTTTATTTATCATGGTATGCTACTTAGAAAGAAGTTTATCTAAATTATATAATTGTACTGTATACTTTATTGACTGATTATTGGTTTCTTTACAATGAATTGTGATAACATAGATAGTATTTATGTATATTTGTAAATGTGTTATATGTTTGACATGAATGTATCAGAATTTTTTACCCCTGTAAAGGTGTTATGACATGTTAAATGCTATTTAAGACCGTTACAATTAGAAACAGAGACAAGCCTTGGATGAATGCAGAAATACGTAAACTAATTCGGAAACGTAATTGCCAACATAAACATGCGAAAAAACGTAACACATCCGTAGATTGGGAAATATTTAGAAATTTAAGAAATAAAGTGATCTCAACTATAAGGAAGTCAAAAGAATTATATTTCTCAAAATTGGATAATATATTAAATGAAAACTGTGATAGTAAGACATGGTGGCGTTTGATAAAGTTCTACATAAAGAAAAAAGAAAACCCTACAACCTTTCCACCCATATCATATGAAAATAAAACCTACGAAGATCCAGAAAAAATAGCAAATATTTTAAATGACTACTTTGTCAGTCAATCCACTGTTTCAGACCCAGAACGCCCCCTCCCTCCCCCAAATATGTCAACTGAAAGTAAATTAGATTGTATCGAATTGACACAGGGTGACGTTCAAGACATACTGCTCTCATTAAATACTAGTAAGGCCACTGGCCCTGATGGAATTGGAAATTTCTTTCTAAAACAAACCGCTAGAAAATTATCATTGCCTCTTACTGAGATCTTTAATACATCGCTTCAGGTAGCTGTATTCCCTAAAATGTGGAAAAAAGCCTCAGTAATCCCCCTACATAAGAAAGGTTCAGTAAATGAACGCGGAAATTGTAGGTCTGTTGCTCTTACAAGTTGCGTATCCAAAGTTTTCGAAAAGTGTGTTCATAAATATTTATTTAACTTTTTCAGAGATAATAATATTATTAGCACAATGCAATCAGGGTTTATTCCAGGCGATTCTACTACATACCAGTTATTAGATCTATATAATTTCATTGCAAATGCTTTAGATAGGGGTAAAGAAGTGAGAGGAGTGTTTTGTGATATAAGTAAGGCTTTTGATAAAGTGTGGCATAAAGGGCTTTTATACAAATTAAAATCGTTTTGCATAGGAGGAAAATTATTAGAATGGCTCGAAAGTTATCTGACTGACAGAACCCAAAAAGTAGTTATAAATGGATATAACTCAAAATTTAAATCTGTAATGGCAGGTGTCCCTCAAGGATCGGTTTTAGGTATGGAAGGGGATGTGTGCCAAAAATGAAATCCTGTAAACTCGTAATTCGCAAGTTGTAACATGTTGTTCTCAACCATGCAATTCTCGAAAAGACAAGTCCAAGT